>CM077236.1:18810699-19375699 GCA_039654775.1 Spinibarbus caldwelli | reverse complement strand
ACAAGTTTCACAATTTGAGTTGAATTATTGAAATAAATGAACTTTTCCACGACATTCTAATTTATTGAGATGCACCTGTATGTATGTATGTGTATATATATATATATATATATATATAAAACCTTAATTTTTTTTTTTTTTTTTTTTTTTTAAAAATGCTGGTAACTGTTGACGGTAAAGATCTGTTGACTTCCATAATAATTTTCTTTCATACTATGGAAGTCAATGGCTACCATCAACTGTTTGGTTACCAACATTCTTCAAGATCTTTTTTTTTTTTTTTTGTGCTCAACAGAAGAAAGAAACTTACACAGATTTTGAAAAACTTGAGGTTGAGTAACTGTCCCTTTAATAATTATCGGTTAACACAATCCAACTGATGTCAGAAAATATAAAATATTTAAATAGAAAATAGAAAATGCAAATTATATAATCCAAACTGCAAGTTAGCCAACAGAAATCCATACATGCTACCTAACACTGAGACATCTCTGCCACCTAGTGCTTACAAAGCAAACTGCAACACAGATTTCTCTAAATTATAATCTTGCGCCATCTGTTTTATCATTGGTGAATCATAATGAAAAACATGGGAATAAAACCATAGAATCGCGCTGGGTTACCTGCATCAGTGTGTCACTTTGCGAGTATAGTGTGGCAAAGGCGGGGGCTGGGACCTCCTCACCTCCTAATGTAGACGGCCCGTCAAAAACGCACTCCAGAGACTCTACCTGAAGAAGGGCACGCAGCTCAGTTGATAAATATGAGTAGCAAACACACTCTGACAGAAACACACACAAATATATCAAACAATGTGCCCACAAGCAGCTTTAAAATGAGAGTGTGTGAAAGCATCGTGCCCTTCACTGAAATCCATGCAGCTACGACATACATAACACAACAACTTCACTAAGCAACAAACAGCTGGCAAACGTAAAAACGAGTGAGAAACAGACGGTGTGAGGTGAGTTCAGTCTAATGACTGAACTCTAATCATCCATAATGTCATAATGATGATCGTTCATACTGCAGCACACAAACAAAGCACTCTTTTCTAAAACCATGGATCATCATGATGAACTGCAGACACTCATAAAAAGCACACACTCGAAGTTGTGTGGCAGAAGACGGCAGGAAATTGATGGCATTTCCATAGCACGGAGTCATTCTGAGAATGCTTGGAAAGATGGGTAACAATGTGATCACACGTGTAAACTGTGTATCAAAGCATGAAATAGGTGTTCCCTATAGTAAATGCTTGATATTAATCAGTGAAAATAACTGACACCTTGGACAGCTAAAGGTAAAATGATGTAAATTCTATATGTATTTGGATTAATCAGCATAATTACTCATAGGCAGGTCTACATAGAATTGCACCCACTCAGCTCCATAGAAGTTCTGCAAAGTTACCCACGTATAAAGCTCAAGTGGAAACATAACTAGAACCGTTTGGCCTGATGGTGGAAAAGAGAATAATTGTAACCTACACAATTCAAAGTTCTATACATACTTAGGTGTGTTTGTTTATTAAATATTTTGGCCAATCATGTTTTCAGCAGCCTATAAGAATATGGTACTCGTGTCCTTGTTCTCATACTGTAGCTGCCATATTTATGACTGGAATTTAAATATTAATTATAAAAAAAAACAATAAGTAAAAAATTATTAACCAAAAGTATTGGTTTAGATTTGGTTCCTGTTTATACTGATTCATTGTCAGATACTCTGACAGTGACACCATTCGAATGTTTGTGGTCATTAAGATTTATTTTAAAAAAATACAAACTAAGGATGCATTAAATGGATAAAAAATAACAGTAAAGACTTTTACATTTCTACAAAAGATTTCTATTTCAAATGAATACTGAATATCTTTTTATTCAAAGAATCCTTAAAATATGTATGACAGTAAATAAACACATTAAAAAAATATATGCAGCAACTGTTTTACAACACCGATAATAAACATATTAGAATGATTTCTGAAGGATCGTTTGACACTGAAGACTGGAGTAATGGCTGCTGAAATTTATTTATTTTTTTATTTAGCCTAAATAAAAACAAAAAATTGTTCTGTTAAATTGTAATAAACTTATTATGTTTTTACAGTATTTTTGATCAAATAAATGCAGCCTTGGTAATCCAAAAAAAAAAAAAAAAACTTTCAAAAACATTACAAAATCTTACAAACTACAAACTATTAAACAGTAGTGTACATTTACAAATTTCAGCAAATTTAAAACTGGAAATTCATGCTAGAGTCATATATATTTTATATATATATATATATATATATATATATATATATATATATATATATATATATATATATATATATATATATATATATATATATATATATATATATAAAAAATCTCTATCACTCAGTGTTTCCAAATTATATAATATATCATGACCCACTTCTCTTACTTCTGAAGTGACAAACACACTATTTATTCATCCTGATAAAAATATCACAGCAGAGCTTTGCTGTGCTTCAGCACAGATATCATTAGGCCTTTACAAGTATGCAGGCCAGTCACAGGACGCTACAACTGTGGGACATGGGGAGCTACAAGATGTCATCTCCATCTGTGCTGACAGTTCCAGCCAAGCACACAGGGAATCATAACACAATCCCATAATCAGACAAAAAGCAAAAATCTCAAACATCTATGACTTTAAATCAATATGATGTTAAACAAAGCGCATCTGCTTTAGGAGGTGAACTCAGGCTGTGTGCCACTGAAGCGAAAGGTCAAACAATCCGTTACTCTGGATGGGAGCATCCCTGTGTCTTGACTGCCAGTAGAGCGGTCTGTAAATAGAAACCTGACCAGGGGCATGTGGTTCATGTGGTTCATGTGTCGTGTTCTGCAGATAGCATGCAGTCACGTCATTATCAGGGCAGAGAGTGCGTAAAGCGAGATCTGATTCATGGGAAATTTGATCAACACTGACAAAATTATTTAACATCCTCCATTAAAGCAGAAATTTAGAGCCAGAAATTTCACAACACTTGCATTTAAATGTCCTACAGATACAATAGCATCGCTAAAATGTGATGCCGTTTTAAATGGGAACCAAAAAAATGAATACGTAAACTTTAAGGAAATAAACTTTATAAAAAAGATTTTTACTGTGCCACTAGCATCACCAAACAGAACTACAAAATATTTATAATTTTGTATAGCATTTTATAATTTTTTTTACATAATTATAACTTGCTCTACATATATCTGACTGTGCATATTAAGATGAGCCAGGATAGTATTTTTGCATTGAAAAATTTAACTTAAACTGCTAATAATCCTTTCATTACAAACAACGGTCACAAGGTGGCGTAAGGCAACTGCAGTCACTAATAAACATAGCAACCAACCATGGCCACTCTAATAAGGAAATTGTTTTGAATCATCATCTTAATTCACAATCATCAAACTATCCAATTCTGTACAAAGCATGATTCATTTTGGAAAAGGAAATACAACTGAGTGCAAAGATGCACGCGTTCTCAGAGCTCATATTGTTGTGAGCGAGAGTTAAGAGAGCGCCGCGCGTCAGCTGGGCCAGCAGCCAGAAAGCACCATCAGCCTAGAGCACATGCACTGATTTAGGAGGAATGCAGGCTCATAGTGATGACAGAGCGAGTGTGTTTTTGTGTGTGTGTGCGGGGACAGAGAGCACTAGCTCGTGCTCTGCGCAGCTGAGGCTGATAGGAGGTGACAGGCAGGGCTTGTCAGGCGCTGCTCTGTCGGCATGCAGGGAGCTCCACTGATCTGAGCCCAGCACAGCTCCTCAAACATCAGCACTGCTCACGGTGTGCTACGAATTATGGGTTTTAAAACTGCTACTTTCACCTGGCTTTTTTTTTTTTTTTTTTTAACAAACGATGAAGAATAATAGCAGTGTAGTGGTAGAGCCGTTCAAGACGCCAGTGAGTGAGAACACTAGGTCATTAAGAGGCCTGAAATGCACAGAAAGCTCCATTAAAACAAAATTTCAATGCCTGTCATTCATGATACAGTGTCCTAACCAGACACGATGAGACAAGTGACAGAGAAGCAATTTGTCTATTCATACTACAACATCATTCACTGACAGCCAATCCACAGATATTTGATCTTTAATGTGGGTGACGGATAACGTGTCAATTTTAGGTTCAAATTTATAATTTTATTATTTAATGTTTATATTTTAATTTGTATAGCAACCCATTTTTATTTTATTTTCACTTATATAAATATAAATATTTCATTTATATAAATCTATTTACATAAGCCTTCATGAGTTTATTATAAATGGCAAATATTGTGCCAAACGCACACACACATATTTTATCTATCTATCTATCTATCTATCTATCTATCTATCTATCTATCTATCTGTCTGTCTGTCTATCTATCTATCTATCTATCTATCTGTCTGTCTGTCTGTCTGTCTGTCTGTCTGTCTATCTATCTATCTATCTGTGTGTGTGTGTGTGTGTGTGGAAAAGTTTTTACTGCTAATTGCATCACATTTGGTTAGGACACTGTGTAATGTTATGCAATATTATATAATGTGAAATGTGACCCTGGACCACAAAACCAGTCATAAGAGTCCATTTTTGAAATTGAGATTTATACATCATTTGTACATTATACATTTATGAATAAATAATCTTTCCATTGATGCATGGTTTGTTAGGATAGGACAATATTTGGTCAAGATACAACTATTTGAAAATATGGAATCTAAGGGGGTGCAAAATAATCAAAATTAATCAAAATAATTGAGAAAATAGTCTATAAAGTTTTCCAAATGAAGTCCTTCGCATTGCATATTACTAATCAAAAATTAAGTTTTAGTATATTTATGGCTGGGAATTTACAAAATATCTTCATGGAACACAATATTTACTTAATATCCTAATGATTTTTGGCATAAAAGGAAAATCAATAATTTTGACACATACAATGTATTGCTGGCTACTGCTACAAATATACGTGTGCGACTTAAGACTGGTTTTGTGGCTTTTATCGAAATGCTCCGGCATTTTTCTTTACAAATCCTTGTTTTGCACTTCTAATTTGTGACTGGTGTTTTGTTCTGCTCTCTCCTATGCACTTCCGCGTTCGTCACTTCTCACTGGAGCTCTCATGAAAGCGAGTATGACAGTTAACAGAAGTTAGAGATTACGGTTTATTTAAGTTTTAAATGGGGATAATTTCTTTCACAACAGCATCGCTTCAGAAGGAAATTATCTTTTCACATTCCAGTGCCAGAAACTACTTCACAGCCTACAAAACACTGAACTGAAATATTCATCCTAGTTATGATGTTCTACACTTTAACGAATGCATCTGTTTTTTCATACTAAAGTGTCCCTAATAGGGTTGCTTTGCTTTTACTGATACAATCAGTAATCAATAATGAAAATAATCAACAATGAATTGGATTATAGATTGTGTTTGTGAGCTATGCACAGAAAACATCCCTCTCTCTCTCATCTGAAATAACATTGATTATCAAAATAATATTTGTTGTATTCTGAGTCTTTAATGTATGAATGTAATTTATTTTGTGTGTATGTTTGTGCTCATGTGTAAACATGACACTGATGGAGATTCTATCACACACAACATTTAAGCATGTTTACAGAGTGCACAGAGACACAGAATAGATGCCATGCAGCACAGAAATGTGTCATGGAGCCAGAGGAATGCTGGGAGATTTTACCTTCATAGGAGAGATGTGTGAATGGGAAACATAGCCGTGTACATTCTCAATCTGGGAGATGTTCTTCTCCGACACCTGCACCAGCTCAGGAGGACACACATCCCCTGGTAGGTGTGGAGAGCTGTGTTCTGGAGGCGACGTGGTATCCTCATCCTGATATTTATATTTCTGAGAAGGAGAAAAAGAGAGAGAATACACACAGTTATAGCACAGTAATATATTAAACACATTGCTTGTAACTACACTAGCACAAAAATGAACTTTTCATATATGATTTGATGTTATAAGCCCAGTGAGAGAGAGCTCTTCAAACCAAAGGTAGATGACAAAATGTTGAATATAAAATCATGTTTTAATGATATTACTGCAAAAAGAAAGAAAGAAAGAAAGAAAGAAAGAAAGAAAGAAAGAAAGAAAGAAAGAAAGAAAAAATGTTTAAAATTATTTTTGTTTTAAATTATTTGCAGGTGAAGCAAGAAAAATAAACTTTTGTTTCCCTTTAAAAAAAAAAAAAAAAAAAAAAAAAAAAAAAAGTTTCATTCCTCACTGGCAAATCATTTTTAAATCTAATAAAAAAATATTTAAAAAATATTTAACACTGACTGGTTAATTTGGAGCTTTGGGCACTGAAATTCAAACCGCAGCATAGAATCCTGAACGTGATCTGAAGAAAAAACAAGAACTCATGAAGTTAAAATCCAGCACTGATACAGAACTGTGAAACTATTTCAACTTCATTTCTCTCTAGACCACACTCCTGAGATGGGAAACACTTTTCAAATGAGCCAGGCACCCCCGGATCCTACCCGCTGCACAGTCGTCACAGTCGACCCCAATCTGCCAAGACTGTATGTGAAATATTGTTCTGTAACTTTCTTAACTGGAAATGCAAATTATTCAGCAGTGCCTTTTATCCATAAACATCCATCTTATCCAGGTGCCTTGTTGACCCTGATACATATGCCCGCCTCTATGGCATTCCTGGGATATGGGTTAGGAAACGCAAACACATGTCTAGAGGGAAGAAAAAGAGGGCAGGTTTCTTAGGGAAGGTAGATGCCCAAAAAAGTGGGACAAACTCCAAGTTGGGGTCTTATGCTGGTTGCTTACTGTAACGTCACTGCCTCTGAGCAGCATGGGGGAAGACTGAGTGGATTTGCCCATATGGAGAGATTCACAGTAGAATCCCATTAGGGGTGTGAATCGGCACTGGTTTCACGATTCAATTCGATTACGATTATCGTGTCAACGATTCGATATCACGATGCATCACAATGCATCATGATTATATCAAATTTTTATTGTGCATTTTTATTAAATGATATAAGCAGGCTACTTTTTAAAATAATTATGTTAGTTAATTCATTCATATATAATTAATTACTGTTAAGAATTAAAAGTAAACATAGCTTCAAAACATACAAGCAAATATAAAGTAATAAAGGGGGGAAAAGACAACTACAAGTGATAAACAAAAAGCACTTTTAGTATCTGGGAGTGCTTTAAGTATGGAAAGTTTACAGATAATCATAGTTATGGGTTTTTCTTTTTTCCTCAGCATTATTGACATTTGATTATTATGGATGAGATCATAGACACTGGCAGCTTTAACAGACTGCATTCACACTAATGCACAGATCTATTTCCACACATCAGATGTTTTGTCCTGTTCTTAAAACATAACTGACTGTGTTTACATCAATTTCGTATCATAAAAATAGATGCAAGTGCATTTAGTTCAGGACAAACAAACACAAAGAGCACGTGAAAGTCTGTCAGTACGTGACTTTCGTGCATCTAATACGTACTGCATTCCAAACGGCAGAAATGAAAGCATATCTAAAGTAAAAGACTAAAAACAGTGAGTGGAAGCACCGTCAAGCAATGCGCACGTGTCTCATAGCGCATATTCTGTGCAATGAAGCTCGCCGCGCTTGTCTATATGCAGAAAAAAAAAGCTCAGATTTTAAAATAGAGAGTGCATTTTTAATACTCACCTGGCAAGCGCGTATGCGAATGATGTAATAGGCTATAATCGATTATGGTCTATTATTATGCAACGATTAAATTCGACACCCCTAAATCTCATGCCCTATTTTAGCACTGAAAATTTTATCCATACAACTTATTTAAATAACTTCAGACTGCTGCATCAAAAGCACACCACAAGCAACTGATGCAACAGTCTGAAGTTAAGCATAAAGAGAACAAAACAAATGACATGGAAAGAAAATATGCATATTTTACATATATACCACATATATATTTCATAAATATTACGTGGTAACTGATAGCCTGTCTATAACAGTACATTATGATTTTCTAAGGACATGAAAGGGACTAAGCTCAAAGTTGTGGAAGACTTCTGGCCAAATTGGTGTACAAACTGTACTGCAGTATTAACATGGTCTCTATTGAATCATGCATGTTGCTTTTCTCATTTGCAAGATGCATTTAAGTCTGCTAAATGAATAATCTACTGGAAAATGTAAGTGTTAAACCTACACACAGAGGAAGCTTGGCACCCAGGAACGTTAAACCATACTGCAAATATCGGTTTAAATGTATGTTATATATAAAGAGATCATGTTATCTAGCTGGTTAAAGCAGATGGGCTGTGTACAAAAAACTAAACATAAAAGCAAAATAAAAATTAAACAAAAAAATAAAAGTAACTAAACTAAAAACAAATTAAAAAGTAAATTAAATAATAGTAATAGATATTTTTAGTATGTTTTTAGTAATTAAATAAAAACAAAAAATAAAACCATACATAATTAGTAGTAGTTAATAGTTAATTCATATTTTTTTTTCCATAAAGTTCGTTTCTAAAAAAAAATAAAGCTGACCTTATTTTGTGGTGGGACAAGTGGAAAAAATAATAAAATAAAACAAATTAAATTAAATAAACGAATAAATCAAATAAAGAAACAAACAAACACACAAAAATGTTATACAAATACCAAACCCATACAAACCAAAAAGTAACAGATATAATATTTTTAATTAATTAATATAGATTTTTCTGATAGATAATCAATAATAGTTAATATAGATTTTTCTGATAGATAATCGATAATAGGTTAACCTTATTTTATAGTGGGACTAGTGAAATATAATACTGAACTGTTATATAAATAGATAAACAGATGGGTTGTAAAAATTCCAAAACAAAAAGCAAAAACACTCAAAAGTAATAGATATACCAATATTTTATTCATAAATAAAAAGATTTTTTTTTACTTATTTCTGAGCAATATAAAAGTTGTTTTTTTAAAAATAAAACTGACCTCATTTTCTGGTGGGAACAGTAGTTACACAAAAAAAAAAAAAAAAAAAAAAAAAAAAAACCCAACACCTGAATGACTGATTCGACCAGCCTAGCAGAAAACAAAATCATAATAATAAAAAAAAAAAATATCCTTTTTTTTTTTAACTCTGCAGTATATTAAAAAAAAAACCAGACAATCATACAATGAAACCTTGTATTATCAAAACAGACAGAAGAGTCTGCTACTACTAGTACTGACACTTTGGAACATATGACCTCCAAATCCTAAGTCGTCTGCTGAGTTTTTAGCAAAAACACTGTGCACAGAATCCTTTGACTTGTTCCGAACAACTCAAAAGTTCAAACCAAACTCTCAGCGGGCCACAGAGCCTGTAAAATTGAAAGGTGAGTCTGAACTCTGAGCCACTGCTGGGAAAGAAAGAGACAGACGGGGAGCAGTTCTGGAGATGTTATTACACCGCTGAGTGCTTCAGTGACTCGGCTTCAGGTGTGCAGCCGCTGCCACTGTGGGCCAGCTTGCCTGGATAATGAGCTGCTCGACTGGCTCAACGCTCTCTCGCTCTGTGCTGCTGGCTCGTCCAAACTGAGCTAACGTCAGTAAAACCTAATAAATCCAGAGAGATCACTCACACAGCCAGTCAACCAAGGAGGACAGGTCTCGGAAAACTTGACAGCAGTGAAAAACGAATGCTAGACAGGCTTTACACAGGCGATGTCCTCTACAATACAATGCCACTGCCCTAGAGCAGGGTGAACCTTGAGAGATGCACGACTGTTCGAAATGTGGTTTGATGGATGTTGTATAGGATCTTAAGGAGTGGAAGAACTCCGTGCCTGCTCCTCGTGCCCCTTCTGTCTCGGGTCTAGCCGTGCTGCTGTAAAGCTGTCAGCTCTTGTCTGTTTATCTGGCAGAAAACATACCGAGGCCCAGAGCTCAGCAAACACAGCACTTTATTATAGATGCTTCACCTTGAATACCTTCGGGAGAGCTCTGTATCACGGCTGCCAAAATTCACTCCACCATATTCACTCCACAAGACTAAGCATCACTTGCATGATAAATGCGTAATCAGTATAATTTGGGCTTATGAAGCCTGGCACATTCACCTCGGCTGAACCGCACAGAGCAGGTGCTGCTGGATGCCCAGATGTGTGGCCCTTCAAACAAACGGCAAGCATTCTGTTTGACAAAAAAATGGGTCAATACTGAAATCAATTCTATGATTTTACACTAAATTGAAACACTGCTATATTTGCCAGATAACACAGGCCCGTTTGAGAGCCTTTGACCTAATTCTACCATTAGTGATGTTTTGCATTATATTTACCAGTTTTTATTTGTCTGGATGAGCATTATTGTCAAATATAAAATATACTGCAAATGTTAGGGGTCAGTAAGATTTTTTATTTTTTTTTTATGTTATGCTCAACAAGGCTGCATTTATTTGATTAAAAATACTTTAAAATCAGTAATATTGTGAAAATTTATTACAGGTTTCCCCATTTTAATATATTGTAATTTATTTAATTTATTAAAAATGTCATTTATTTCTGTGATGGCAAAGCTGAATTATCAGCAGACATTACTCCAGTCTTCAGTGTCACATGATCCATCAGGAATCATTCTAATATGCTGATTTGATTTCTTCTTATCAATGTTTAAAATAGTTGTGCTGGTTAATATTTTTGTGATACATTTTACACAATTTAATAAACAGAAAGTTCAAATGAATAGCATTTATTTGAAATTTACTTGTAAAATATCACTTTTGGTTCATTTAAGATGCCCTTGTTTAATGAAAGTATTAATTTCTTTCTAACAAACAAACAAAAAAATCTTACTGACCCCAAACCTTTAAAGAGTAATGTATATTCTGATGCATTTCACTTCTCATCCTGCTGGCATATCAATTATGAAGGTGTAGATCACTCTAAAATTAAAATTCTGTCATCAATTATTCACCCTGATGCGGTTTCAAATGCTCTGCTCATCATACAAAATGACTCTATAACTTCAGATGACTTTGATTAAACCAGTGGAGTTGTATGCATTACTATTAAACTACATTTATGTCCTTTTTAGAACTTTTGGACTCCATTCACTTTCAGTCACAAACAAAAAAACAACAAAAACATTTTTTGTGTAAAAATCATACAAGCATGAAATAACATAGGTTGAGTAAATGATTACAAAACATTATTTTTGGGGTGAATTATCCATTTAATCTGAAAGTTTCTGAAACATTGATGCTGGTTTCTAGATGGTCCAAGCTGGTCAAAGCTGACAGACAAACCAGCTTTGATATTCTAAAATAGCTTAAGCTATATTTTCCAGCAGGGCTGTTGTAAAATTAATTCAAAATAGATTGCATATTTGATCACAACTTCATATGCCATCCCAATAAGCGCAGTGTACTGTACTTCCTCTTCCTCTGTCTGCCCTTTTCCTGCTGCGATCCACAGGGCAGACAGGAACGAGACATGAGATCATCACATCCACTTTGACTCATGCTTCAACCTGGGAGATGAAGAAAGAGCTGACATCTAAACAGGCAGTGTGCTGTGAGCAGAATTAAAATAGTTTCTGCCTCTTGTCTCTCTAGGAAACGTCATGGCACTCCCTCCTCCTAGCTGTCCCCACTGCAAAACCTAAAATTAAACTTTCAAAGCGCATTGCTACTGCTGAAAACTGAAAACCAAAACTGAAGCAGGCTGAATTTCGTTACACTCAAACACCAGATGACAATAAGTGCTATGGGTCACTTGCAAAACGTTCCCTGAAATAAACTTGTCTGAAGACCTCAAAATGATGTGCCGGAATGGATAAACACGCAAAAACATTTATCCATTTATAATGAAATAAGAAACATCATTTTATTATATCTCAAAGTATGTTTAAAAGTCATTTTTAGTATAAGCAACAGAATTAAACACGAACACATTTCTGGTTCTAGTCTATTGCTGATGAATGTTTTGCTGAACCTTTTTAATGGAGTTTTAGGGGTATGCGACAAAAAAAAAAAAAAAAAAAAAGGTTGGGAAACACCATTTAATCTTTCATGATGATGCACTGGTTAAAAACAAACAAGGACAGGTTTTACTGCTCAAACTGGAAGCATAAATCCTAAAAAACAAATCAAGCACAAATTTTGTTTTCGCTACACATCAAAAAAGAAGACAGCTGTCTGTTTCTTGGCAGCTCCCCCTTGAGATGACTATAATTAACTAGCAGGAAGCCAGCTGTAGGTCCTTTATGAGAAAGCTCTGCATTACTGTGAAGATTCAAACTGGACAAGATGGGAATAACAGCCATAAGCAAATGCTGGGTGAAGACATGGGGTTTACAGACTTCAAATGGAAGCAGAGAAAAATAAGCTAAATGACAACGGCCCCTAATTTGACATTGAATTGCAAATTCAATTGTAAAATGGATCGACTTCATGTCTGTTTAATCATATTTCAATAAGACAAATAATTTGCAATTAGGTGTAATATCATGTAATTAATTGAATTTAATTTTTAAATCAACTGACACCCTAATTATTCCATACCTGTAAGTACATGACATGAAAAATAATAATAAAAATAAAATGCATATTTAATAAAAATAAAACTATTTAAATGCTTTATTATATTTAATTATCAATTAAATAAATTTTATTAATTTTTTTATTTGTAACTATCAGTTCTAATTTCTGATCTATTGACTAGTTTCATTTAACTTGTTTACAAGATTGTTGCATTGCTCACATACTTTCTTCAGGATTTTGAGATGGGAATAAGTGTCGACCATCCTCAAGCTATGTATTAACATAGCTGTGCTGATTAGAGTGTTTATATTCTAATTGTTAGGCAATCAAAATAAAAAGCAGGACGTTATTCTATTTCCCCCCAAAGGAAATTTAGAGTAGCTTTTGAACCAGAAATGCTGGATTCAGCACTCCGTTTTTGAGCATGAAAACCTATCAATAATGTAGGCTAAAACGCTTCTAGACAGCAGAAGAGGTTTGAAAATTGGCTACATTACCACTTGCTCCCAATATTTAGTATTAATGTGTTCCAATTGGACTGCAAATACACTGTAATCCTTTCTAAATGTTATTATAAATATTACATATGCATGTTTTTTCTGATCTGGTAGGGTCCTTCCAACAACAATGAACACCATTAACCCCATTTAAAAAAAAAAAAAAAAAAAAAAGAAAAGAAAAGATATTTGACATTTTTATTTGCTCTGGTTTTTCAAAAAAAAAGAAATGCATACATGTTTGAAATAACATGAGAGGACGTAAATGATGACGGTATTCATTCGGGGTAAAAATATTCCTTTAAGCTTGCACTTGGAGAAAAAACTAAAACATTGTTATAGGTGTAACTAATTTGAGAACTACTGCTTTATTCAAAACAGACACCCTAAAGCATGACATCATATTTGTTGTGGTGTAATTTTGCATGTTTAAAATCTAGTGTGATTGGAGCAAATAGAATTCTGAACAAAAGCAGAGCTCGTTCTTTTCCTGGTTTTCCTTCGCATCCTTCCTTTCCTCAAACATGCCCTCGTTACATCAAATGCACTCGGGGCAATCGCATTGTAAGACGTTTTACACACTTCAGTAGGATTCCCTCTGCTGCTCTAATGGCTTATCAACAAAGACATAGGGGGTGATCAATTCTAACATGCCTTACGTAATGAATTGCTAATGAATGACGCTCATGTGAGAGCATGTGGAACTGCCGGTCACAAAAGGAGCTTCACGGTTAACTTACTAAAATGTAAAGTGCTCAGTTATGTAAGTCAATATGTAAAAGGATCACACTGTCCAATGTAGATCTTCAGAATAAAACAGACTGCGTCTTGTACAGTAAATATTTGAGCTAAATAGCAGTGATTTCCATTTCAAGAAATCTTCCAGCTTAATAGTCCTATACGTGATTATACAAATTGAAAAAAAAAAAAAAAAAAACCTTTACAATGAAGACTAGTTAAAATAGCAGCCTAGAAAAGCTATTTTATTCTGCAAAAGGCATGTAGAAATTTTACAAACTGCTATGTTGACCAGCCGTCTCTCTGATAGCATTTATGCAGAATTTTCTCTAATAAAATGTCACAGAGATGATTAATCGTGTATTTCACTTCATTTTCTAATGGTATTATCACTAGGTCATAGTCACAATTTAGTTTATTAGTAAGTGACAGCTGTTAAGAACAGCTCCGTTGTAAAAAAGGCGTAATTTCATACAGTTTGCCATTTTAATCTTCACAGCGGTTTCTATTTAAGGACATATTAGCGACTGATGACAAAACGGCAGGTGGGCAAAGTGAGAGGAATGGGGATGCCACTAAAACCTAATAAACCGCTCCACAGGCCAAGAGAAAACAAGCTGTCTGCAGCATACCAAACACGCTTCCTTTACAATCTACATCCCTGAGAGAGAAGGAATTGGTTTGACATCAGACATCCATCTGCTGACCTTTACATCAGATCTACCAACCGCTGTAGCTGCTAATAAGCACGGAAATGAACACATAAGTATCTCTGATGACTTGTAGCTGCTCCGAAGCTTATTAATCGGGGAAGAAGAGGAGGAACACAACAATTTAAACAGCTTAATAGTTGACACAAAAATGTAAATTTTGCTCACCCTCAGGCCATTCAAGATGTAGGTGAGTTTGTTTTTGTTTTGTTTTTCCATCGGAACAGATTTGAAGAAATTTAGCATTACAGAACTTGCTTAGACATGGATCCCCTGCAGTGAATGGGTGCCATCAGAATGCAAGTTCAAACAGCTGATAGAAACATCACAACAATCCAGAAGTAATAAAACACAACCAAACTGCTGTTCTTGGCTAAAATATGAGACCTGCTTTCTCCAGTAAAAAGTTGTCTTGTCTGAATCAGGAGAGAAATATGCACAAATCAAGAAGAGTTCACAAGTGAACACAAAGCAGTTCTAAACAAAAATGTGACCCTGGACCACAAACCGGTTTTAAGTAGCAAGGATATATTTGTAGCAATAGCCAACAATATATTGTACGGGTCAAAATTATTGATTTTACTTTTATGCCAAAAATCATTAGGATATCATGTTCCATGAAGATATTTTGTAAATTTCCTGCCATAAATATATCAAAACTTAAATTTTGAATAGTAATATGCATTGCTAATGACTTCATTTGGACAACTTTAAAGGCAATTTTCTCAGTATTTTGAATTTTTTTTTTTTTTTGCACCCTCAGATTCCAGATTTTCAAATAGTTGTATCTTGGCCAAATATTGTCCTATCCTAACAAACCATACATCAATGGAAAGCTTATTTATTCTTATTTCATTTCACTAGAGGAAGTGTTATTAAGAATTATGGACTTGTGTTTTGGTAAGAAGCGACAGTTTGAAGTTAAAACACATTGATGCATTTGTTGCTTACAAACAACTTTTTGCAGCTTTTCATTTCACAAGACAATTGATGGACTGGAGTCACGTGGACTACTTGTGAGTTTGTGATGATTTTATTTGGTGTTTGGATTCTCATTCTGACGGCACCCATTAAATGCAGAGGCTCCATTGGTGAGCAAGTGTTGTAATGCTAAATTTCTCAATACTAAATTTAAGGCTAAATTTACAAACTCCTCTACATCCTTGATGACCTGAGGGTGAATAAATTCTCAGTATATTTTCATTTTTGGGTGAGCTACGCTTCAAAAAAATGAAATTAGTGATGGGCTATACTGTAAATTTCACTGATCACACTGCAAACACTGGAACACTGAGAAATCCAGGAATCCTCAAATAAATCACAAAATCAACAGGCTAAACAACTTGGTTTTTCATGGGATTTTAGAAAAAAACAACTAAAATGATTAGACCTATTTTATCCTATTTTAATACTATACTTATACACAAAATTATAATCACTGGGAAACATGAAAATGGGAAAATAATTCAAACAGTTTAGTCAAGCATAAATTGAAGTGAGAAGCAAGCAAGCTAGGATTTAAATTAAACACTTTTAATATAGATTTTTTTTTTTCCCTGAGGACCAATTATATTGTTAGCAAAGTTATAAAAAGCATCGCAGAATTCAAGTTCCAAAGCCCTTTTCCCATGTCCATTGCATGTGAAATGAGAAAACGGTGCTATCATGTACTTTTCAGTTTGAAGGCTTGCAGCAGCTCAAATCTAGTTTTCAGCTGTGCTATTGTTTAATAACTCTTAGCAAACATTACATTGTGAGAGGTTCACAAAACAATCTGTGCTGAAACGTGTCGTTTCAAGGGACATACAAGCTTAGAAGTTCATATAACCGAGGACAAGATGTCAGCTGGGAAAACTGAAAGGTCGATGAAATACTCAAATCAACGAGTGATAAACATACTCATGGTAAGAACAAAATCGATTACACAAGCCATTTTCACATTTGCCATTTTATGAAAATAAGCATATCGTGGACTCATTCACCACTTTCTGTGTGGCAAGCACATCTCAGCAGGATTAAATCAATGCGATGCAGAGCACCGCTTAGCTCAGGAACTTCATCCGACAAATGCACAGGATCCAGGCTAAGCAAAGGAGCATCTGAGGAAGGAAGCATGTGAGCTTTAATTATCAATGTGGAATCTTGTGTATCCAACAGGCTTCAGTCACATTGCTGACTTCAGTCCAGCATCTATTGAGCTGGGTGACAGTCACCCGTGCTGTATTATTTAAACAATCTTCAGTCCCCTTCCCACAAACCTACTGTAATTTTTATTTCCTCAGCACTATGCGAACCCACCAGATACCAGCAAGCTAATGCAATTTTCAAAATAGATGCTGCTAACTTAAATTTAAATTTAAGACCCATGCTTAAGATATTATGCTAATTCTGATCAGGGATTGTTGAGGTGTAACTATATGCCTGAACATCTGAATGCCGGTTTATTTTTCCCACTAAACCAATTTACTCTTGCCATTACATAATTATTATACATTCACATTAATGAGCATTGGATTTGCTTATACACTACAATTCAAGAAATTAATATTTTTATTCAGCAAGGATGCATGAAATTTATCAAAAGTGACAGTAAAGGCTTTTAAATCGTCACAAATCTATTTCAAATAAATTCTGTTCTTTTAAACTTTCTATTCATCAAACAATACTGAATATATCAGGGTTCCACAAAAATATGTTACTTGAGCAGCAAATGAGCATATTATAATGATCGTAACACTGAAAATTAGAGTAATGGCTGCAGAAAAGTTAGCTTTACCATCACAGGAAAAAGTTACATTTTATTTTAATATTTAGCCTATCAATATATTTTAGTTATTTTAAATTGTATTATTTCAAAAAAAAAAAAAAAAAAATACTATGTTGACTATATTTTTGATCAAATAAATGTCTAGATCTAGAGAATTTAAAAAAAAATAAAAAAATAAAAAACTCAGTAACACTTTACAATTTAATAACATTAGTTACTGCATCATGTATTATGAGCTAACAATGAACAACAATTTATTACTGCATTCATTAATCTAGGTTAATTTATAAATATACTATATCGGTCTTTATTTCATGTGTGTGAATACAATACATTGACATACATACACAACTTGACATGTTAAAAATGAATTTGTACATGCAGAAATTAACAGATGTAGGTATTGTTCATTATTAGTTCATGATATTTAATGCATTGAATCTTATTGTAAAGTGTTACTGTTAATTCTTGAAATGCTTTGCGTTGACTAAGCTCTTGTAGTTTTACTTTTCATTACTGTGCAATTCACTATTCGTAAACCTATAAGTAAAACATTCCGCCAATGAGGCATTTTAAAAGACTCTTTAGCTTAAGCATCATTATTATTTAGACAGATGTTTGGTGAAAATTAAACTCAATACTCCCACATCAACATGTTAATTTACACATAAAACTATTTAAGTGGCTACCCAACATGCATACTGCCGTGTTTCTGCAAAGCACAAATGGCAAGGGGTCATCTCTGTACTTGCTCTACACTACCGTGGATTGACAGTCATTAGGAGTTAACAAGGGCTTCCCCGAGCCCTCTGATCTCACGCTTAGCAGAAAAGAAGGTTCAGCTATAATGACAAAGCTTTTTAGGACTGATCAGTCTGTGCAGGCGCTAAGTGACAAGCCGTAATCCTGTGCACTCTGTGGAAGTTGCAACGCTCTGAGACGCAGACAGCGAAGACTAACCGTTCAGTCATGAAATACCGAAAAACAAGCTTCCTATTCACACATAGTAGATATAATTGGGACGCAAGCTCAAACACCCAGAGGACCAGGCAGTTATGTAACTAAAAGTACTTGCCATCCCGCTCTGAACTAGACGAGCAGAAAATGGACCGAAAGGAATCTGGGCCTGAGCTTTAGTCTTTATCAGGAATGAAACTTCGATTGGGCTGTGTTCATTTGGCTTCTAGCTAAAAATCGGTCCGTTTGAGCAAACAGAAGCCCAGAAGTCCCTCAGGATTTTTTTTTTCCCCCAGACGCATGTGATTTGTGCACAACAGTAGTGGAGTTAATGACAGGATGGAGCACACAGCTAGGAACAGTCTGAAATTTAAAGTGTGTTGTGTTAAGATCCTAAAGTAGTTGGAAAATATCACCTTCGGCTCTTCAATCTGCCAACGTCAGGGTTCTTGTTGAGCCTGTCATTTTGTCAGACTAAAACCAGACAAATGCAAACTCCGTAAGACTTCTCACCTAAACCACACCTGAATATTAGGATCACATGCAAAGAAATGGATCACTGCCATGAGGGTGCAACCTGGAGCATATGTTCAGATCTTAACGCACTAAAGGTGTCACCAGCAAAATTATCCTCAGTGTGAGGACAATTAGTCCAACAATTAGAGTCCAAGGAACATTCAAACAACTTAAGTGTAAGCAACTGTCAGTCATGCATTCAAACAAGCCCCTACCTTGCATCCAAACATAAGTGAGATGGTGCTGTTGGTGCATGCTACTTTACAGTGGCACAACATTGGCGAAAAGCAATCCAAATTTTTGATGCTGGGAGACATTCTCTCTGCACCCGGGCACTTCAATCCATCAGCGATTGAGGTGCCGGCCAATTGCTTCCACGAGCGCTGGCCGCTGCCTGCTCTTGACGAGCACCCTCATCTCTCGGCTCGGTCCGTGGCAGGGGGAGCAGAAGCGGTGACGTGATGCCTTCATCCAGCGAGCCCTTGTCAGTTGAGTCCACCGCTCTTCCGTCCTATCTCTTCGCTTGACTCGCCTCGATCGGCCTGACAGATTAAAGTGCTCCCGAAGATAGCTGCACTTCAAGGAGCTCTGGAGAAGCCATGCTGCCTGCCGTGACCAGGGGGTGTAACGGTGGGAGGAGGAGGGTTAGAGGGCAGCGGAGTGTGCAGGGTCTCGTGTCACAACGCGAAGGACTCTGCGCGATCCATTAGTGCTGCAGCGCTTCCACCTGCTGCAGAGGAACCGCTGCCATGACTCGGAGGAAAGAGGAGCAGGTTCGGACGCTCTCCTACTCAACTATCCAAACAAGACGCGGCGAGCGGCACAGAGAGAGAGAGGAGAGGTAAGCAGACTGGAGGGGGAGGGGTGAGCAGTAGCGTTGAGCTTATTACACAGTTCACTAGAGAGAAACTGAAGAGTTTCTGAGCCGAAGGTTGCAGCATACCGGGAGAAGGGGATAAAAATGATCCGGATCGTTCGGAGGTGAAACTGGGGGAAGCGGAGACTGCTTTCTCAACAGATTTACAATCACAAGGACAACATAGGAGGGAAAATATTGAATCAAACGGCAGCTAGTATGACCTCTGATGTGCAGTTATGAAATCTGATCTCAACGAGCAATACGCCACTGAAGTTATAAACTTGACCTAGTTTATCATACACAAGGATATGTCATGCTTTCCCATGTCAGTTCAATGTCAGTTGTTTTCTTGAGAAAAAGTTCTAACAGTGAGAGTAGGGTCCAAAATTTACTTGAACTGAGAAAATGTATCAGCCATGAAACTAAAAAGTCGAAGTCATTGTGTAACTTATTGTTCTGGAGAAATAAACATAGATAAATACTTCAGGCAACCTAGATGAACTTCTGATGCTAATTTTCCCACTATGAAAAAAAAATTATGACAGTCATAACAGATGGCTTCTTCATTTAGCGGCCTGTGCACAATTCAAATAAAAGATATTCTACTACTATCGCTTACATCAGCAAGGGTCAGACTATCATTTTGCAACTCGATTCAAATTAATGTAATGCTGTTCTCTATAAAGTTTTTATTTACTCGCCAAAGAATCACTGAGGCGCATGAGTTTATTCTGGACTCTAAGAGAGTAAGAGAAACCATGAAACTAGGGGTGCACAGTTTGGGGGGAAAATATCTATTATTGTTATTATTATTATTATTATTAATAACAACAGCAATAATAATAATAATAATAATAATAATAATAATAATAATAATAATAATAATAAATAATAATAAATGTTATTATTAAATAAAAATATTCATCAAAAATATTCAACAAAACAACACTGCAAAAATAGAGTATTTTAGAAAAAGAATAAAATAATTTTTTTTTTGTTCAATATAACTAAAATCACTATACTAATATTTATGACTGTCATAATTTCTTCATTTTCAAATGTTAAACCATTGAACACCACTTTTATTTTGGTGGAAAACCACAGGAAGTCATTAAGAGTGTATTCACACTTGTCATGTTTGGTTCAGTTAAAACAAACTCTGGTGCGATTGCTCTGTTAGTGTAGTTCATTTGAGTAAATGTGAACGCTGCCATCCGAACCCTGGTGTGCACCAAATAGCAGACCGAGACCGCTAAAAAGAGGTCTCGGTCCGTTTCCAAGCAAACTCTGGTGCAGTTCAACACAGACCAAATACTTCTAAACAAATCAAAAACAGGATGTAATGACAAGATGTGCCACTATGCGACATGATTTGACGACACGGAATATCCAAAACAAAATGAGCAGAGGGCAAACATGGAGCGACGAGGAGGTAAAGTGCCTTTTATGAGCTCTTCGTGAGTTAGCAGGTGGTAAAAATAAAATCATATGTACAAACAACAATGAGCTTGCTTATTCCAGCAGACAGCATTAGGTGTATCCGACAGGAAGCAGTGATTGGATACTTTGATGTCATACACCGATCGGTCTGTGCAGTGCCGCTTTCAGTCGAACACACCTATTGTTTGGGGGTGATCGGTAGGTTCCATCATGAAATATACCTTTAGGTTCGGTCTCTTTAGGTTTGCTGTCAAAAATGCCAGTGTGAACGCCAAGAGGACCAGGACCAAATGTATTGTTTTCTTTTTTTTGGTCTGGACCAAACTAACCAAGAGAACCGAATTGCAAGTGCGATATATTAAACAAAAATTAATTGCAATAAATGACATTATTGTCATTTCAGACCATTTTCTGCCACTGATTATATTAATGACAGTATGACATTATAATATAATAGCATAATAATGCAAGTATACTCTTTCAAAGAACATGGCAACAGTTTAAAAGCAGTCCAATTCCATGAAAAAAAAAAAAAAAACGTGGACTTGACTACCCTGCATCCAACATGAGCTGTAGGAGTCAGATTTGACTGATCACGGGTCGAGAGCATGACTGACAGATCATGCTGGAGGATTAGCTGCTCAACAAGATACTGAGTTCGACAAATATCTTGTAAAATGTGTTTCTTTTACACAGAGTGTGCCTGATCGCGAACCCAAAAGTGAAAGTACACAGGGGGCGCTCATTCAGAAAAGATTTAAATACTCTGCATATTGATAGCGGCGAAAATTATATGCATGATTAGAATCCTTGCATGAAAATTATATTGTTTGAATGTTTGCGTGAAAATTATATTCAATTCAATTCAAGTTTATTTGTATAGCGCTTTTCACAATACAAATCGTTGCAAAGCAGCTTTACAGGAAATTAAGTTTCTACAATATATTTATATATTGTAGAAACTTAATATATTTAACTTATGGCAAAATTTGGTAGTTCTGTATGTTGTCTGAGGGTTGGCATCATCTGAGGTCCTCTGAGGGGTTGGCATCATCTCTTCTCAGGTGTTTGGTCATCTCAGATCATTTAAGGGTTGGATCCAGACTGAAGCTTTTGGGATGTTAATCCCGTGGCAGAAACAGAGAAACAAATAGAGACATAATTAGCGTAGCTGCTGTTCCATCCAAGCAAAAATTACTTGTTCAACCCAAGCTAAAGAACAATAATGTTTGTTTGATCACATATAACTGCAGTACAAGATTATGAGATGCATTATGTGAATGCTTGGCTAAAGAGATGTGTCTTTAATCTAGATTTAAACAGAGAGAGTGTGTCTGAACCCCGAACGTTATCAGGAAGGCTATTCCAGAGTTTGGGAGCCAAATGTGAAAAAGCTCTACCTCCTTTAGTTGACTTTGCTATCCTAGGTACTACCAAAAGCCCAGAGTTTTGCGACCTTAGGGAGCGGGATGGATTGTAGCGTGGTAGAAGACTAGTTAGGTACACAGGAGCTAAACCATTAAGGGCCTTATAGGTAAATAATAATATTTTGTAACTGATACGGAACGTAATAGGTAGCCAGTGCAGAGACTGTAAAATTGGGGTAATATGATCATATTTTCTTGACCTGGTAAGGACTCTAGCCGCTGCGTTTTGGACTACCTGTAGTTTGTAGTGTACCTGTAGTACATGCATGATTAGAATGTTTGCGGGAGCAGGCATTAATGGTCAGAAATTCAGCGGGAGCGGGATTAAGAAACAGTCCCACCCAGGGCTTTAATACAAAAACGCACACAATGTATGCCAACTGTAGAAAGCAAAAGCCGAATCCCGGACATTTTGGGCGATTTAGAAATCCCAGCTGGACGCATTTTTTTTAGGTCCAAAAAGAGGACATGTCCACGAAAAAGAGGTCGTATGGTCACCCTAGTTAATTGGCTCTCCTCTCTCATTCGGCTTAAATCCAAAATGTTCCCACACCGGAGCTGAAGATTGCGGCTTTAAAACAAAGTCCTTGGGACTTGTTCTTTCTAACTGGCTGTAGTCATCACGAAACAATTTACAGCCTAACGCAGTGGGTTCACGCCTTCTCTTTACCTGTGTGTAGGTGAAGACGCTGTCTGAGCCCCACTTCCGCCACAGAGATTAATATTTTTAAAATCATTATTTTTAATTTTAAAAAAAATTTATCAGTCGCAATATATCGCGGCACCAAAAATGATCACGCTCATTTCCCTATATCGTGCGATAAGTCAATACATTGACTATCACGACAGGCCTACATAGAACTGAGCTGATCTGAGATATTGAAAAAACCCTATCGTGAGCTGCTTGTGTGTACAAGAACACAGTGCTGCGCTTCCTCTCAAACATGCAGCAATAGTTTTACAGAGACCATTAAAGGTTAATTTTGGTATTTCAGGTGACACTGTGGAGGTCCTCCTAAATTATGAAGCATGAGTTTATTAGCAGCCTGTAATAAATCAGAGTGTGATCATTTCTCCTCTGCCCCTCCTCCCTCCTGCCACACTATATCATTTGAGCTGTTACATCACCAGAGTGCAGGGAGGCATGCAGATCCCAGACTACTACAGCACAAACACACACGCACATAAACCTCACTATTAGAAACAAAAGCTGCATCTGTCGCAGGACATGCCAGCTTCATCTGGCTACTGGAGGAAAATCAGGAAAATCAAACTCTCTTATTCCATACAGTAATACTACTACACCAGTGATGTTTTTTAACAAATAATTTCACATTATAAAATACAAAAATTTCATATTGTTGTTCTAGTAATGTGACCACCTTAAAACTAGGAATAACTAACAGAATTTGCATTAATCCATTTTCAAAATATTTCGAATACTCACATTCAGAGCCACATTCCTCGCTTAATACAACTAAATTAGATTAAATATTCCTATGATGAATGAGCATAATAAGACTACACAGGGAGAGTTAATTTCTCGTTAACGGCCAAAATATAATAAGATAAGAGCCACAGTTTCCCTGGTAAAAATACTTCTGTGGTTTTTATGAATTAAGAACAGAACACCATCCATCATTCGATCCTATCTTCAACAAAGTGATTTAATCTGGTAGCGTGACACTGGTGATGCACAGGTGCATCTCAGTAAATTAGAATGTTGTGGAAAAGTTCATTTATTTCAGTAATTCAACTCAAATTGTGAAACTCGTGTATTAAATAAATTCAATGCACACAGACTGAAGTAGTTTAAGTCTTTGGTTCTTTTAATTGTGATGATTTTGGCTCACATTTAACAAAAACCCACCACTTCACTCAAATTCATCTCAACAAATTAGAATACTTCATAAGACCAATAAAAAAAAAACATTTTTAGTGAATTGTTGGCCTTCTGGAAAGTATGTTCATTTACTGTATATGTACTCAATACTTGGTAGGGGCTCCTTTTGCTTTAATTACTGCCTCAATTCGGCGTGGCATGGAGGTGATCAGTTTGTGGCACTGCTGAGGTGGTATGGAAGCCCAGGTTTCTTTGACAGTGGCCTTCAGCTCATCTGCATTTTTTGGTCTCTTGTTTCTCATTTTCCTCTTGACAATACCCCATAGATTCTCTATGGGGTTCAGGTCTGGTGAGTTTGCTGGCCAGTCAAGCACACCAGCACCATGGTCATTTAACCAACTTTTGGTGCTGTTGGCAGTGTGGGCAGGTGCCAAATCCTGCTGGAAAACGAAATCAGCATCTTTAAAAAGCTGGTTAGCAGAAGGAAGCATGAATTGCTCCAAAATTTCTTGGTAAAGGGGTGCAGTGACTTTGGTTTTCAAAAAATACAATGGACCAACACCAGCAGATGACATTGCACCCCAAATCATCACAGACTGTGGAAACTTAACACTAGACTTCAAACAACTTGGGCTATGGGCTTCTCCACCCTTCCTCCAGACTCTAGGACCTTGGTTTCCAAATGAAATACAAAACTTGCTCTCATCTGAAAAGAGGACTTTGGACCACTGGGCAACAGTCCAGTTCTTCTTCTCCTTAGCCCAGATAAGACGCCTCTGACGTTGTCTGTGGTTCAGGAGTGGCTTAACAAGAGGAATACGACAACTGTAGCCAAATTCCTTGACACGTCTGTGTGTGACCCCAGCCTCAGTCCATTCCTTGTGAAGTTCACCCAAATTCTTGAATGGATTTTGCTTGACAATCCTCATAAGGCTGCGGTTCTCTCGGGTGGTTGTGCATCTTTTTCTTCCACGCTTTTTCCTTCCACTCAACTTTCTGTTAACATGCTTGGATACAGCACTCTGTGCACAGCAAGTTTCTTTGGCAATGAATGTTTGTGGCTTACCCTCCTTGTGAAGGGTGTCAATGATTGTCTTCTGGACAACTGTCAGATCAGCAGTCTTCCCCATGATTGTGTAGCCTAGTGAACCAAACTGAGAGACCATTTTGAAGGCTCAGGAAACCTTTGCAGGTGTTTTGAGTTGATTAGCTGATTGGCATGTCACCATATTCTAATTTGTTGAGATAGTGAATTGGTGGGTTTTTGTTAAATGTGAGTCAAAATCACCACAATTAAAAGAACCAAAGCCTTAAACTACTTCAGTCTGTGTGCACTGAATTTAATACGAGTTTCACAATTTGAGTTGAATTACTGAAATAAATGAACTTTTCCACGACATTCTAATTTATTGAGATGCACCTGTATAGAATGACTTTTAGAGGAGTTTAATTTATTCAAAGCTGAAGCTTATTATTAACTTCTAAATCAATCCTTCCCGCTGAGAGTTTCAAGGAAAAAAGGACAATTTGTGCGTAGATCCATAAACTTAGCTTGGTGTTGAAGCATTTCTTCAAGCAAAAGTTTGTGAATTGCTGTGTGCTCAGCAGTTTCTGAGAACAATGAGGACTTCTCTCCTAATAAATTGTGTACGCAGACTGATGCTAATCATTCGACTGCCTTGCAGAAGCTCTCAGAGAATATCTAGATGGCATACTGCTGAATTCCCACGATACCATCAAAGAATCAGATACCAGTAAGACTGAAACTGTGTGTGCAGAGAGAAACTTGTCTCTCATTGGCCAGATGAGTCTTTGTTCCAGCATTCATTTCTGCTGAAATTTGTCTTTTAACACTTGGATGCAATCTTTTCCATAAAGAGAAAGTCTATGTGATGACATGGAAGGAAAAGTTACCAAACTACACAAAAGTTATCAAGGTGATGACGGATATGGTAATATGCCATATGGCCCCATAGCTCAGAATATATTCAGAGATTACCTGAAGGTGAAGACTGAAGTGTCATTATAATCAGTCTATAAAATGGGGCAACTTGTTTACTCTTGTGGTGTGTATAAATGAGTGGTGTGGTTGCCTCAACTACACAAATTTAAACATGTGACGATCACTGTGTTTTCAACATCTGCGTCTCAATATATGAGGACATGAACACATGAACTTCATCTCCAGAGCTGCTCTGAGAGTCATTTCACCAGCTTTACACCATTTCATGTGAGAAAAAAAAAAAAAAAAAAACTACCATTAAATACACAGTGAAACTGTAAAAACAAAAAGTTCAATTTAACTTACAGAAATTGACAAATATATTACTATTGTATACTAAAATATAATTCTAAAAATAATGATTTTTCATCCTTTCTAATTTATACAGTTCTGTTGTGCAGCATTTTATTTTACAATAATAATAATAATAATAATAATAATAATAATAATAATAATAATAATAATTAAAATGCCATGTTTTGTTGTAAATTTGTATTTTCATTTGATTACATTTTTAAAGTTTTATATTATAGAAATTAATAAATTAATTATTTTATTGGACACCATGTTTGATGATAAATTTGTAATTTATTAATTTGTTAAATCATAAAACCACAGAAAATAAAATAGATTTAGGGCCCTAAATTAAAAGGAAGCTACTCTGTGGAGTCAATTTTGAACAAACAGGTTATGTTTACATTCATTCTCAAGGTCTAACAAACATGTGGATCGCATTTCCTTTCCCATTAATGGTAAATAAATAACGTGACAAATATTGATATTGTATGATAGGGAAAAAATATATATTGTGATAATACTTTAGCAATACCACCCAGCCCTAGTCCATCATGACACTGTCAATGCCAGCATTAACACAGCGTTAGCTGAATAGGGCAGTTAGATTATGTTTAATTAGTAGGATTAAGTTTGATTACAATGGGAGTTAATTCTTAATCATGCTTTTATTTAGGGTTGGTTTAGTATCCAGGTGTGGATCTTTACATTTGTGTGTGTAACTTCCAATGAGCTCTAAAATATGGATCTGCACTCACTGGACTAAAGTGCTATGATGACACACAGTGGTCAGATGTTACTGTCAGACACAGAAAGCACAGCTCATTCTGAGGAAGAACAGAAATGCATTCAAACACTGTATATCCAAGTATCATGGTATTTAGGTGGTACTTCACAGTTCCATTGTATTTCTATCTACTCAGTCAAACATATTGTCATATTACTTTTTTATGTAAGGGATCCAGGTGACTGGGGACATTTAACTTCTCCATCATACCCTGACAGAGAATGACTGGAGGAACTGAAATGATGAGACCAGGTCTGAAACAATCCAATTATGTCAGAGCTTTGACATTAATGAAACAGAAGACAGAGAGATTTAATTCAACAGTTCTCATAAATAATGTATATAACATTAAGGTGGTGAAGGAGCATGTGAATATCTAAGAGAGTAGGGATGTGCAGAATTACATATTTTCAAAATCAATCAGTCAGTGATTTGTGTGAATGAATAGTCGATTAATCGGTCTTAAGGAGGCTCTGTATAATTAAGCTGGTGTTGGGTTCACCTGACTGATCTGACCAGTTTCTTACAGGCCATTTACATAAGATGTTTCTTGCACTCAAAAAGACCTAGATGGGGTGCAACGAAATGGAATAGAACAGAACAGAGTCTCGAGACTCATTTATAAATGAGCTGACACACCATCTTAAACATAAGAGTCACGGTGGGTCGCCTAGGCAACATCAAAAAGTCAGTATTAGACTATTTGGACAACTTGTTGACCATGACCATATGCTATTAAAAAAAAAAAAAAAAAAAAAACAGACATAAAAAAAAGGTAACACTTTACAATAAGATTTAGTATGCATGATTAGTGGATGCAATATTATTACTTAAATATTTTTTTAAATTAACATTAGGCCTACTTTCACAGTATTTATTAATGTAGATTAATGTAAATATAGATTAAAATTTAACATTCCAAGTTGAATGAATTAACATACTTACAAAAGTATACTTCTAACTGAAAATTAATTTAAATTAATTTTATATTAGATTAATAAATGTTTACTACAGGGTTATTATAGTTCACTAAAAATAAAACAAAAAACAATTTCCATTACTTGAAATAAAATAACGTTAACTGAAATAAAATTTGATTATAAAAACACATTTCATTTCAACTTCATGTCTCATTTTCATTTAGTTTAACTTGATTTACTACAATAACTAAAATTAAAACTGAAATAAAACAATGTAGACAATTATACTTTCAACTGACAATTTACACTTACAAAATTTTTCAAATGAAAATGAAAAGAAAATACACTTTACAAAATGAGTGTAATTTTAACTGTAAAATATTGTAAAAATGTTACAGAAAAAAAAAACCTATTAATAGGTTAACAGTAAGTTCCCATACTAAACTGTAAAAGGTTTAACCGAACTGTAATTTTACAGTAAAATACTGTTAATTGTACAGTTTTATAAGTACAAAATAACAATGGTCAAAAACTGTAACCTGATATTTCTAGAATTACATGTGTGACACTACACATTGTGTTTAAATAATCATGTTTCTTTATTTTTTGTTATCAGTTATGTACATTAGGGTTTTAATGTTGCATCCTCTGTTATATAATGAATGTTTATTGCATTATTTAAGTGCTGTGTGTTACCATGATGGTGTTTTGTGTTTGCGTGAATGACTTGTGCACCTTCTGTATATTAGTATATACTTCAGCTTGTGGAAAAGCTACTTCTGATAAACTCGGATTCATAATATGGCTTTCTCCTTCACCACCTGGGGCCTGTACCATGATGGTAGATGAACAAATTCAGAGTTGCAGGATTAGTTTCGAGTTGACAAAACCAAACCACTCCAATCCGGCTTTGTTGGTACCATGATGCTGATCATCAACTTTCTTTATCAACTCAGGCTTTGATCCTGAGTTTGTGAAGCACGTGCACATGAATGTGTGACATCACTGGCAAACAGCCAATCACGAGCCTTGGTTAAAGGTTAAAGGTTTTGCTAAAGGTTAAGTGATTGAAGAATATGATGAATTTAAATGCATTTACAAAGAAAAAAAGTACTTGTTCATGAAAGAGGACAAAAAGAAATTATCTTGCTCTATCAGTTCAGTGACAAGTAAAACTTAAGTTAGTTAATATAGTTGGAAATATACAGCAATAGAGACTCGAACATGTAAGGTCCGATTTTGTCATTTTTAAAGCATTATCGATTGATTCTACAGCTTATTTATATTACATACGATCTGTATATATTAACATTCATTTAAAATAAATGATTTATAATAACAAACTAAAATTGCTTGTGTGTAATGGATTAATAATAATAATATGAATCATATTAAAAAACTATTAATTAATTATCATTAAAGCCAGACATTTTTTTTTTTTTTTTGTACTAGTGACCTTTATTTTGGACCAATATAATCTGGGGGAGTGACTTTTTTTGTGTCAGACATGTGTCACTTTGCTCTCATCTATTGGTCCAATTTCAGTTTGAGATCTCTAACGCAGAACATAACCTGCCCCGGAGCAGATTAGCCGTGGAGTGCAAGTTACTATGACAATGAACGCAGCTAAAAGCCAAGCCACTTTCATGGTACCTAAAACCCAGAATTGGTGCAAACTAAACTGAAACTTACCTGGCTAGCCAGCTAAACCGGCTTCATGGGACAGGCCCCTGCATTATGGTGGTTGCCAATTTATGTTAAAGGTACTTAACAGAGTTTAATAGCAGTGTGCATTGTTGAATTTACTAGTTTACATTCAAATTTCCTTGTTTTTAGGTTTATTCCGTAAATTTTATAGTTTTTCTGTTTGGTGTTTTTTTTTTTTTTTTTTGGTTATGTTTGATTGTTTTACAACCACAGCTGCCAAAATTATTTTGTAAAAACTACAGCTTTTTTTTGTTTTTGTTTTTTTGTTTTTTTACAGTGTATAAATTTAAACCACTTCAAAATATCAATAATAACTATAACAGCATCTATAATAGTATCAGTGATACAAAAAAAGTTAATTCAAACTCATTGTAAATTGTTACTAAAAAAGAATTATGTAAGATATTATAACAGTGCATTGGTGAGATGTCTCGGGAAAATGTAGCAGCAGAAATAAAAAAATAAAAACTGTGCTAGAAAAGCATAAAGACACAAAAAAATGGACCATGAAGAACATTCGTACCAACTCAACAGTCTGATTATTAACCTCAAGGGTAGACCATCTGTTAACTACAATTAAAAAAAGACTGCAGCTCAGCACGCAGCTAGATGTGAAGAAACCAACTCTTCAAAACACCCACAAAACAACAGAAATACACCGTTTACATACCTTGCTGGAAAAAAAAAAAAATAAATACAAGGCAAATAATTACACGTCTGTACTTAGAAGACCCTGAATGAATATATATAGGCCTGTTAAAAATAGGTACTTCGATGGCACCGGCATGGCATTTGACACTGGCTGCAGGGATGAGTTCTCAGCAGGAAATCATTAGGATAGACAGCTCGGCAGGCTACTTAGATTTATTGAGCCGCACGTAAGCCTGTTAACACTCCAGTACGGGATATACCTCGCAGGGGAAATACCTCACGGGTTCATTTACGGCCATCTAGACAGCTGTAACTGGAAACATCATTTAAAATTTTAAATGGAAGTAGTGGTCCGTCTTACATGACAAGAATTAGATTATTCAGTCCAGCAAGTATCTGGCTTCTCATGTTCCATCTTCTTTGATTTCCAGCCCACAGCAAGGTATAGAGTATGTTTAGGCCCTGTCTGCATGACTGACTCTTCCACACGGATGGTCCCACCCTCCCCGATCTGCAATCTGTCACACTGCCTCACACAGACGAACTGTTGCTCTTGCACAGCCACGTGGGAGCTCTCTGGGACAGCCCTGGCAATCTATGGCGACAGCTCTGGAGGTATCAGTGATATATAAAGGCCTCTTTCTTTCATACAATGCACAGAGCGCTTCAGTTCCAGCACTTCTGGAAGAAGATGAGGAACTCCCCTCTGTGGTCAAAACGTGAAGCACCGAATCATTTTGACAACTACAACTTGTTTCTCTCAGGGAAATGCAATGAATCTGGTTAAATGCTTTGTTTTAACAAACATCTTTGAAAAAGTAACCTGTGCCATACTTTATAGACTCAAAAATTCTGCAAATGGCAGAAACAGTGCCGCTTCAAAAAATTTCATATGAAGAAACAACAATAATAATAATAATAATAATAATAATTCATGCAGAAACACATACTGAGCACAACCGTTCTTTTTTTTAAAAAAGAAAGCACACACACAGAGCAACTGTTTAAGCTTTTAAAATGAGGAAGATCGGGGGGGTGGTGGGGTTCCCAGTTTGCGGTACACCAGACCAGAACTTTGTGGTCACCCGGTTTTTCCTCCCACACAAACTATTTCCTGGTTCTGCACAATACAGTAGAGGGCAGTGTTAAGTTACTTTCTGCTACTCAAGGGTGTGACTGCAACTCACCGCTGGAAAAAAAGGTGGGATTTGGGGGGTAAGGTTCACATGAAAGACTTAGGGTCTTTACACATTTTAAAATGACCTGAAAAAAAGTTTGGGGCTGGATTCATGAAGTATTTTCAAGAATAACATTCTCCGTAAGTGCCGTTTTCTTTTTTTTAATTTTTTTTCTTTAGACGAAAGATACAAACATTCTTAAAGGGATAGTTCACCCAAAATTAAAATTACCTCATGATTTACTGACCCTCAAGCCATCCTAGATGTATATGACAATCGGAGTTAATATTAAAAAATGCCCTGGCTCTTCCAAGCTTTATAATGCGAATGGCTGTTGATATTCAGTAGTCCAAAGGGGGGGGGGGGGGGAAATGCATTTTTGTACAAAAAATATCCATATTTAAAACTCCATAAATAAACCGTAATCCATAGCTTCCGCTAACTGTTGTACTCTCTTTCACGAGAAATTGGACGTAGGTGTAGCGAAAGCTCTGGTGAGAACTGACTAATGTGGAAGCACAGAGGAGAGAGCAAAATAAAACACCGGTCTACAATTAGAAGTACAAAACAAGGATTTGTAAAGAAAAATGTTGGATGATTTCAATATAAGCCAAGAGGAGAGTAGATTTCCTTTGCGCTTTAAATAAAACTTGGTTCTCGCAAGACTGGCATATTCTCACCGGAACTATGATGTCCTACATCATCCGCTGGAACGCCACTTTCTCATGAATGCACGTACAACAGTTAGCAAAAGCTAGAGATTATGGTTTATAAAGTTTTAAATATGGATTATTTTTATTTATTTTTTTTTACAAAAACACACCGATTCACTTCAGAAGGCCTTTATTCACTGTATTCGCCGTGTGGAGCCCTTTTTATGATGGATGGATGCATTTTATTGGACTTCTATTGGACTATTGAATATAAAAACCCATTCACTGCCATTATAAAGCTTAAAAGAGCCAGGAGATTTTTTTATATAACTCTGATTGTATTCGTCTGAAAGAAGAAAGTCATATATACCTGGCTTGAGGGTGAGTAAATCATGGTGTAATTTTCATTTTTGGGTGAACTACTCCTTTAAGAAGTATTTTGGAAAAAAAAATTAAATAATTATAAAATTATATTATATATATATATATATATATATATATTATTTATTTATTTATTTATTCATTCATTCATTCTTAACTTTTTAACTTTTTTCCTTAAGATTGTTCAAGACAAAACTAAAGAAGAATCTGAAGAATCTGGAAAATCATTGCAAATTACTTAAAAATAAAGTTAGGATTACCTCCAACTTTTGTTAAATGGCAAAAGGTAAAATGTTGAATTAATTTATTGGGTTGTTTAAGCATTACAACATACAGTAGCACTGGCTACATATAATAAATAACTACTAGGTATGTGCATGAGTACTTTGAAGTGACAGCAATGATCAACAACATAAACATTGATTGGTCGTGATGATTAAGCATGATGTGGTCCCACACTAGCTAAACACCCTCTGCTCAGCCTGCAGCAGTAGCCACACCCCAAACTCTTGCTATAGGTTGAGCTGGAAAGAGATTGACGGATCTCAGAAGACTGATCTAAATGTTTCAATGGTGTCTGGAAGGCTCGATGTTTACACTTTTGAGGTAGATAAAACCATTAATGGCATATTTATAGTTGTCAATGAACAATAAACTGGGGTAAGAATGTATTTTGACACACAAAAAAAAAAAAAAAAAAAAAAAAAAAAAAAAAAAAAAAAAAACAACACACCTTAACTTGGACTTCTTAAAAGTTATCTTAAGAAATTTCTTCTGCCTTGAGAAGATTTTCATGAATCCCATCCCTTGATTGTTTAATTTTGTTCTGAATTTATGATTCCAATATCAATATCTTTATCCATCCTTTACCTCTGACTTTCTGTCTCTGTCTGTAAACATGAAGGATTGTATGGCTTGCAGGTGGTGACCTATGAAAGCTCAAGCTGACTCATGGCTCCTTCACATCACCTCCAGCCCTTCCTGCCTCCCACACAGAGCAAAATCACGCTGACACCACTCCATCAGTCCAGCCCACAGCTATGAGCTCTCAGCAGGCAGAGACACCTCACCGTTCTGCAAGCACGCTCACTTCAAACACAGACTTTGACATTGAATGAACTGCGAACAGAACACGTGCTGCAGTGATATCCATATGTTCTCTGAACGTACGGCCAATAAATTTCATAAATGACCCACACAGCCAATTTCCTAAGCTGTGCTAGTTTCATGACATATCATTGCACAGATTCCTCATGCCAAAATGAAATAAATAAGAATTTAAACTCAAAATCAGTTATGTTCATTCATTCATTCATTTTTATTCAGTTAGTTATTTGTTCATTCTGTCATTCAATGCATTTTTCATGCATTCTTTCAGTTAGTCATGCATTCATTCATTCATTCATTCAATTCGTTATTCGTGCATTCATTCATTCATTCATTCATTCAATGTGTCATTCATTCATTCAATGTGTCATGCATTCATTCATTCATTGTGTTATTCATGCATGCATTCAGTTAAGTCATGCATTCATTCAATGCATTCTTCATCCATTCATTCAGTTAGTCATTCATTCATTCAATGTGTCATTCATTCAGTCATTCAATGTGTCATTCATTCATTCATTCAATCTGTTATTCATACATTTATTCAGTTTGTCATGCATTCATTGATTGAACAAATGAATGCATAATGCAATGAATGAAAGAATGACTAACTGACAATGTATGAATAACATTTATTCAATGCATTATTTATTAATTCAGTTACTTATTCATTCAGTTATTTATTCATTTAGTTATTCATTTGTTCATCCATTTAGTTATTTATTCATTCATTCAGTTATTCATTCGTTTGTTCATTTAGTCATTCATTCGTTCGTTCTTTAGTCATTCATTCATTAAGTCATTCATTCACAATTTTTTGTCATTCATTCAGTTATTTACTCATTCAGTTAGTTATTAATTTATTCATTTAGTTATTCATTCGTTCATTCATTTAGTTATTCATGTGTTTGTTCATTTAGTCATTCATTTGTTCATTCATTCATTTATTCACTTTTTAACGCCATGCCAGAATCGAGGCTATTTTCATTTGTCAGTTCATTTAGTTATTAATTTGCTCATTCATTTAGTCATTCATTCAGTTATTTAGTTAATTCAGTTAGTAGCAGTGTATTAAGTTGGATAATATACCACCAACTGGTCATTAATTGCAAAATAATCAATTTATGGTGACACAAGGCCTGAAGATTGTAGATTCCCTTTGACATACTGCTGAGATTCTAGATCCTATTCATAAATTTTAAAAATCTGTTAGAAATACAGCTGAACATCATTTATAGTTTTACTGAAGCCACAATGTAATGGGTCTATAATCACAGTTTACAAATCCTGGGGAAACTGACACAGGAATCTCCTTTAAATTGAGCTGCTTCAGATGACTAAAATAAATACTGAATCCCCTTATAATGTGGTGTGGAGATGACCTCAAACTGTATGAAAAAAAGAATTAGAAAGCCAGTGTCCCAAATGCACCTCCTTATGGGTTGAATAAATTAAAAAAAAAAAAAAACGAATAAAGCTGTCAAAATGCAGCACTACATATTTCTATTCTCAAACATTTAGGTTTTTAGGCAGACCACAAGCATTTCTTAAAACATTATGTAGCCCTCAACACAGGATGGCCTGATGGCCGAGGGTCAGTGAGAGTTTCAGACAGTGCTGCATAGCATATATGAACCATCTGATTTTTAACACATTCCTCATCTTCAATACAACAAACGCTTATGACATATCAAAATGATGATGAACGGTTTCTTTCCAGCTGAACTAGTTGCAGAGCTGGGCAAGACCCAGGGAAACACACCCTGACATGTGACACTGGGAGGCCATAGAGCTGCTGACAGCAACACTGCAATAACACACAATAAACCACAGGACAGATAAAGCTACCAAACAAGACAGGCAGTTGAAGGATTTGGGTTTGTCTAGGCATTGGAATTTCCAAGAAGGGATGTGCAAATCTACACATTTTCATAACTGAGTCGTCAGCGTGTTGTCTGGACCACTTATTGTTTTTAAAGCGCTTTATGAGATTGATTTAGCATCCACCTTACCAGTGTTATTTTAGGATACGTTTACATGACAATGATTGTACTAAAAATGGATACGTTTTTCCTTTGTTTTTGAAAAGGTTCGCATACACAGACGACAACATTGTCAAAACAACCCTGTTTTCACAGATCCGCTAAAATGACTAAAGCACTTATATTATGCATCCCAGGCCAAAGTTGGGAATGTCACTTTGGCTGCACACATACGCATTCTACTGTAGACTGAACATGTAATATGTAAGCGCATGTCACAGTTTTCAAAATTCACATTTTTATAGTTTACATGGCGACAATAAAAGTATGTTTTTCCTTTTCCTTTTTCATGCTCCCAAAACGCCATTGTGTAAATGAACAGCCAAAACGTATTAAAAGTTTTCCATTTTTAGTTTAAAACGGTGTTGTGTTTTTGTTAATATTCTGAATTAGAATAAAAAAAAATAAAAATTAAAACCGAAATTTTTTTTTTTTTTTTTTTTTTTTTTTTTTTAAGTAAAAGTTTTATAAAATGTGTGTTTTTGTCATTTTTTACAGTGGTGGCCAAATTATTAGAACACTTGTATTTTCACCAGCTAAAAAATGGTTTTATGTCAGTTATTTCTATCTTTTGCTGTAGTGTGTCAGTAGGAAATATCAGTTTACATTTCCAAACATTCATTTTGCCATTAATTGTAATTATTATTATTATTATTATTATTATTATTATTATTATTATTATTATTATTATACATTATTTTTGACAGCATCCTCATTTTACAGCATTTTTACACAAGTGCCTAAAACTTTTAACCGTATACTGTAGCTTTGAAGAAAGGTCTCTTGAAGCATCTTGGAGACGATGCCACAGTTCTTCTGGATTTAGTCCGTCTCAGTTTGTTCTGTTTCTTCATGTCATTCCAGACAGACTGGATGATGATGAGATCAGATCTCTGTGTGGAGCACTGGCTGTTGTCAGACTCCTTGTGCAAATAAAAATCTCTGTAGATTATTACAATTAATGGCAAAATGAATGTTTGGAAATGTAAACTGATATTTCCTACTGACACACTACAGCAAAGGATAGAAATAACCGACTTAACAATTGTTTATCTGGTGAAAATACTAGTGTTCTAATAATTTTGGCTCTGTATACATCTTTAGTTTTAGTTTCAGTATATTTTGTAATTTTAGTACTTTAGGTTTTCTTCTTTTTTTTTTTTTAGGGTTTGAGTTTTAATTTTATATAACAATAACAACCCTGCACTGCACTCTTGCAATGCAGCAGTCTTTTTTATAAGCTGTACACTTGACACTTTGTCTTAAAGCTAATAAAGGAGCTAATAAAGAATTTTAATGTGTCAATGACTGGTCATTTCAGCTACAGATGTGAGGACTGCAAAATAAAAATCTGAATGGCTGCACATAATGCATAATCCTCCTGCCAGAATCAGTGCCCTGGCTGGGTGCATTACTCACTGACTCAAAGGAAACCAGAGCATCTGGACTGGAGGATCACCGCAGGGATGTGTTTAGCCTGACCTGTTTGAGCAAAAAGGACACAGAGATGAATCTCTGCTTTATAACTCCAAGTAGACCCTGGTATCTCAGTGACCAAGCTACAACACAAACAAACAAACACTGTATATATATATATATATATACACACACACACACATACATATACACACACAACAGGCCAGTCAATTTTCTAAGGTACACTACATTCAAATGATTGGAGGTGGTAAGATTTTTTTAAAATGCTTTTTAAAACAAGTCTCTTATCCTCACCAAGGCTGTTTATTAGATGAAAAATACAGTAAAAACAGTAATACTGTGAAATAGTACAATTTCAAATAAAGATGACTGTTTTCCATTTTGATATATTTTAAAATGCAATTTATTCCATGATGGCAAAGCTGAATTTTCAGCTACATCAGTCTTTTCTGTCACATAATAATCCTTTAAAAATATTATAAAATTCTGATTTAGTGCTCAGGAAACATTTCTTATCATTATTCTTATTATTAAGTCGAAAATAATTGTCAAGGTCAAGTTTAATTATATAGCACCTTAAAAGCAACGAGTGCTGACCAAGGTGCTGCACAGCCAAAACATCAGAAATAGCAACCAACAAAAACCATTAAGACATCATTTAAAATCATTAAATGCTACAATAAGAAATACAAAACACCACCAAACAAAAGAAAACAAAAACAAAAAGGTGCTGCTTACATTGAGGATTTTGATGAAAAATTTTTAAAATAGAAACCTTTTTTAACATTATAAATGGCTTTTTCTGTCACTTTTAATCAATTTAATGGATCCTTTGATCAATAAAAAAAAAAAAAAAAAAAAACCCTTTTGCACTTTTCAGGTTTCCCTCAACACTCAAACCATCAAACAAATAAACCATGTTCTACTAAATTCTGATTTTCCATCATTTATTTGTCTTCGCACAATAAACTGCATTTAACAAGAGCCATATCAAGAGGAATCAAATCAAAAATCCTTTATCTTTTTTTTTTTTTTTGCCATTTTTCGTGATAGAACAGTGGAGATATGACAGGAAGCATGGGAGAGAGGGGGAACAGGATTGGGAAAGGTCTACAAGGCGGGATTCGAACTCGGGACATCCTAAGCGCAACTGTGCCATATGTCAGATTCAGCGTGCTGCCCACAAGGCTATCAGCACCAAAAATCCTTTATCTTTTGAAACAAGAGTACATTGTACAATGAAAACATACTGTAATTTTCAGAACACAATTTTAATTTCTAGTCCACAAACATATCTTATTCTGTATTTCCACACTTTTCTAATGTCAGACAGATGAATACATTTGAAGAGAAGCACACAAATAACAATTACAATAACATAAGTGGACCTAAGTCCACTTTAATATTAAAAAAATAATAAAAAAAAATTACACTCCACCTTTAAAATCAATGAAATGAACATCAAGACAAAGTAGAGAAACTATAAGATAAGAAACTATAGACTACAGCCCTCATAGTGTGTGATGAAATATTCCCAGTGCTGTGTAATGTATAGTCACATATTCATTAATGTAAATCATTTTGGCACAGCACATCACCCCTGCACAGCTGGATTTCAGGAGATTTTAGTCTGAAGTCCCCTGAGAGTGACTTCAAGGACTGTGGTGATGCTTAAAATATGCAATGCACAATGGCCAGCAGCATAAAACAAGCTGACAGTCTTACTCAACATACTCATACACTGACAGGTAATTTATTCCTCTCAGACCGGCGGGGTTACACTCAGGGGTGGGCGGCCGCCTCCAGCTCCACCGCAGGTGTCTCATTAGATTGCCTGTGCAGCCCTGTCAACTCCACTGGAGTTAAACTATAAGAGTGCAGCTACAGCACAACACAGACTACACAGGTCTGTCTTTTTTCTACACCAACCAAGTACGAGTTTCATCTAGACATGTCTTGTTCTTGCCTTAGGTGTAACAGAAACTGACTGATTGCACCAAGTCCCAGTTTAACATTTAAAGGGGTCATAACAAAAGGAATCACTTTTTCATTTTTCCAAATAAGAGGACTACTATAAAAACATACTGTAATTTTCAGACCTAAAAACGTCTCACTGCAAAAAGAGCAGTTTGAGATACTCAAAAACTCAAACTTTCCTCCATTGTGGTAAACATTTGCATCTGACAGTCTCTACAATAAAACATCAATCCTACTTTACTGTAAAAGCAGTGAGCAGCGAGGTGACAAAATGAGAAATTATTATCCAAGACTAGATGACAATATGCACTAATTAGCATATGACAATTATGTCAAATTTGCATTCTGCCTAATCAGCCCTTTACATTTGTTTTCTTCTCTCCTAGCTCACATACTGCATTTTACACCCAAATTCCCAATAAAGCTGTTCTCATTTAATGTAAGGTTTTGGCTAAGCTAACAGGCTAATCGGTATGCTAAGCTAGCATGCAAAGCCTTATGCAACATATCATTAAAAACATCATTAAAAAGGGCGTTAATGTGCACACTACATTCCTTTCATACCTAAAGAATGCACCTCACCAACGATCAAGAAGCAAGATCTTCAGTAAATTCAGTACATTCACTACTGTTCAAAAGTTTGGAGTCTGTAAGATTTGTTGATGCTTTTGAAAAACAGTAAAATCATCAAAAAAAACAGTGTAATATTATTGCTTTTTTATTCCTATGATGGCAAATCTGAATTTTCAGAAGCCATTTCTTGTGTCTTCAGTGTCACTGCTCCTTCAGAAATCATTCTAATATGCAGTCTTGGTGCTCAAGAATCATTTCTTATTTTTAATGTAAAAACAAGTTGTGCTGCTTAAATTTTTTTTCAGGATTCTTGAGGAGTAGAAAGTTGAAAAGAACAGCATTTATTGAATAAAAAAAAAAAATAGCAACGTGCAACTATTTACTGTCACTTTTTATCAACTGAATGCATCCTTGCTGAAAAGAAGTTTTAATTTCTTTCAAAAAAGTAAAATCTTTTTTAACCCCAAACTTTTGAATGATAGTCTACAATACTGTAATTCAGATGCAGCTTCTGTCTGACAGTCTGAGGTATATGGTGCAGTGTTTGATCATCTCTGTACATCCACTATTTTTTTTGGAAGGGACATTTTGAAACTGAAACACAGACTTTTGGCCTTAGAACACAATAGCAACCAATACTGAAGTGTTTCCTCGCTCTAAATTTAAACAGACAGCCAACAGCATGACAGTCAAGACATAACAGCTGGGGGTCTCACTGCACCAGACTGGATCTCCCCACACACGTCACCCACTCGGCAAGCTCAGCACAGTGTACATGAGAGACACAGACAGAAAGAGAGAGAGCCAGAATGGGGACACAGAGTCCCACACAAAGTCTAAAGAGTGAGATGAAGTCAGAATACAAAGACTATGACTGTCAAACCACTGCACAGACAAAACACATTTTAAGATAATTCATTGAAATTTAAAGGGTTAGTTCACCCAAAAATTCTGTCAGTTACTCACCTTCATGTTGTTCCAAACCCGTAAGACCTCAGTTCATCTTCAGAACACAAATTAAGATATTTTTGATGAAATCTGAGAGCTCTCTGACCCTGCATAGACAGCAAGGGAACCAAAATTTTCCTAGACCGAGAAGCGTAGTAAGGACATCACTAAGTCCATGTGACATCAGTGGCTAAGCTTCAATTTTACGAAGCTACAAGAATACTTTTTGTGCGCAAAGAAAACAAAAATAATTTATTCAACAATTCTTCTTCCCGAGTTACCGTCTTCGGCCATTTTGGAGAGTACCACGACACGTGCGCGTTTTCCCCAGAATGTAATCAGCATTTTTACGTTCAGGAGAAAGCGTGTGCATGCTGAATGCAAACAATGCTGATTACGTTGATTATGTTCTGAGGAAAATGCACACATGCGTCGTGGTACTCTCCAAAATGCTGGAAGACGGTAACTAGGGGAGAAGAATTGTTGAATATTATGTTATTTTTGTTTTCTTTGCACACAAAAAGTATTCTCGTAAAATTGAACTTCGCAGTTTTAGTGTCGCAAAATTGAAGTTGAGCCACTGATGTCACATGTACTGTTTTATTGAGGTCCTTACTACGTTTCTGGGTCTGGGAACATTTCAGTTGTGTTGCTGTCTATGGAGGGTCAGAGAGCTCTCAGATTTCATCAAAAATATCTTAACTTGCGTTCCGAAGATGAGCGAAGGTCTTACGGGTTTGGAACGACATGAGGGTGAGTAATTAATGACAGAATATTAATTTTTGGGTGAACTAACCCTTTAAAAAAGTTAAAAAAAAAAAATAAAAAAAAAAGACTAAAGTGTGCATGTGGGGGCAGTGAGTAAGTGAATGGGAAGTGGCTCAGTAAGTGTGGAAGTCCAAGTGCAGAACTCGGCCACAGCGCCCGCCGGCTCCCACCTGCTGTCACCCCAGCAGCTCTAGACGCCGACACGCATACCTCACTTCGTTGACCTTTGCAACCCCTGCTGACATCAACACAGCAGTACAACCACACTGTACTGTAGGGAGGGGTGTGCGATATCATAAATTTTGATTGTGGACAATTAAAATGTCTCAAGATCTACTTTTGAAGAAATATCGTAGTATTGCACTACAGTGCACATTCTATTAGTTGCAGTTCTGGCGCCTCCATCTCAATAAACTGTACAACGTAACATACATTGACATTAAATGCAGTAGAGTTACACTCACGGGACTCTGCACTTATTCGTAATCACAAAAGTACATTACTTGCATGTGCTTTAAAGCCTTGCCTGTTAAACATTTTATTTGTATGCTGTTCTAACATGCGCTTTTTTCAAGTGCGTACACCTGAAGCACGCACAGTCGCACACTAAAAAGCCTGTCAAACAGCGGCTGATTACTGGACTAAGTTATTTTTCATGATTGCGCTAATAATGTAAAAAACACACAAGGTTTACATATAAACAGTCGGTTATGTCTAAACTGAAAGTAAACATCTGAGAGAAAAACAAATGCGTGCCTGTTTATGTGATGCGTGCAGGTCTTAAAATAACAGCAGACTAAGAGTACGAAACATGCTGCCGTTTTCATTAAACGGATAATTCATATGGTAGTATCACATCAGGGATATGATATTTTTGTGATATCGCCCTCCCGTACAGTATAAAATCTCTGAACAGCGACAGTCATTCAGCCACAACTAACTATTGCCAAATTATCATATTCAGGAAAGAACACACAAGACACTTGATTTATAACTAATTATTCTAACAGCAATTTTTCAGGCGATATAGCATTAGTTATGAAAATAGGACAATATCTAACATTTAACCATAACTGTTTGTTTTAAATGCAAATACATAACAAAAATGTCAGTTTGTGCTATATTTTCAGCTGACAGTCTTCCCTGAAGAAAGAAACAGGGTGTGAGAGGCAGGACTCATAAAACCTCTGATCATACTTCTAACGAGACCTATATTCAGAAGAAAGAGAAACACAGCTTCAAACTGGAACAAACAGCGACATCACTTCCTCTTCATGGTGTCACTTAACCAATTCTCATGAAATATCACTAAAAACCACTAATATTCCTACTCTGCCATTTTTAATTTATAGTTAAACATATCTGATTAATAAAACAATTCTTAACAACGAGATTTACATTACTCCAGCCTTCATTAATCAAAGGTTTCTCCATTTTAGTCCATTATTACAATTTACAACCATAATGGATCCTGAGGAATATAAATGTCCAAAGAGGCTTTAAATCTTCATTTCATATAATATTTGTAATATGCCATAGAAACAGCATCCACATTTACTCGGACCAAACTAATACAGAAAACAGGAAAACAAATTTAATATTTCTCTCTGTAAATGGCACTCAAAGACCACAGCGTGACACATGAGCAATTATTTTAAAAGCAAGATACTTTACATGCAGTTCCTCATCTGAATCCTCCATTTAGCCTGGGTTGTCCTCTCCAGTCTTCACCGAATGACACCACGCAATGACCTCGAGTAATGCAACTGCTCATTAACACTTCCACAGCTTATTCTTGTAACTACTCAAGTGTATTTCAGCGGACCAAGACAAAGATCAAATTCTCTTACAGTCAAAAATAGGTCTTTCCAAAGACAATTAAGGGATAAATGCTAAGCTTCTTAAAGCTTAAAAGGTAAGCCAAGGAAACTTTTACTCCATTCAAAAAACTTCTAGACAAAATAATAAAGTATTTACCTCATAATCTGTAATTTCATACATGCATTTAATTTGTATCAAAAAGTTCTGTTTAATCTAATTCCAAACGTGTACTTAAGTTAAGACAAGCTTGTCAACAGAACTCTTAAGACCCCCTAAGTAGCTGCGGAGGACCACTAAGAACATAAGAACATCTCTGGTCCTTCACACACATAATATAAAAGCTCCAAAAGTTAAGTGCTAACAGAAAGTTTTTGCTTTTGAGTTGGTAGGGAAAAAACACGAAATGTAAATTCAGAGCACATCTGCTGCGCACAAACCTGCAAAGCAAGCGAACACAAATGAACTCAGGCAGAGCCTTAAAAAGAACCTCTTAAAATCTACAATCCCATGACATTGTGAGCGCTGATGGTTATCCTTAATGATTACACATTTGTGCAGGTCCACAACTATTGCAGGAATCTGTCCAGTGAGTGAACACATTAGTTTGACAAAACAGGTTGATTTACTCCATTATGAATCTGGGGAGGGGAGACAACAAGAATTTAAAATTAAAGTGTTTGATTTACTGTGTAAACATACTCTAAGTGAAAACTCCCTTCCCGGACCACCCATGCTCATGCTTTGTATAGTGTTCAACAAAACTCTCTTGGAACTAGCGATCGACTAATATGGACTTTTTGACAGCTGATGCCAGTGCTGATATTTTAGAGAGCAGAGTGTTTGATGGCCGATTTAAAGTCGATATGATCACACCATCTAATTCAAAAAATAGCAAATAACACATGCTACAATAAAATGTATATTTTTTTTATTTAATATTTACTAAATTAGAAAGAAATTTTCTAAATTAATCAATATGAAAACAAAAACTTAAAATAAACCTGTAACAAACAGATATTTTGAAACTCTATTGTAGTATTTTTAACAAATAAAATAAATTGTTAAAACTTAAAATAAAAAGGAAGGAAATTCACATTTTCTTAAAAGATCAGCTAATACTAATTATGCATTCTCAGCACTGTCAAAATAAAAGTCCTGCATCAGACACTTATCAGCTGATGCTGATAATCAAGTGTGTCAATATATGGGACATTCTACAGAACTGGTCCAAAGTCAGAGTTGGAAACATCTTGGAAAAAAAACATCTTTTTCCAAAAAAAAAACAAAAAAAAAAAAAACAAAATGCATGCAAATTGTACAATATCCAAGGTACACATTTGTGCAGTTAATTCTTATACCATATTTTCAGAGTCCTGGAATATTTGTCCTCTCCCCAAATTTGTCATTACCAAAACACAGTAATTATTTAATTAGAAGGGTTATACTGACCTACTAAGATTGTTCTTACATCTAGATTGTTAATATATTTTTTTGCTATTTTATTAAAAAAATTTCAAAGGTAAATCCATAATTACAATTGTAATGAGATTTGTTGTGTTTTGAATCCAGTTTTTCTTTGTAAAAGGCAAAAAGTTGATCATACTGATTTCAAAGTTAAGTATAGCCTACTTTATTTTTGACAAAACATCCCATGTTTTGGTAGTGACAGAATTTACAGAATTTTAACTCAAATACTAAAATACTACTAAAACATACTAACATACACAAAAAAAAAAAAAAAAAAAAAAAAAAAAAAAATGCATAACTGTACTAAAATTCTGTTTATTTCTCCCAAATATGAGGTGTTCCCTTTTGTCACTACGAAACAATGATGACATGTTTCGGTAGTGACTGTTTCAGTAGTGACAATTCTATGGGATAATGCAAAAAAAAATCAAAGATGTCACTACCAAAACCATGTTTCGGTAGTGACAATTTTAGATATTTTTGAACCTAGCTAAAAAGATGCTAATCAGCACATGGTTAGCTAGCACAGTTCTGAACATTGGTACACATTAAAACTAAATGTTATGGCATAACCCCCAAAAAAGTGTGCTTAATTGCAGACAAAAGGTGTTCGGTAGTGACGTTCCTTAAAAGTTTCACACAGATTTTCCAGACTTTTAAACACATTTAACTCAAAATGATGAGACCTATCTACTCACACCTTGTAGCTATGAGAGAGGGGAGACACAGGAATATTTCCTGATCATAAATTTATGGGTTTAGTTAAAATCAGTCTCAGCCAATAGACTAAAACAGGGGTGCCAAATCCTGCAAAGTTCAGCTCCAACTCTAATCAAACACACCTGAAGCAACTAATTAAGGTCTTCAGGATCGCTTGAAAATTAAAGGCAGGTGTGTTTGATTAGAGTCGGAGCTGAACTTTGCAGGACAGTCGATCGCCAGGAGCAGGATTGGGCACCCCTGGACTAAAACATACACTGTTTCGGTAGTGACATGAAAAATGCGGGACACATTTTTTTTTTTTTTTACATAGTTTCATAATTTACAAAGAAATATATATATATATATATATATATATATATATATATATATAAAATTAACTTCACTTTTTAAAATAATTAAAAAGATACTTTTAAAAACAACAATGGAAAAAAATAGAAAAATGATTTCAATATTTTCATAAGTTGAAATTTAGGGGTTAGGGTTCGGGACAGGCACCTCCCAACTGAAAGTACACAATAAATGATGATTTTATATATATATATATATATATATATATATATATATATATATATATATATATATATATATATATATATATATATATTAAGCTTATTAATATTTTAAATATTATTGTGGGGTTCAACAGATAATAGAAGGATCTTAATAAATATCTAAAATTTGAATACTTAAATGCTTTTTAAAGTCCCCCTGTGGTGAAAATCAAGTTTTTTATTTTGTTTATTTGTCTATGTGGTGTTTTTAATATGCTTTTAGACAAACCATGTGCCAGTCCATTTATCAACACCATTGCTGAGTATTTTCTCATAAATAGTTTCCCAAAGGCAGTCACAGAAACGGGGTTTGAAACAGCCCTTGGTTTGCTACGTCACAAAATTCAATAACCAATCGCGTTAAGGGATCCTATCGTTAGCATATCATTAACTGTGCTGCAAATCAGAGGGTCTAGTGAGAAAGCAGCCAGGTTAATCCGGTAACAGTTATATTTTTTTGTAGATGTTTCGCTAACGGTTAATATTTCCCCCTATTTTCACGATGTCATGTGCTGGTACCGCTTATTTATTTGTATTTAGAACCGCTAACTTGACTAATAACCCGCGGCAGCAGTGTAAAAGCAGCCTGGAGTCAGAAGCACCTCTCCCTCATTGACATCCGTATGTCACATCCGTATGCTCACAGGCGCGAATTAGAATCACAAACTTGGCTGCATTCGAGTCTTCAAGGCATTTTGAGTAAATTTAACCAATGTTACGGTATCCACTGCAGTCGTCCGCTAGTAAAAACAGTTTTATCAGTCATTATCCGTGTACGAACCAGCTCAAACAGATAATGTTACCTCACGAAGTTAGCCATCAGTCTCCTTGCTTACGTTGAGCATACCAGCTTATTTCTGGTTCAAACACATATGGCTTAATTAAACCAATATTTCCACTTGTCATTGCCACTGTATCGCGTTTACTACAGTTCAGTTAGTGGATCAGGAGGCCCTGGCTCATGGCTGGCTGGTGTGTGACTGAGCGAAGGCAGGGCTAATTTGCGTATTCATAGATCTGCGTATAGTAAATGAGGCAAGGGTGTAGAGTTACATTCACGCTATTTTAAGGCATGAGAATTATTTTCACAAGAAAAAAAACATTTAAATGTGTCATTTTGATGATCAAAGATGAGTTTTAAAAGGATAAAGTTTTTGACTACAGGGGGACTTTAAATGTTTTTTGGTTGTGGGACAGCAGTTTGCATCAATTCTGGAGAATGGCCCATATATATATATATATATATATATATATATATAGGCCCACCACTAGGACTAGCCCACATTTCCACTGACTTTAGTGCATAACAACAACTGACTGTCAGGTTTTTCTCAAAACTCCTATGAAAAAAAAAATCTAAAATCTAAAACACCTAATGTTTTAGTTAAAGAGAAGGGAGAACACTGGTCGCATTGAACAAAATAATGTTTCGGTGCAAGACGCCTTGACAAACATTATAAACTGGCTTCAGGGGGGGAAATTTTGACATGCAGGTACAAATTATTGCCTCTTTAAGTAATCAGAATACAACATCTGAAAAGAAGAAAGGCTAATTGACTATCTTTCTATGGTTGAAATCAGGGGCACTTGAAAACATTTTTAAGTTTAGTCACATCCACCAGTCACATAAAACTGACAGTGTGCTCCTCTCTGCAAATCATGCTTATGTTCTTCAAAGAGAGGCTCTTGAAAAAGGGCAAATCACTCAGTAAAAAGCAAACCAATAAAAGAGGGAGAGTAAAATACACACTAAATACACTTACGCTGAACACTGTATGACATTCATGTTAAAACATTATGCATGCGCAAGAACATGCACTGGATTTTAAATGTCAAGATTAATCTAGAAAGGAACTCTCACCTCAGTTAAGACAAAAATGATCAAATCACAAATTTAACTCATGACTCCCATGGTAAAGAAGTACTAGGGATGCAACGATAGCATATTTTCAGAACCGATCCGATACCGAAAATTCTGAGTATATGCCGATACCGATCCAATCCGATACCAGCGCAGTTTTGTTTTTTAATCGATGTAGAATTTCTATACTTCTGTGTTGATCTGATCGTCACTCTTTTGTGTGTTAAACACAATCTACTACATATAGATAACTTCATTTTAATGAAAAATAACAAATGAAAAAAATATATAATCAATCTATGACAAAAAAAAATACTATTATAAACTAGGTTAGTGGATAATTCAGCAGCAAAAGATACTCTAGAAAAATCATGGGTGCACAATAATTTTATAAAACCTAGTGAAACATTTTTATTTACAAATAAAAGTGAATAAGTGTAGGACTAAATCTGGTAAAATGGTATACATTGCTCTTTGTATTGTTGTAAAATACATTCATGAAAAAACAAGCAAATGCATTTTTATATAAATATATACTATAAAATTAAAACATTTCTTTTAAATCTATAGCACAGTAATGAAGGCAGCAACATATGATAGATAGGACAGAACAAGAAAGACTAATAATCTTTCATTGCGCAAAAGTATTATAAAACGAAAGGCTCCAATACAGAGCGGCACAAAGCAATTATGCACATCCCGTGCGCAGAATGATGCACTTGAAGCGACACGGTGTCACAGCGCGCAGGCTGTGCAGCCCCTCCGAGTTAGCACAGAAAAGTACAAAGTACAAATTAAATCTGTGCGTTAGTTTATTGATCCTTTTCTTTTAACGGTTTTAAACCTCAGTTACTGTGCGCTCTTGAAGAGAGTTTGACTGTCGTAACCAAACGCGACACGCAGTTTGACGCTGAATGGAGGATGACAGACAGACGCAGCGGAGAGAAGAGTTTACCTGAACTTGAATTGATCAACTTGAATATTCATCTGTACCTCAGATTAAACTATGGAACAGCTTCAGAACACTTGAAATATAGTGCACAAACTTTATGGTGCTTTATAATGTTTTTGTGCCTTTCGTGGGGCTCAATAATAACAATAGTATACGCACAATATCGGATTTGGATTGGTCTCGTCTGACCAATACCCGATCCGAAGAAAATGACCGTATCGGAGCTGATACCGATCCTGAGTATCGGATCGATGCATCCCTAAGAAGTACCGGACATGTCCACTAGTTGCCTATATGAGGACATGGGAAAGTCTATTGAAGCTTAAAGTCCGTGTAAAGTCAATTCTGAGAATTGTTTGTAAACACATTATAAATGTTAGAAATGCATTGCTGAAACATGTTACAAAGACTGTGAACTATATAGCACTTAATGATGGAGTTATACCATTAAACATATTTTCACCATTTTCGTGATCAGGATTTTTTGGGCGGGGCTAAATCGGGACTCGATGACGCAATGGAGTCACCGAGCACGGCCCCTCCACCAACACTATAAGAGCTGTGTTCGACTTGACGCAGCACTGACTGCACAGACCGATCGCTGTGCGACATCAAAGTACAGTGAGAGCTATAGAGAGCAGATGCTCATTATGCTTTCGAATCGCTCTCGCGGTACTTTGATGTCAAATACTGATCGTTCTGTACAGTGCTGCTTTAAGTTGAACACACCTACTAACTAGAACGCATAAGCATCAGTGGCTCGTCCGCTCAATCGCGAGTTACTGCTATTACCGTTAGTTACTACAGCCTACAGTTTGCTATCTAGCTATGCCTTCGTCACGTTAATACGTGGTTGCGATAATTTATAAAACAACTGAGCTCAGTCTCCTTATTTAAATTAAGCTGCTAGAGGAAGACAGTAGAGAGAGATGGCAGCTTTGCCGTGAGTGGGCGTGGTTTCAGCGCCGCCAGCGGACACGCCCCCAGCGTTTGAGAGCAAAGAATACGGCTTATTTTTTTCATGATTTTGATACCTTATTTTCTTTACTTGGCGGTTTTTTTTAGCATTCAAATTTGGCTGGGTGGTTAATAACACTTTTCTGTGGCGTGACAAACTCAGAACACACATTTAATATTGACTTTACACGGACTTTAAGCATGCAAGGCTTTAAAAGAGACCCTTGGGCCTGCGCCTCCTTCAGGCGGAGGACTGGTCATGGCTGTGCATTTACAGCAGCACAGATGTTGTGCTTTTGCCACTACCGACAAATATAAAAGGCACTCCACACAGATTATAAAACCGTAATTTTAGCACATTTCAAGTGCATGGCTGTAAGTGTTCAGACACTGCAAGTGTTCTGCACTCAGCAAACATCCTCTTTACTTGCAAACCTGCGATAATAACTGTTGAATTCTAGAGGACTCTTTGACGCAGGTGTGTGCTTAAACACACTTAGCCAGTTAAATAAATTCTGGTAATGGATAAAATCAGTAGACTATGATATCATTATGCTAATTTCTTTCAGTACTTCCAGATGGCTGGGTCTTAAAAACACTTCAGCATTCTGTTATGGTGATGAGTGATCATAATTTGCATTGAATGATAAACAGCTTTACTTTTAAACACCTTTTACAAATTTCACCCACTGAAGGGTACTCTGATCACATTCAGTTAAGAACAACCTGGAATGAATCTAATGATCACAGTTCTAGAGTGACACACATTTGTGCCAGGTTGAAATGGGAGCCATCATCCTTAAAATATTCTTTATATAAGTAAGTAGACAGAAAGAAATATTATCTTAAATATGCAACACAGAAAAACATTAAATAATGTCTGTATCAACAGGTAAATGCTTCCCATCTCGAAGTGACATTAGCCTTGTTGTGAGATAACAGTGGTAGATTTTGTAATGCATCTTTAATGATTCACTTTTTATATCATTTTTATCCCAAAGTGTCAGGCAGCTCCTGCTGATTTCATGCTCTCAGATCTGCAGCCAAAAAATACGGTCTAGCTTTTTCTTAGTTCTGTCTCCTTCACTCTGTCACTCAAGAAGATTTTTGATTCATTCTCTCTCACTACACTGTAAAACCCAAAGAGTTGTGATAACTCATTTCAATTGAGGAAACCGACTGTCTCAATTCATTTAAGTTTAGAAACCAATAGTTATGAGTACTGTGAATTTATATCTCCTATTTAATCTCAAGCAAAGCATGCTGGAGGCTAGAAATATACTGTAACTAATTAAGTTTGAGTTCTGCTAAATACAATCATTTATTGAGTTCACATATCTATTAAGTGCAAAGAACTGAGTAATATTTGAGTAAAATGAACTTATTTCATTTAATAAATTCAACCTTTAGGTTTTACAGTGTACCATTTTTCTTAATCTGAAAGAGGCTTACAGTTCTAACACAAGTGATTGACAGCAAAGATCTGCAAATATGCATGTTAAAGATGTGATGGACAACCAGTTGTTGACTGCTCCTTTGTTCATAGCATGTATCAACCTCTTTCAATTCAATTCCTTTGAGTTCTGAAAACTTAAGAGTCAGTTGGTTATAAAATGTGGTTGTGTAACTCTTTCCTATAGTTAAGACACCTCCTAAATAATCAACAATTAAGCTCAAATACCACTTTCTAACTTAATAACAGCCTTATCAGTGCACACTGCACCGTGTGATCACCTTTCACAGCATTATTTCTAATCAAAGTAATCATATTATTGGGTTAGTAATTATGTGGTGGTTTCCTACTATTATGCAAAATGTTTAGAACAAGATAGACAGACAGACAGACAGACAGATAGAGCATAAACTTTGTGAATACTCATTTGAATATCCTAGCTATAGCACTGTAACCACTGATTATTAAAGTTGCACATTTCCCCATCTTAATCTTACAGTCAATATATAATAATGATCTGTATATGAAACGGGCTACTCTGGACAAACAGCACGGAGAACATTGAAAACACGCACATGGTTGTCTTACCTTTGTGCTAACGATACATAAACAGTCCATTCTTCAGAGTGCGACCTCTCAGCATCTCATTCCAGCTGCTCTAAACCTGTCCCTAAAATATGCGAATGCATATGAAAGCATTGCGCGCACGACAGGAACTTACTCTCCGTTGAGCAAACGCACGCGTCCATATACTCAGAGAAGTCAAGTCTGCATCACCTCATGTTTCCTTTCCGCGGCAGTGTGTCGGGGATGCTGAGGAGGAGGACGCCTGCACTCATACTGACGCGCGTGCAGAGTTGATAGGAGCACCACGGGGAGACCGAGCAGCATAATGTGCTCCGTGCGCTTCAACAGCACGTCACTGAGTGGGACACCGAGCGCGTAAAACGCCTCTGCCCTGCTGTTTCAACATCAACCAGTGGACTTTACGTTTTGCAATAAAACAGGAAAATTCGCTAGATGTTTGCGATGTTCCAACTCCGCACACAGGGTCCTTAAATATTTAAACCCACAAATCGTTTACAAACAAGATGTTTCCAAATCATGTGACTTTGTACGATGGGACGGGATAACTTGACTAACCCACGGACCAATCTCGTTGCACAGCATCTGAAATGTTGTTTTGGTCATTATGAAATGCTTGAACAAAGTCTGTCATTCTGTATAATTGCCTTACACGACTGCGTTCCCAAACAGCAGGCATCCACCTCTGAAAGCAATGACCGCATTGTGTTCCTTCTGCGCGCTCTGAGGCGCAAGTAATTTATCATATATGAAAATGATTATATTTAGTGGCTTCTCCTACTTTTCTTAGTGATATATAGTGCCAGTTTATCAGGAAGTGTCGATTTTGTTCTCTTTGTCTTGTTGGATGGAAACAGTGCTTTATTCGCAAATGTTTTTTTATGCGATATTCCAGTTTTGCGCACAAGTTAAATTCGAATCTTTGAATGGAAACATAGAGAATGACAGTGATATCTAATCAAGAAAGCAGATTTTAGATCATGTTATGCTAACTACGATTTAATGTATCTGTGAATTTTTCCAAAAAATGACCAAATATGAACCTTTAGAAAAAGCAAAAATAAGCTATACAAAGAAAGAGAGAGAGAGAGAGAGAGAGAGAGAGAGAGAGAGAGAGAGAGAGAGAGAGAGAGAGAGAGAGAGAAATATTTAAGAAAAACATGGTTCTGCAATATAATATAAATATAATACAATATAAATATTAGGTTATATAATATTATAAAATTCTAAAATGATTGAGAAAATTCATTTAATTTTATAAGTTTATGTAGGAGTATGCCATTGCATTAAACTCAGAAATATTTTTCAAGGCACGTTATACCAAACTCCTGTTTCTTACATGCGTTCAAAATCACAGTGGAGAAACATAAGTTAAGAAATAATAAAACACCACAAAGCTACATCCTCTATGCCAGTGGAGACATGAAATTCAACTACGTTCAAACACTCATCTGATTCATCTGAGACTTCACAGAAATGAGAGTTTTATGCATTGTTAAAACACTCTCTATCCACAGCGTGGCAGATTACTTCCAATCCCAACAGAAGTAAAATCTTCCCACTCTCTAGAATGTGAACAATTTAAATGAAAAATGCATGACCAACCCTTATCAGGTTTAAATGAGAAATTAACATAATTAAATAAGATAACTCTTTAAATGTTCTGCATTTCGTGCCACAGAACTCCTACGTACTATTTTAGAGTAACACATTTAAATCGGTCAGATGTTTAACACCTCACACACTCAGCATCATGATCTTCAATTACTTTCTCAATTATCTTTCAAGCACAAGTTTAACAAGTACTGGACGTTCTGAAGTAGGTGAATCATTACCATGACTTTTGAAACTGACATCATATGACATGACAAAAGAATGTCTCTGAATGGTCTTATACAGAACTTTTGTACAAATATAGACACCAACAACAATTCAAGTTCTTTATACAATATAACATTTCACATATAACACTGATCTGCCAATGAAAAAAGTTCCTACATAACTGAAGTAGCAGCAACTATTGTGTGTCTTTAATCTACACATGGTAGTTCAGTTTCATTTCAGAATTAATCTGTTTTTGAATGAATCATTGCATGAATAACACCTGCTTCCACAGAATAAAGAATGCACCAAAAATTGTGTCATAAAAACCAGCAATTATTCTAAAACCAATAATGACATTCAAGATCCACGTAATGCATAGAGCAAAGATGTAGTTCTGAGAGGCAGCATACACATCAATATTCTGCTTACCTCTTTGCTTTGGGCACTGACGCTGGGCAGTGTTTCTGTTGGTCCAGTGAGATTCCATTCATTAACAGGAGGAAAAGGTTCTCTGGTTTTAAGGCTTGACGGCTCTGTGGGCTTATTCTCATGATCCTGGAGGCTCACTTCATAAAATTCCTGAATATCTGAAAGAATTAAGAGGTTGCATAGTCAAATACATGTGATTAATAAGCCTCCAACAGAACTATAATCCCTACAAATGTTCACAGAATCAAAGACAGAATCAAAGATACAAACTTTTATGAAAACGCATTTACATGGCCAAGTGTAAATCGATAACAATCCCATCATTAAAAACATGACCAAGTGTAACTACATTAATGATGTTTAACCTAAAAATTACAACCTGTATATGGCTTTAAGCCATAACATTGCTTAACAGACCAGAATTTGTTGTAGCCTGACACTTCTCTGAAGTAACAATGATAAAATTAATGATAAAAAAAAATAAAAGTACTAGTGCACCCAATGTACATTTGTGTGTAGACTTCAGATAAGCCTAGTCCAAATTAAATTCAGACAGCTTCAGTCTTACTCTTACACTATCAGCCACTATAAAGGGACACACTTTTGTGTGTGTGTGTGTGTGTGTTTAATCTAATAATTTATTCAAAAATACATTAAAGACATATCATACAGCAAATTATGACTTACATGTGTTCTCTAACGAACATGTTTTCAATTTCTGAATTACAGTTCAGTTGTATATTTTTCATGGGACATCGAGTCAAAAAGTCTAGCTGGTGTATCAGTAAAAGTTCAGTGATGATAACCATGTGGTTGCTGGTTGCTACAATTGACCACTTGAGAAAGGCATGTTGCTCTGGAGTGGCTGTCCTTGAAATGCAATACAATACCATTTTTACACGTCGCTTTGGATAAATGCATAATGGATAAATGACTACATACATACTGCTACTCAATTTTACACCAAAAATAATGGCTGCACCAAGAAGGAGCTATCTATTGACCATTATGCTTCCTTCAATACGACAGTACAAAATTTAACTGAAAACTGCATTAATCTTTACATTTTTTTAAATGTAGGCTGTAATGCATGCATATTTACCCACACATAGCAGCCAACGTGTATGTAACATACTGAGGACTTCTGTGTGCAGTACTTTGAGTTTCTGATTAAGTCATGTTTAAAAGCAATAACATTCTTTTGACTTTTCAGAGATACTGGAGTCTCCATAAATGTTTTCAGGCTAAAACACTCGGATGGACAAATAATAACACCATGAAACATGAATACTCTTTATGGTTATAAACAGCACTTCCCTGGATTCATGCAGAGTCCAGGCCAAACTAAACGAGGGGAGTTCAGATCATGGAAACATAATAGTGGGGTTGCACTAAGTTTTACCGTCTGAACACAGCATTACAGGAAACTGAACAAAGCAATGATGCATTTCAAATGCCTCTTAATTAAGTACTGAAAGACTCTAGTAAGCATGCATCACTGTGCTTTGATTTGTCCAGTGGGGAATATAAAGATGATCTAAATTACAACAGGGTAGGCCATGCTACACTCTAAAAATTTAAAACAGGGCACAATGTACTGTATTAATATGATACATATTGATTTTTTACAAGTGTTTTATCTGTATTTTGAATTTTGCACTGCATTGTTTTAGAGTTAACAGAAATGTCTGTAAAATCAATGGAAAATGTACAGGTAATTTTCTACAGTGTTCTGTAAACAGTACACTGCCACAAATTCACTACAAAATCCATTTATCAAATATCTCACCACAAACTTTTTTGAAGATGCCCACTAAATCGGTCCACATAGCAGCCAGTATAAAACAAATATACAAAACATTCTAAGTTATCTTTATAGCTATTTCTGGATATGTTCTGTTGGGACTTTTTCAATAGTAAAATGCTTATCACCACCAATTTCCTTTCCATTTTATCTTAATTGAATAAACTCCCAAAAGAGCCTGCTTAAAAGGCAAACTCAAAGGATTTTCTCAAATTGACAAAAATTTACTTGAAATTACTGCACACAAAATGTTTAGACTACATTTCCAGCAAATACAAGCCAAGACACTTTCTGACAAATGGAAATCCATTACTTTACCATGTTTTGTGATTACTGGATAAGGTCTTTAAAAAAAATGATAAAGCAACTATGCCTAACAGATGAAATATTGAATAAAAAAATAGCTGAAACAGATGGAAAAGAAAACGGTAAATTAGATTAAATATTTAAAAAAAAAAAAGAGAGAGAGAGAGATTAAATATTTTACAATGAAGCACACCTACAAAAACAAACAGATGTTCCATTTGTAAAACTTTTTAAGATTTTATAATGCTTGCAATACAATTTTCTCTAAGTGAGTTTTAGGCACAAAACAACTTGCTACATGCCAGCACCTTTATTTGCAGTTGAATAAGAAAAAAATACAACAACGTTGCTGTAATACATCATTGAAAACATCAAACATGTCAAATAATGGTGAAGTCAAACCTGTTCCACCATCTTAACACAACAAGACAAGTGTTAAGAAACTTCCTTGAGAGAAACATTGTTTGTTCTAGCAGCAACGTACCTATAAGAGCCTGGAAGAGTTGACTCTGAAAAATATTGATGACTCTCTCAATTGAATGTCTGAGATGAGGGTCTCCGGTCTGACTGAGTTTAGTTCGGTATTCGTCCAGAAGCAGCAGTGCTCTCTGAGCATCTAAAAAAAACACATTATAAAAACCCTGCTGAGAAACACTGGCCAAACACAACAAAGTAAGATGCTTAAAAATATATATATAGAAAATACATTGTTTTTTTCTCATAACTTACAAGTTATATACTAAAATAGCCTATTGGTCAATATATACACATTTTAAAGAAACCTTACCTTTCTTTCTCACTGGCATGATCAAGACTCAAAGATTCAAAGTCTCACAACTGTTAAAGGGCGACTGCTGTAAACCATTGGAATGAATGACTGATCACTTTCACTTTCAGTCGTGTCACTTTGATTTCTTAGTGATCAACAATCACTGACCGGGTCAGGCTGACATGTGAAAGCTCAATATCAATAGTCCTCCAATACAATAAAAACTATAAGCGACCACTTCACTCATAACCCTTCCAGATGCGGCAGGACCCCGTGGACACTTTCATACAGCTTTGCTAAACTTTCTGCAGACACTCGAGTGCATGGAGTAAATCAGCAAGAGTGCATTATAAACATTTGGAAAAACTGTTTCCGATCTGTTGCAATGAAAGTGGAAGTAGAGGCAGAATCCCTGCTGAAGTGCAGGTAAAGTTCACTCGCAGACGGGCTCCCGTTCACACATGTGTCCTGACCGGAGTCTTGGATCCGCACGCGTCCGTAATCTAAACTTCTCCAGCGCAGCACTTCCTCCTTCTTCTAGTGTTCCTGAAATTCCCAAACTTTCCTGCAAAATGGCGACCTTGATATGCAAACAGATCACATGATCTACTGATCTCCTTCCCTCAAAGGAATCCGCGCTCAGGTTTCTTCACTCAGCTGCTGCGAGAGAGCAGCCGGTGAAAGAGCTCTTTATTAAGTTTATCCTCACTTTATGTAATGAAATCTGGGGAAATTATATAAGAACCACAGAACACCAGTCTTGTTCAAAGTATATGAACTTGCTGTGCTTGTACAGCAGAATATAGTCCTGTATATTTTAGTTTAAATTTATTTTAAACCAGCAGTGCAGTTTTTATATGTGGAGACTATGTCTTTATGTCAGTAGATAATGACATCTGATCAAGATTCATAATCCATCAGCCTGTTTCTGTTGATGAAATGACTGTGATTGAGGTTTGAATGGTCAGCTGGAATGATCAAAATCCTGCTTTACTTACTGATTGCCTTTAGTACTATCACCCAGAAGTATAAAAATGAATGAATTGTTAGTCATTTTATTACACACCAGTTAGTGAGTGGCGTTTCAAGAGTGCTGATATTTCATAAATAATAATGGGACATTTTATAACTGTACAGTTTGCATTTCTGCTTGATGCTTTGTCTTAATTAGACTATATTCTCATTGAAGGAGTAAAAATATATGACCTAACTCATCAATTTGAAATTAATTTTAAAGTTATTTGATATTAATACTAAATAGGTCTAAATAAACCCCAGAATAGCCTATTTGAATAATTTGTTCACAGTGACGTCAGTTTCATTGGAAAAACTGCACACATTATATGCATTCATTCACAACTATTTAGTGTTTAGTGAAAATAATTAGCATATTGTTTGGTTTTGTAAGTTTGTTTCAGATGAGGCAACTTTTGCATTGTGTCATCCAATGAAAGCCATACTGTTACCAGCGAAGACAATGGCTAAGATTGGCTTTTGTTAGTTGTTTTGATGTTTGGCTTTTGTCATTTGAATCTTGTGAAGGGTGGATGTGGAGTCACAGGGTGCTGTCACATTGCCACAGCTTGGGTGGGGTGAAGGCTGCCACACATAAAAAAAATAAAAATAAAAAAAAACAGTGGTGTCTTTTTTAAACGCCCATTAGAGTCAGAGGTTATTTTCCAGAGCATTTCAGATTCAAAGAAACTATGGTATGAATGACTGTACGTGCAGAAAATATTCACATATTTACAATGATCCATTGATGAAAAATGTGTACAAATTGAAAGCCAACTGAATACTATGTCTGAGGAGTATTTCCACAGTTGTGACAGATACTTCTGCCGCACACACAGTTTGACAAGTCTAGTCTTGACTTGTTGTAGTGTCTGGTTATTCTTACTATACAAATTCTAATTCTACTGTGCTGTGTATCCCAGAACCTGATTCCCTAGCATTTCTTGTATACTACTGAATGACACATTGCACATGAAATTTAAGTTAATAATAACATCAGTTAATTATTGTACGCCCCAGTTCACTTCTAATATGCATGTATGTACAATTTCCTTTCAATTTCTTAATGAGTTATGGAAAGTTGCTTCTTGATTCTCTGTTGCTTTAAATAAATGAAGCTTTCATCCTTTGCTGACTATGTATAAATACAGTTGCACACACCCTATGCTTTCTTTGGAGGCATGTAAGTGAAGAGCCTTGGCATGGAATGCATGCAGCTGTAACCAGACCTGAGCACTTCTTACCCTTTATATTGAAGCAGTAGGTGTACATATCACATCACATGGATTGTCTAATAATAAAAAGCATTTTAAAACACTATTGGGATATACATATTGGGTATGTATAAGATTCATATAGATCCAGAACATAAATTTCAGGCTAAAGACCACCCACAGTCTGTTCACTGATCTCCAGATTGCAAACAAAAATGACTATAGATGGCTTATATTGAAATATTTAATCTTATGGCTGTTATTTGGATTGATGCAATAAGCACTTTTGAGGAATAACTCATTTCTGGATTTGATATTCTGAGCTTCATGTTAAATTACTTATTAAGTAAAGTGTATATCCCAGATCAGATTGTATTTTGTTTTTGAGTATGTGTGTGTGTGTGTGTGAAATCATCTGGATTTGTTACTTTTAGATGGACAGAAATGCTGAATCAAAATGACAAAATTTTCTCAAATTTTATTATAGCATGTGGGTTTCTGTCCAGCTCAGCTGGATCAACAATGCCATGCAATACTTCTCTACCCTAGTCTGTTATTTTATATTTCATGATATCAGGTGAATCCACCCCTGTGATTGGTTGTTTTTCATGTCGGTCAGACAAACTGTTTATGTAGGTGGTTCTTGACCAGAATATGATGCAAAGTGACCCAGACTTTATACTGATATTCAGAAGTCTGGCTATGTGAGATTAGAAGCTGCTAACTTAGGTATGCTTTTAAACATAAATGTTGCATGTAAATAGCACATCAACAAGGGTAGTGCGTGGCAAAGTAAACCATAACAGTGCTATAAAGCACTGGATTGTCCAATACAATTCATAGTCCCCTCATATCAGCTATAATATTTCTTCCAGTATGCTCTACTGTAATTATGTTTATTGACAGAAACTGGGAGTATGAATGTATTAAATTAACTAATCACAATTATTTTTTTGTGATTCCAGATGTTTCTTTAATAAAACAATAGTTGTTGAGGTGGAAAATGAAAAGCATAAAAGAAAAAAAGAAATATTTAGTTTGCGCCATGATTTTGTGTGTGTGTGTGTGTGTGTGTGTGTGTGTGTATGTGTGTGTGTGTGCTTTTTTAAGCATTTTCATTAAGTTATATTATTTTAATATAACTTAAATCATTTTAAGTTGTCCTGTGGTCTCCTCAGAAGTTTGCTATTTGGGCCCCGGACCCCTGATTGACAACCACTGTTATAAAGTAAGCAGCAATTATCATATGTAACTGTATCAATGAATTGTAGGCAGGCTAAAATGATTCTTGGCATCCTGGAAGCAATTAATCACACTACACTAATGATACCAGTCAAAGAATGCCAAGAAATGATTGTCATCTCATTTCTCATCTCACCTTGCCATGGAAAATTGTTAACAGCAATAGTGTCATATCTGCACCCAGTCAAAGCCAGTGATGCCCTGTAATCAGTTTACATTAGAGGCACTTTCAGATTTTCTGCCCTCTGAATGTATCTGATGTGATTTTAACAAACCATCACCCTGATGGTTATTATCAGATAGGCCTACATTGTATATGGGGTTCATATAATAATAATACATTTGTGATTTGCTTCATTAGATTGATAGTTTATATTGTATCAGTTTATAGATTTTCACCTTCATTGTGTCTGTTTAATGCCAGTATTAGACATTCATTTAAAAATGCATGAATTTTTCACTTGGTATATCAAACAATAATATGATTCCTTGTAACACTGCCTTTTTCCTTTTATTGGTATCCTTTTTGCTTTCTTCTGTTCATATACTGAATGAAATACAGACAGAACTGCAGGAAAGAAAGACCATTTCGATTTGAGTTATAAGAGCTATTGAGATTTATATTGCCGATTGTGGTGTGTCTGAAGCTGGTAAGGTCTGAATGCTTTATTGCAGACTCAGGAATACTAATAATCGAGTAATATGTATAAAAATTGTGTTTCATTTTCTTAAGCAGCGGTATTGCATCACTCAGAGCAGATCTCATTAGTGAGAAAGCAGAGATCCAGCAGTTAAGCTGCAGATCAGCAGCACTGACAAACTGTCTCATAAAAGCACAAAAAATGTCTGCACCTGTTATGAGTTTTCATTATTAGAAATGAATGAATAACACTGAACAAGGGTCATTTAGTTTTAGTAACGACTTTGTGGAACAATAGGTTTGAAACTGTGAAGCATAGTGTAGCCTAACATGAAACAGAAGCTCAGTTGGACATTTTCATTAGATAATAAAAGGTAAGATGTAAATCAAGTCATAATACACAGTATTACACGATCTGTTTGGGATATATTTATGAAAATATTGCATTCTATTTCTATAAATACTCTATATTGTAACAATTTTTAGCATTAATTGTGTAAGGGTGTCTTGTGTTTCTATTTTATTTGTAAAATCTAACAACTATATATAATTATAATTTAATTACACTGTCAAAGAATTATAATATGGATTCAATATCCATTCATCCATCCGTTTTCCTAACCTCTTGTTTGGCTGTAGGAATATTGAATTGTTAGTTGATGTGTGTATACTGACACCTTGTGGATATATTGATACAGTGTCAAAAATGTGAGCAAAAGCCTTTCTTTGCCTGTTCTTTATGGTATAGGCTTTATTATGACGAACAGGAAGGTAAGATTTGTTCCAAAATTCTAAGGTTTGGCATATTAGTGTTACATGCTGCTTTCATGTAATGTCATGTCATGTAATAACTCAAAATATGACAACAGAAGGAACATGAGGTAATATGTTAGAGTGTTGTTGTGGATCAGTTGGTCAGAAGTCAATCAATATGAATTGTAACAGTTAAACCTCAAGTTGTTCCAAATCTGTATGAATTTCTTTCTTCTGTTGAACACAAAAGAAGATATTTTGAAGAATATGGGTAATTAAACACTTGCTGGTCACAACTGACTACCACAGTATTGAGAAAAAAAAAAATACTATGGAAGTCAGTGGGGACTACATCCTTCAAACTATCTTCTTTCGGGTTCAGCAGTAAAAAAAAATAAAAAAATAAAAAAAATACAGTCATACAGTTTTGGAACAACTTGAGGGTGATGACAGGTTTTATTTTTGGGTGAACTATCCTGTTAAATGTCTTTTAAAAATACTAAAAGTATGTTTAAAAGAAAAAAATCCATTTTGAAGAATTGGGTGAATTCTAAATTTATAATTATAAATGATAAATTATTATAATTGATAGTTATAAATTATATGTATAATCCATTTTTATGTCCCTAGCCTTCACAGAAATATTACACTTGAAAAACACTTTAGGGTTACAATTTCTTTATATTTTGAACAATTTACACCTTGAGCCATCAATGTGGCAATCTTTGTTTTTTTTAAAAAAAATTAATTATAAAAAAATTTCAAGCACCACAAAACTGCTCATCCCCACAGCCATGTACAGAGGGAAAGTGCTTTATTTTGAGGTCAAAAACAGGTTTTTCTACCATTTAAAATACAACAATGTATTCATAACTATCAAATATATGATGTAAATGACATAAAAAACAAAATGCCAAATAAATATTATAAAATATATAATGAAAGTAGTGGTCCCCTGTAGTTGTGTCACTGGTGTTACCGTTTAACAAAAATCGTTTATTTTGAAATAAAAATCACACTGTTGACATCACTTGACTTCCTTCTTCTTTTTCCTGAAGATCTATGAAGAAAGGCCCATGTTAAGTCCACTGTCTCTTTTCGGTTATCAGAATTTTTTTTTTTTTTTCATTTATCTCATGATTTCACATGAAGCTTTTAGTTGAACTCACTGGTATGACCTACTTTATTGTTAGGGAATTGTAAAAAACTAGAATACAACTTGAATAAACTACTTAATTTAGTGAGTATACCATGACTGACAACAACATGTGGTTTGAAAACTTGCAGCAGCCGTTTTGTAAAATGCATATTTCATGAAAATTGTCACTGTTGTTACTGTCACTGGTGTCACCTTCCTTATGGGTAACACCAGTTAAGATCAGTTCATGTTTATGTTCTTTTACTTACTGCTTTCACTAATTGCCAAATGAATTCCAAATGTAACGATTTAGACTCACCTATTAATTATAGCTGAAGAATAAGGTTCTTTGGTCTAATGTATGTCACTGGTGATTCATTGTGTCACTGGTGTTACTGTGGGTTTTTCCTGTCACATTAAATAAAATGTGTCACATGTGGTATGATAATAATTTTACATCCATTGAATTCTGCTACACTCAAGAGTTCAGATTTAAAGGATTGCATCATTACTTGTTTATAACTGTTTTTTCAAAAATTTTCATTGTTATAGCAAATACATGGTTGCGCAAATGAACTAACATCATTCAATCACACTTTTAACAAACCTGATTAAAATACATAAAACATAATCTCCTTATTTGCTGCATTGTCATTTTTTTCTGTAACTCTGACTACATGTGCTGAAAAAATCAAGAAATAATATGTCATAAAAACCTTTAATACTGTCAAAGAATTAAGGTAACACCAGTGACAAAAAATGGTACATGTGGTCTTTAAATAAATGCACAAAAAAGATTTTAAAAAATCATTAAGCTGCCATTTATGTGTATTCATAAAGTCAAAAGGTAATCTAAAAATGTGGTCTAAGTTTAAATGTTAGAAAAAAAGAAAAAAAAAAAGAAAAAAAAAGTAAGACATCTTGCCAATACCAAAAGTGGACAGGTTGGTTTCTTGAATTAAAATGGTACAAAAGTGGTCACTGGGACTGTACCCTTTCAAAAGGTATTAATATGTACTAATATATCCACCTTTTCAGATTACACTGAGTTTCTAGGTGATGCTCAACACCTGCACTCACAAAATCAACCACACTGATTTTAGTTGTGTAGCAACAATTATTGTCCACTAGATGGAGATAATAGCCTTTAATTGTAAGAAGCACAACAACTAAGCATCAAAGTGTTTCTTAAAGTAAAATAATTGTCTATTGTTTAAATTATTGCTGAAAATCCATTAATACCTTAATTGTAAAATTATTTTTTTTTATTCATTATTATTATTATTATTATTATTATTATTATTATTATTATTATTATTAAGGTTAGTGTCCAAAAAAGCAGTTTCCCTTTGTGGCAAGCACTTTACCACACAATATGTTACAATGTGTGTCTTATAATGTGTTCAAAATGTCAACATGTGTTCAGTTAATCTTATTCCTGAGAAATAACAGGTAAAAAACAATCCCATTCTATAAAAGAAGAGTTAAAGTGACATTTAGTTAAAGTCTCACCTGCATAATTTAAATTTTAAGGTCAATATATTCAGCTCATATATCTATGATTTGTGTTTACATAAAAGTTTTTGTTTTTTTTTTGTTTTTTTTTACTTTTATCAAAAATGTTATGTATGTTATATATGTATAGACAACCCGAGTTCCGGAAATGTTGGGATGCTTTTTAAATTTCAATCATATGAAAACTAAAAGACTTTCAAATCACATGAGTCAATATTTTATTCACAATAGAACATAGAGAACATAACAAATGTTTAAACTGAGAAATTTTACACTTTTATCCATTAAATGAGCTCAAATTTGATGTAATTTCAATTTTAATAATTTCAAATTTGATGTCTGCTACAGGTCTCAAAAAAGTTGGCACGGGGCAACAAAGGGCTGAAAAAGCGAGACATTTTGAAAAGATTCAGCTGGGAGAACATCTAGCAACTAATTAAGTTAACTGACATCAGGTCTGTAACATGATTAGCTATAAAAGGGATGTCTTAGAGAGGCAGAGTCTCTCAGAAGTAAAGATGGGCAGAGGCTCTCCAATCTGTGAAAGAGTGTGTAAAAAGATTGTGGAATACTTTAAAAACAACGTTCCTCAACGTCAAATTGTGAAGGCTTTGCAAATCTCATTATCTACAGTGCATAACATCATCAAAAGATTCAGAGAAACTGGAGAAATCTCTGTGCGTAAGGGACAAGGCTGAAGATCTTTGTTGGATGCCTGTGGTCTTTGGGCCCTCAGACGACACTACATCACTCATCGGCATGACTCTGTCATTGGCATTACTAAATGGGCCCAGGAATACTTCCAGAAACCACTGTCGGTAAACACAATCCAATTGCCATCTGCAGATGCCAACTAAAGCTCTATCATGCAAAAAGGAATCCATATGTGAACATGGTCCAGAAGCGCCGTTGTGTCCTGTGGGCCAAGGCTCATTTAAAATGGACTGTTTCAAAGCGTAAAAGTGTTCTATGGTCAGACGAGTCCAAATTTGACATTCTTGTTGGAAATCACGGACGCCGTGTCCTCCGGGCTAAAGAGGAGGGAGACCTTCCAGTGTGTTATTAGCGTTCAGTTCAAAAGCCAGCATCTCTGATGGTATGGGGTGCATAAGTGCATACGGTATGAGCAGCTTGCATGTTTTGGAAGGCACTATGAATGCTAAAATGTATATAAAGGTTTTAGAACCACATATGCTCCCCTCCAGACGACGTTTATTTCAGGGAAGGCCTTGTGTATTTCAGCAGGACAATGCAAAACCACATACTGCAGCTATTACAACAGCATGGCTTCGTAGTAGAAGAGTCCGGGTGCTGAATTGTAGTCCAGATCTTTCACCTATAGAGAACATTTGGCGCATTATTAAACGAAAAATACGTCAAAGACGACCACGAACACTTCAGCAGCTGGAAACCTATATCAGGCAAGAATGGGACCAAATTCCAACACCAAAACTCCAGAAACTCATACTCGAACTGAAACACTATTACACCCTCCCTAGTACATACAGTATGTGCTAAATGACAATAAATTGTTAAAGTGCAATCTGAATCCCTGAATCTGCGGTCTTTAATTAAAGCTAGACTGTGATTTCTGAATAAAGTTCTCACACATTTGTCATTGCTATAAATTGCTATATAAAAACTCACATTTATTTTGGTTCTGATTGGTGACCACAAAAATATAAAACAGGTTATTGAAAACTCCACAAGGTGGCATGAGAGACTTTAGAGGAGTTCCCACCCACAGCCTCTGATACTGTGATTCTTGCTCTGTTTAACCAGGAGCAGCCAGATCACTAACTGTACTGAGAAATTCACACAGAGAGAAAGACCCAGAGCTGACACACTCACTCTCACTATTCTTCTTCTATGGATTGCTAAAATAGAGAGGTGAACAGAGAGATGACTTATTGATACACATTTGAACCATGCCAATATTATGAATTCCCGGGATGCTTACGCTTGGCCTTGGAATGATGCATTGCATGAATGGAACCATAAGGAGGCAACAAAGATTTAGAGCAGCACTTGAATAGAAGCATTTCTGTTCGACATGGATTCTACTGGACTAGAGACTTATGGATTTTCAAATCACCAAGCAACAGAGGGACGTTCAATGTCTTATTGAGAAGATATGTGAGTGATGTCAGAAAGTTACATTTAAATGATTACATCCACATCAATTTGATAAACAAATTGTAAGTTACATTAAAAGTCTGCAGTGTAGCAGTGTTTTTATAATTAATTTTAGTCCAATTTAAATGCTTAATAATTACTCTTGAGATTATATTTAATATTAATATAATTATATTTGAATATATTATATTTATATAATGTATTATAATTATATTAATTATATATTACTAAATATAATAAATATTGTCATTCATATTGTTTTTATTTTGGGGTAAAATGTGAGTTTGGAACAAAAAGGAAACCAAAAAAATTCAGTTAAACCCAAACCAAGACCAACACAATGACCCTTGGGTATCAAATATTGCTTTCTCTCAAACACACACTTTTCAGTCTGTTTCCCACAGACATAATCATAAAAGAGAAGTGTCACTATAGCCCGCTGACAGCCATTTACAGGATGTAAAGAGTAGGAAGAACAGTGATAAAATCTTTCTAACAAGATCAGAGACAATCCCAAGGTTGAAACATCTAATGATAAGTCGATTTAAAGACTTGTTAGCACAAAGATATGCATTTTTAAAGCTGCAGTGCTGTTGATCCTTACAGTTGCTCTGACTGTAATCATACTAAAGAACCTGTAACTATTTTTAAGTGATGCTCTTTGGAATGCTATTAATGATTCATTTTGTTGCTACCTGTCACAGTCTCTTGATATCTGCTTGTGGACACATATTGTGTGTGCAAATGGTGGAATTCATTTAGACTTTCTGAACCCATATTGATCTCTAAACCCCATTGAACACAGTCAACAATGACTTGCATGCAAAATCAATGTGCTCCAAATGTGTGCTCGCACAAATAATGTGGTTAACACATCTGCTATTCTTGGTTTAGGTGTTGTCTGATAATTACAGCTTCAATAACACTGACATCTAATGCACAGGACTGCCATTTATTAAGACATTACGTAAGACAAATGTACATTCAGAATCATTAGCCAGCAGAATCATTTAGATGTGATGAACCTTTGATGGTTCTCATGAGAACCCGTGTAAGTCCTGTCTTTTTTCATTAGTATCTAATTAGTTTTATCAGAGTGACACCCTTATGCCCTAACCTCATTAAAGTTCATGAAAAAGCCCTTGAACCAACATAAACTTGACTACTTATAATGCAGAATTTAGATGCATGTATGAATACATGCAGTCAGACTAGCTTTTTGGCCCTTCGTAGTAAAAAAATTAGACACCTCCAGCTAAACTAGACAATTCAAGCATAATAATTGCCTGAGCTTGTGGTAAGTTGAATGAATGAGATCAACAGTTTCATTTAGTCTATTTGTTCTCTTTTTTTTGTTGTTGTTGTTGTTGTTGTTGTTAACAACTTTTTATTAAATTTTCTTCTGGGAACAGTAGTAAAAAACAAAAAGCAACTGTGCAAATTTAGAACCCACCCCAACCCATCCCACCCCTTGGTAGACTTAAAAAAAATCAAAATAAAATAAAATAAATAATAAATAAATAAATAAATAAATAAATAAATAAATAAATAAATAAATAAATAAAATGTATGAATGAATAATTAATTAATTAATATTAATAGATAAATAAATAATAAAATAATTTTACAAAGATTTTAAAAAAAGATGACACAACATTAAAAGCTGAATGCCATAAATTTACAGTTTTCACATTAGATGCATGTATACGAGAAGTTGAGAGTTCCATTGAGATAATGTCCAACAAATACATAGTCCAGGTTCGTCTGTCCATTGTCTGAGGAGGATTCCAACGGTTGACTAGCAATTTTTTTGCTGCTGTGAGAGCAGCTAACAGTAAACATCTTTGTTGGACGGACAAGGTGAAGTCCCAAAAGTCATTCATGAAAAAATGGCACGGAGTCAAACATATCTCAGTACCCAACAAATATGATAGGTCTTGTGAGAGCTGAGTCCAAAAAGGTGAGGGAGAGGGGCACTCCACAAAAAAAATGCAAAAACATGCCTAAAGATCATTGCGAACAGAGATTACACTTAGGAGAAGACGACAGATTCATATAAAAACGTTTCATTGGAGTCAAGTAAACCCTATGCAGCAATTTCCAATGAATCATTTGGTGATTAGGGTTTTTAGAAGACAATTTAAACATACCCCATACCTGATCCGAAAATAAAACATGCACATCCTCATTAAGATCCTTAGCCCAAACAGTAGTCGATTTGTTCTCTTCCGTTCTTTTCAAAGATGCTGTTTTTAACAAGTACTGTCAACAAGCATTTTTAGCAGTTCATTAGGCAAGTGTCATCCTGTATGCTGCTAAAATGTGGTCATGGCGTCTTTCTCACCACATTGTATACAGAGGGTCCACCTTTATGCAGGTTATTGCTTGTTGGAAATGAATCATGCATAGACCACAGCAGAAAAAAAAAAAAATCTGGAATTGATCCAACTTCCTTATATCTCCATGATCTCCTAGATGGATCAATTTCACTTATACGCCCTCATTCTAATTCCACTCTAAGTTCTCAAACTAGCCTTGATCTTCTACTTTCTTCCCTTTGTTGTTGAAAGCATGATGGCTCAGAACCCTGACCGTCTGTTGTTTCCTCTGGCGGTTTGTCCACCTACTTGTGGCACTGATACTTCCACTCCCTACTTCCCACAAGATTTTGATTTGCTGCCTGCTCATTAAAACCAGCTTGTTTGGAAGTAATTTAGCACACACCCATGTCTTAGGTAAACAGGCAGAATGGGGTTTCCCTATATATAATATGCATAGAATGGTCAAATGAACACGAGACCAGATCGGGGCTTGAATGGCCAATGAGTCAGTGTTTCAATTCTTCTTTGGTGCTCATGATTGTCAGTTCTACCTCTGGCAACAGTCAAAGACCTGACAGCAGTTGTGCAACATCAACTCATCCCTACAGTGCTCCTTTCTGAGAGTTTAAAACCACCAAAACTGAAACACTTTCACTATTTCAAGTTCTAGAACTCTTTTGGTTTTGTGCACATTCTGACATTTTTGTCAGACTTCTATTACAAATGCAATTTATGAAATACTTTTGTAGTCTTTAAAATGTCTATATTTTAAACTGAAATGTTTAAAAATTAATCATCTTTTATCATACAATCAATATAGTCTGTTAAAATGACTATATTCAGCTAGTAGCTAAAAATAGCTTTCAATATTTAAACTTCAAAGTTCAGTATCACTTGAGCTGTTCACTGCATTTCTAAGAGGACTTTGTGATTTTGATCTGTTCTAGAGAACCCTTATCATAAATGCTACATTGAACACTAACATATAGCTGATTTACAAATTTGCCGTCTTGTTACTAAAGAAATTAGTGTTAATGCAATGTACATGAATTAATTTCCAAATAAACTTGTATGCAAACGCACACACACACACACACAGTATATATAAATGTGAGCAATGTGACCTAAAAAATGTGAATATAAATGAAAGAATTCACACAGTCAATTTTATTTAACGCAATATAATTTATACCAGATCTTGGAGACTTAAAGGCCTGAATAATTTACATTGATGTACATTTACTTTTGACAGGCTGATGAAAAACATGAACTGCATCTGAAGATAATGCTGGTTCAATTATTCTTGCCCATACAGCTCCAACATTAAAAACTCATGAGAAGTCATAAAAGGAAAAAAAAAAAAAAAAAAAGAACGAAAAAAAAAAAAAAAATTAAGAACTCACAAAATAAATTTCGGTTTATTGTCGCACAACAAATTTCACACATACATCAAACAGGCCACAAATAGATAGCAATTTAATAGACAAGAAAGAAAAGAAGAAAATTCTTTTCTTTTGGCCTTGCCTTCTCATACAATCCAACTACGTATGATACAACTGATGTACATACACAAAGTTACAGGAATGCTTTGAATTAATGGTTTTTTTCATGGTTTTCTGCAATTTTTCATTTCTTTTTTTGCTTAGTTTTTTACAAGTTTCTTTTGAGATAACATGACATGGTCAAACCACAAGTAAAATCTATTTCATAGAGAAGCATCAACTTCAAAGCACCGTTTGGTAACCAGAGATCACTGTCAAAAATGGCTGACCTCCTAACAATATGTACAAAAATATAAAATGTAAATAAAAATACAAACAAATTTTTCCTTTTAAAGTATTTTGTAAGAAGGTAGAGCTTTGAAGTCTTGGTTGTTTCTACAAAATCTGCAGTTAGCTGTGTGTACACGGATGCTGGACTCTACTTGATGATGACCATGTTTTTCCTCTCCCAGTGGACGAGTGAAGGAAAGGAGGGATGAGAAGATTTCCAGCAGAGTAGCTTCTTACACATCAGTCTTTTGCTTCTTGGTTTCAACATCATCCTAAAGACGGTGGCCAAACAGAGTTAAAACACTGCAGTTTGTAAGGTCAGACTTAAGGATTTCACTGCATATTGAAATTACCTCATCGTCATCATCATCCTCTGCCGCTCTTTTTCCTGTGCCACCCTCAGCCTCATCATCTTCATCATCATCATCATCACCACCTGTAATGTAGTTATTCTTAGTATTGCATCTTTGTTTATATGCCTTGGTTGTCAACACATAGGTGGAGCTACAGCAGGATGGTTTTTTTTTAATCATTCTCATCATTCAATTGGTTTATTTAAGGCCTTGCCTTCTCCATCATCTTCCTCATCTTCTTCAGCAACATCATCATCTTCCTCATCTACTTCATTTTCTGGATCGCCATTCTCCTCCTTTTCCTAAAAAAAATAAAACATTATCATGGGTAACACCTGAAGTCATTTGGAAACTATTACAAGCGGTATAAAAAGAGAGAAGTTGTGGAAACTTACAGCATTTCCATTAGCAGGGGCATCCTTTCCGTTTTCTGCCTCCTCAACCTGCTTCTTTTCTTTAAGGTCCTAAATGAAGAAAAAACATGGTTCTGTAATTGCTTCAGTCACTTATCTGATGTAGGAAATTAAACTAGAGCCATGCTGAATTCACATCCTCTCTTATTTGTGCTTTCATTTCACACTCTTTATTCATTGGATGTGTCTCTTCCATCCCCGCCTGGTTTAAAGACCATATTGAGGTGTTGTAATTTGATACGTCCATGGCGTTAGCGCCAGTGCGCGCTGTAGTTCAGTTTATAATCCACATCATTGCGCTTGATAAAGACACGCCCGCTAAAAAACTACAACTCCCAGATCACAATTAGTGAATATTTTAACTCAGCCAATCAGAGCGCGAGCTCGACCAAAGAGAGGCAGGACCGACAAACCTCGGAGAAAGAGAGGGAGTGAGAGAAAGAGAAAGAGACAGAAGGAGGGAACAATAGCGTTGTGCTATTGGGCCTTTAACAATTCGTTTTATCAAGCACTATATTGTTGTTGACCATTATTCTTAAGCGAAGCCGTTTTATTTATCAAATTATTTAACACGCTGCATCCTCGTGGTTTGAAAACGCAGACTTTCATCCCACAGACTGTGTTTCCATTCAGCAGCTCGCTCGTATTAATAAATTTAGGTCATAATCCTCAGCTTTTAAGCCGGTTAGTGTCTACATCACGCCTGCAACGCCTTCTCACACAGTCACCATTTACATGCCGCTCTGTTCCACCGCTGAGCGTCAGCGAGCCACAGATGAATAATGAACATATGCCACGGTCTGCAGGATAATACTGACCCATATATCGATCAGACAAACAGCGTGGGCAACAATCTTTTAGCCTGAAGCGGAAATCACCTCCGTATTTCATATGCAAACTTAAGAGAGCAACGTTAGGCTTATCAAGACCGGGTCGGTGCAAAAAAAAAAAAAAAAAAAAAAAGCTTAAAGGACAAACGGGTCAGAAATGTTGTGCCCACAACTGATAGTCGAGTCTTTATGTGTCATGAGCAGAGATTGAGCAGCACACGCTTGATGAGTCCGGTGGAAAAGCTCGCTTACGTTGATAGAGTGTACGGGGCTGTTCACACAGCGCGCTCACGAGCAGCTAGACGGAGCGCAACCGAACGGAACGGAACGGAACTAACGATAGGGCTCTCGAGACGCGTTTTTAAAAGTTAAACGGAGCCGCTGCGTCTTAAAAACGCGATACGCATGCACGAAACAACAGAATAACCGCGAGACACGTCTCAACGCTCAAAGACGTCGGTCTAGAATAGGTTTATGTGTGTAAATAATAAAAAATACAACAGCTGGACGCGGGAAAGCATCATTTACGGAGGTCCCTTAACTTCGGTGTTCGCCTCCGGAGCGGACCGCGCGCTGCGATAGAAACTCATTCAGCTGCGTCCGCAGCGGGGTCCGCGGGAGAAGTTTACGCGCAGACATCGCCGATAGAAATAATTCCATATTTCGATACCCGCTAATCCAAAGTGAAAGAAGAAAAGAGACCTCTTTTCTTTCATTTAAGAAATTATCAGCCATCCCCACAGAGCCGGACTATAGGTAGACTACAGCCCAATAAAGGTCGTATCCTAAGTAGTTTAATCAATGTATGGTGAACTCTCATTTTCACTGAGAAAAAGTGAAGTGTAACCTGAACTTGACAGAACTTAAAAGGCAACGCGACCTAACGCTCCCGTTAAACCGTAAATCCGAGGCAGGTTGGATCTAATGTTCACAAGCTATTCCTAAAATTAAATTCCGTTTTCATTACACTTGAAGTATCGGTCAAACATGAAGTAGCCACATTTCACAGACCAGAGAAACGTGCTTTATTGCGAGTGGGGCTGCAGATCACCGCGTCTCGCGCACTGGACGAGGCGCCTTCAATAACCGAGCCGATAAGAAGTAATAAAGAAACTCGTGCAGCAAACCATATAAGCGGAGGAGAGATTATTCTTACGATCATCTGCGTCCATCTCTCTCACTAACGTTATACTTTTTAAAGAGGAACCGAAAAACCGCTTGCATAAACAAAGAACCCGCGTAGAATCCGAACAAAAAAACCTTTTAGTCGCAAATGTCTCTGTAAAGAAGCTCAACTTCAGCACACTTAACATTTTACCATCCACGAAAAGTCTTCAAAGTGACAGTGAGAGGTCAAAACACCGACAAAATCTGCAAACTGTGTTCCAGTAATGCTGTATGCCTATTTCCAAGCCATATTTCATATAGTTCGTTTATTCAAATTAATAAAACGCAGCATCTCTACAAATCGGTGCGTAACTGAAGTTGCATTACCTTGGCGGAGACTTCCGAGCTGGTATCGACTTTTGTGTCTGCCATTTTTCCTAAGTGTTAAGAATATAATGGGGTCTCGGAACAAAATAATATAAAGAGAAAGACGAGATGTGTATAATTAAAAAAAAGGCTATTAAGCGTCTGTCGCGAGCTCGCACGGCGGCAGAGCGGTTAATATAGAAGACTGGGCGGAGCTTGAAGGCGGGCGGTTTTCAGTGATTGGTCAGCGTTCCAAAAACTCCGCTCCTCTGATTGGTCAAGATGGAACAATGGACAGTATTTCTACAAAGTCAGACTCCGCCTCCAAACCAACCTCTGACTCATTTATGTGTGGAATAACTGTCGATCCATACTATCCTGTTCAACCTCCTCTTGATGGATGGCCTAGATGGGCTCATAATCCTTTCCTTAAAAAAAATAATAAAATAAAATAAAATAAAACCTTGGGTACGGATATTAACACTGCCCTGAAATATATAATGGTTCAACCCATCTTAAACATTTAGTTTTACCCACAGAAAGCCAAACAAGCATGGAGTTTGTATGTAACAGTTATTTATATTTTTCCAAATATATGTTTTTCCATATCATGGTGACACTTACTCGTGTCATCATCATAAACAATCTTTTGTTAATTTCTCTTAAAGGTGTGTCTTGTAAACTATCCAGCAGTGAATTAAAGCGTTTAATTTATACATGTGCATTGAGGCTAAGCTAAACTTCTGCTCTATTTGAAAGAAAGGTCACGCTCAATGAATATAATATTGCGGCAGTTAGTGGACGCCCCACTGGTGAAACCTGCTCAACGTTTGATTGACAGTTCTCAAACCCCGCCCCTTTACCGATATTTCCACTCGGTATGTAAAAATATCACCCTGACTGATTTATTTAGACCGTCTTTTAGACATAACATAAGAAGGAAGAGCGAAAAACAACATGCAGTCAGTTCTAGTAATTAGAGTAAGACAAAAATCACAGTCGCGATTTTTTAAGATGCTTAACCGAGATTGTTCTCATTCGCAAACACGGATGATTTGGCGGGCTAGTGAAGGATAACGGATATACTCATCAAACGAAGTGTTTTATAAACATTACCAGTGATGTTTTGATATTTCATGCGATTTAAAATCTTCACGATGCGGGGAAAATATAATGGTGTACCTCTGTTACCTCACCAACATGGCCGACTGAAATACCGTATGGCGTCTTAAAGTCTTCTTATTGGCTGATTGGGCCGAACGAACACGGACTTGACGCTTTGCGAGCGCTGATTGGATGTTGCCAACGTCAATCAATTGAAGGGCCTCGTTTAAGGTGCTAAACAAAACACGGAACTGGATTTCACCGTTTTATCCCTTTTTTTTCTCCCATGCTATGTCAAGGACACATAAAAGGTGTTAGCAAATCCACGTTCGGGATTGGATTGCACAAGATTTTATATGGGGTAATTACAAAAAGGTTATTCATTGTCACACTTGGGATTATTTAGCAGACGCTTTTATGTAAAGCGACTTGCAAATGAGAAACATCACAAGCCATAACATAAGTCCCAGTACCGCAATGCCAAGTTTAAAGAGAGCAATATAGTACAGAAGTTATTGAAAAAATGAAAATATAGAAAATAGGTTACTTTTTCAATTAAGTTTATTTATAGAAAGTATAATCTTTTCATCTTGAATCACATTTATTTATTTATTTGCCATGGTAATTAATTAATCATTTTGGAAATGCAACTTTAGGTCACATTTATAACTTTCATCTCAGCATTCTTATCAGTATACTGCTTGTCTGTCTTTTAGCAGGCACTTTTCATCCAAATCCATTTACATTAACTGCAGTAATTGCATAGCCTGTATATATATGGCCCAAACTGAAGTTAAGTGCCTCGCTCAAGGTCAAAATGATGATAGAGCAGACTGTGATCTCACTAACACCGGTTCCTGGATCACTACTGCTTGGAATTAAACCTGCAACCTTTGTGTTAGCAGCCCATACGCTTAACCATCACAACATCACCAAATGTCTCATGCATCTATAATATGTCATTACAGAAAACACAAATGTTAGATATTGTCTACTCCTTTAGAGATTGATTGATTGAATGAATGAATGTTTGATGGTGTTAAATTACATCCATCAATCGATTATATGTAATCTAGGATGCTGCTACACTAGTTTATAACCCAGGGACTGTGGCTCATAGCAGGAACATGTCTCTTCTTAAAAACAACTTTGAGACACATTTAAATTTATTTTGAACAATTATAATATAGAATATTTTTGCAACCATAGTAGTACTATTTAAAAATGACTATAGATACTACAGAGAAATATTAGCTCAGTTTTGACTAATTGATGAACCTACTACTTATTAGTAACAGTACCAATTTGAGATTTAGCAAAAAAAAACAAAAAAACAAACAACATATATATATAGAGAGAGAGATAAATAAATAAAATAAACAAGAGATACAGCATACATAAATGTGTCAATCAGCATGGCAAATATCATTATTTTTATTTTACCTTTTTCAAAAGATTTGTCGTAAAACATCTGCAGTAAACGTTATTTATTTATTTATTTATTTACAGATTATGGATGCACCAGGCTTTATTTATTTATTTATTGTTTGTTTGTTCAGTTAGACACTCTCAAACACACACACTATTTACTACTAATGAAATCCAGCACATTTTGCATCAGTCAGAAGTCTCATCAATATGAAGATCTGTGAAATGTTTGTGACCGCCCCCTGGAGCAGTGAAATGATCTTCCACTCTGTCTCCCCTTCTCACATCCTCTCCTCATTCTCTCTCTCTCTCTCTCTCTTTCTCTAGCAGATCATTCTCCATTACCTCTGCTATAAAGCTGCTCCTCCACAAACAGTGAGAGGGCTTTCTCAGTGATCTCTGGCATCTAAATGGAGTCTTTTCCTGTCTGCAACAATAATAACCAATCTGGAAATCCCCCTGCTTTGCTGCTGTCTGGTATGGCGGGTCACGTGGTCTTGCACAGTCCCAGGGGCCCAGAGCCCTACTTGCCCTGGTCTCTTGGATGGTCCTGTTTACTTACACAATCTTATTACTGTTAAGAATTCACAAATGGCCTTGAGACTGAAACATGGACACCCGCTGTTTATTATAATGCTGGTCATCCAATAGCACAATCTATGTGGGAGAGTAATTGGATTAGTTCAGTATTATACCATTAAAAATGTTATTTTTTATTATATTTTATTTCATGAGTTTTTTTTTAAATTCTTAATTATTAAATAATAACATTATCTATCTATCTATCTATCTATCTATCTATCTATCTATCTATCTATCTATCTATCTATCTATCTATCTATCTATCTATCTATCTATCATTTATTATTTAATATAATAAAAAGGCAGTGTTATGCAGAATCAGTCTGTCACTATAAAATCTTTTGTGTACTATGAAAGAATGAGTCACGCAAGTAAATGATAAAAGAATTTTCATATTTGAATGAACTGTCCCTTTAATTTTTTTTAACTTGATGTTGTGACCATCAAGACCATAAACAATCGGCCTAAAAATTACTACATTTACCAGCTGCTAATTTAATTGTCTTAAACTAAAAGTCATCTGTCAAATAATCATCTAACCCAGTTGTATTGAAAGTTAAGATCTATTTTATGTGTTTGTCTGTTCATTTACTGTCCATCTACACATTTCAATGTTACTGTTCAGGGACACAGAAGATAAAAAAAAGGCACTTCCGCAAAAAATGTGTTGGTCAGGTGTTATATTACACTATAGTCATTAACATAACACAATGTACACAAAGTGAGGGTTTGTTCATGAGTTACTGTGACGCACCAAACATTTCCATATGTTAGAAAAATTACATTAGTAAAATATGATCTTTGAATATATAAGCAAAACTTCCTCAAACCCTTGTGGGCAGCAAAGAGCTTTCGAAGAGTTCATTTAATCTGGGATTCTTCCTTGTTTCTTGTCCTGAAGTAGTAGGGGCAGGACTGCAGACTGTGCGCCTGTAGCATTTCCCCCTCTCTCATTTTTCATTTTTATTTAAATATAGCCTTCACTCGTCCTGCAGCAGCTGGTTCCACAGTTTTCCCACAGCTGGGATGAAGCATGAGGCATGAAGCTTTAATTCAGAGCAGCCACACGCTAGGTGTTCTTACACTCAACTCTCCTTTTCCTCTTTCTTTCTCCTGAGAACTTTTGGAAACCAACCCTTGCAGATCTAATATCAGCCTTTTTTTTAATCATTTGGAAGGATGACCAAAATGGAGGCGAGAACGACATGACTCTGTGCTACTTCTCGTCTCTGGGTGCGCAGTGTCATGAAAGCACAAATTAGGAATTCTGCCCAGGAGACTGCAGTCGATGAGGCAGAAATCGATGCAGCTGATGCATGCAGCATGTGACCCCGTGACCCTGAGCTCTGTGGTGTGTCTCTGTGTGTTTTATGTGTAATTGAGCATGTTAAAGGCTTATTCCAGCAGTTTATTACATGCTTGAAGGAAAAGTTCACCCAAAAATTTGTTGAAAATTTATTCAGGCCATCCAAGGCGTAAATGAGTTTGTTTCGTCAGAATAGATTTGGAGAATTCTAGCATTACATCATTTGTTCATCAGTAGATCCTCTGCAGTGAATGGGTGCCATCAGAATGAGAGTTTAAACAGTTGATTAAAAAATAATCACAATAATCCACAATTAATCCAATAAACTCCAGTTCATCAAATTATTATATTGTCAAGTGAAAAGCTGCATTCGTAAGACACAAATCCATCATTAAGGCATTTTGACTCACATTTAGAGGACTCACATTTTAGATGGAAGCAACATTTTAATGCATGTTTATTACAAACATGCATTTTTTCACAAGACATTAACTGATTGACCGGAGTCATGTTGTGATTAATGTAATCAGTTGTTTGAACACTCTGAACACTCTGATTCTGATTCACATTGCTGAGCAACTGACGTAATGCTAAAATTTTCCAAACTTGTTCTGATGCAGAAACAAACTCATCTACATCCTGGATGGCCTGAAGGTGAGTACATTTTCTGAAAATGTTAATTTTAGGTAAACGATTCCTTTGATGCATGTTTCGACAAGCTTTAATGAATACCTTTTACCTAACATTTTCAAACAAAAGTATTATCACTGCTAAGCAGGTAATTGGGTTATGAACATCTGTGGTTTTTGTTTACAATCTGATGGCAGTTAGGAGATGAATTTTCATTGGCCGAGCTTTGGTAAATGTGAGCCTCACTTCCTTCCTTTCTGATGCTTTGCATGACTGCAAAACAGCAACAGTAGGCCTGTCATTTGCTGGCACACTTTCCTTATGTGAGCACTGGAGTCTGGCAATCTGATTGGTGCAGAGCTTGCACCTTCTGTGCTGGATTTACTTGAAGCATTTGGTTTGTTATATTAGAGCCTGTCATCTGACTCTTGTACTTGAACAGGAAAATTGGGCCGGCGGTTCTTTGAAACCCAGCAATTTCTTCAGCTTTTGTGCTCATGTTGCTGTTCTGACACCTACATAAATGTTACTATTTATATACTCTTTGTCAAAGTCTAGCACACAGCATTTCAAATTTGAATGAATTTTAATTGATAACAATATGAAATTGTAATGAAAATGATTCATATTTAATACATTATTATTTATTTGAATTTTAATGATTATTATTTAATTTAGATACAGTCTTTGAGTCATGGTACAGGAGCCCCTCCTACACAGCAAGAACCAACCAGATCTACTTGTGTTAAAGCCTAGGTGGCACTAATGTGCAGTCAAGACCTATAAAGCTGCAGAGCTCACAGATGAATTCTCACATTCTGGCTTTACAGGAAGAGGCTCCATTATACAAGTTATGAACTGGAATCCCACTACATCATTCCCAACTATTTGGTCATGGTAAGTGAACTTTCACAGCAGTCATTCTATCTAAAATAACAGTGCACTGCTGACACTGTATCTGATTTTAATTTTACTTCTGCTGACTAAATAATCACAAGACGCATTAGATGTATATGACTGCAACAGATGAATCCTTTTGTACCCAGTATAACATGTGGCATATCTCTGGTTTTATATGTCAGTGTTATGAATCTAATCTAAAAAAGACTAAATCTAGACAGAACTTGTTTAAAGGGTGTGGTTAAAATTTGTCAATAAAATATATGGCATATTTAACTTAAGAATATTGCTGGTTGCAAAAAAAGAGATTTGATTTTTTTTTTTTTTAAGATAGACTTCCTATATAAAAGTAAAAATACCAAATTACTAGTGTGAAATGTGAATGAAAAAGACTGAAACTGTAAGCACAATGACATGATTGGATGGGCTGAAATTTGAAGCTTATGATTTGTGATGATGAAATACTAAAATTAATGTCTATTTGAAAAATTCTCTTTTACCTCTCTATATCAAAGACTGATCATCTAGCAAAACATTAGCATTTCAACAGCAGTTGTCACCGTTATTTAGTTTTTATATTTCTCCATGCAATGTGAGGCATTATGTAAGCAATAAACTTAAACTTACCTTATCATAAATAAATGTGAAGGGCTTATCTTAAAATTTTAGTATTCATATTATCAGTATAAAACAGGTTCAGTATAAAACATGAATTGTTTATACTAATTCGACATAATTTAAGAAAATGTGTACTATTAGAATGCTACATTTCTTGTGATTAATGTATAATGTTTAAATGTAAAAATGAATGAACTTTATTAAAAAATAATAAGCTGTCAGAATCTCTGATTTTTTATTTTTTTTTTTTTTGTAATTGTCAACCAAAACTTTTTTTGCCTCATATTTCATCTCTCTTCAATCTCCACATCAAATTCCAAATACACTGTAGCTGGCACACATAGCTGACCCTGCTGTCTTCAGATACACAGAGCCTCAGTCTACATACATAGACACAGATCCAAGAAAGAGCAGTGGATGATGGGGGGGGGGACGACATGAATAGCGTCATCACTCCAGTGATTCCCACTTACCTCCTTATTTATTTCCAAGCCTTTCACTCGCCTTATATTAGACATGCGCTCAGCTGAGAGAGCTGGCAATAGGCCAGAGTAATCTTCACACACACACACACACCCCAATTCAAACACACACATGGTAAATCCTGTAATACAAGCAGTTTTAATGCTTCTATCAGTGCATTACCTCTAAGTCCATATTGCAAAAGTAAATAAAAAATAAAAAAAAAATCATAAAATAACCTTTCAAAAATTTGGTATATGTTAATGTATCAATTAAAATCTGATACTCCATCTAAATAATATTTTTTCGTGGAGATATAAAAATGCACAAAATAAGTACTTTTTTATTTTATTTATGCTACAAAGCATTATGTGGTTTTAAGTTTTGAATCAAGTATATTGCTTCATAAGATTGAATCAGCCTATACATACAGCAATGAAATAATTTTTTTCAGGGTCAAACCAGGTGAATAGCTCCAAGTGTGTTATTACTCAAAAATGATTAAATATTACAATTGCTCAGTGTTGGGGAGCATCTAGTTAACTGTACATGTAACAGTCTTACGTAATTTAATTACAAAATAAATGTAGATTCTTGAATCAAGGTTATATTAATATAATTTAAATTTAATTTATTTTTATTAAATTGCTTTAAAATCAAACTAATATAATCTTGATTCAAGAATGAAGAATTTTGAAAGTCAGTGTTGTGTACTACTGTATGGCTTTAAATGTTTAAAAATGATTAACAGTTGAAAACATTTTGTTATAAATTTAGAAAGTAATCAAAAATTAATCAAATGTAATCAGTTACACTAATTTTAATAAAGTTATTGAATTAGTTACACTACTCAATAGGGCAACTTGTAATCTGTAACCTATTACATTTCCAAAGTAACCTTCCCAACACTGTTACTATATACTTGTATAATCAAGATCAGATTGCTTAGGTCACATGATTGGAGATTAAGTCAAAGACTATAGACTTTGATTACGCTCATACATAGGCTACATTAGTATCAATGACAAGTGAACAGTTGATATGTGTGGGTGATGATATGGCAGCATGATTTAAATGTCTGCGAACACTACCTCCTTGTTTCCTTGGTAACTCAGGGTGCTAGAAAATCAGTCCTGTGCACACAATCACTTGTACTCACTTGCTCGTTGAGCAGGTGTTCTCTCTAGAGGAGATAAACCACATGTTTGCACTAGGCTACATGTGTGATGGTGTGTCTGAGCAGTTATATGGAGTGATTCTAACAGGACTTGCTCTCTTGACCCAGAAAGGAGTGTGAGCAAACAGCGGATTGCACTTAACTATGCCGCTTGAGTGGCGGAAGCAGATTATGAAGGCATGTTCTCACATAATTCATATTATCATAAGATACAAGCACAGTTTAAAGGGATAGTTCACACAAAAATGAAAATTTTGTCATCATTTGCTCACGGTTGATGGTAGCCATTAACTTCCATTATATGGGAAAAATACTATGGAAGTGAATGGCTACCATCAACTGTTTGGTTACCAACATCCTTCAAAATATCTTCTTTTGTGTTCAACAGAAGAAAGAAACTCATATAGGTTTGGAGCAACTTGAGGGTGAGTAAATGATGACTGAATTTTAATTTTTTTTTTTTTTTTTGGTGAACTGTCCCTTTAAGGTCAAATAGCTGGATGTAACACTGATTGATTGACAGGGTTTGTCGATATTAAAAGTACAAGGACTGGAAGTGTGTCAGGTTTTAATATGAATTGAAATCCAGTTCATCCCTCATCTGTCTGTGCACTCAAACGAATTGTATTTTCAAGAGCTCAACAAGATGGGTTTTGTGACTATTAGCCTATATTACATCATACTTTTCAATTGTCAGAACTAATAATGGTATAATAAAGCCCAGGAGGAGGATAGTACGCACGGCTAGTGTTCAATAGGGAAGTGATGCTGACTGCTGCCACAGTAACCAGTGCCAACAGCTTCATCACAATAGTGTCTATGTAGAACAACAGACTCTCCAGGCACAAGATGTGATCAGTTGATATATTTAACAAACATTTTATAATTTCAGTATCCATAGAATTTAGATTAGAGTCAGACTCAGAGCACAAAATGGATATTTGTGAACAGAAGTCGTGTTTGTTGAGGATGCAGTCGTAGTGACTGAGATTGGACAAATTTCAGAATTAAGGAATTGGGTCCCTTTCAGTTCATTAGTCGGAACTTGAAATGTTTCGAGTATTCCACACAGGAAGCTGAAATGGAATTTGAATTGATGTGACAGGAGGAATTTACTGAATTAAAATTCAAAGAAATTTAACAGATAATTGGGAAATTAACTGATCCATAATGCAGTCCATATATATAAATACAGTATCTCACAAAAGTGAGTACACCCCTCACATTTCAGCAAAAATTTTAGTGTATCTTCTCAAGGGACAATACTACACAAATGAAACTTAGAGTAGTCAATGTGCAGCTTGTATAGAAGTACAAATTTACTGTCCTCTAAATATAACTCAACATATAGCCATTATTGTCCAAATAACTGGCAACAAAAATGGGTACACCCTAAGTGAACATGTCAAAACTGTGTCCAAAGTGTCAATATTTTGTGTGAGCACCACTGTTATCTAGCACTGCCTTAATCCTCCTGGGCATAGAATTGACCAGAGCTGCACAGTTTGTTGCTGGGATCCTCTTCCACTCCTCCATAATGACATCACGGAGCTGCTGGATGTTAGACACATGACGCTTCTCCACCTTCCGCTTGAGGATGCCCCACATGTGCTCAATAGGGTTCAGGTCTGGAGACATACTTGGCCACTCCATCACCTTCACCATCAGCTTCATCAGCAAGGCAGTTGTCATCTTGGCCGTGTGTTTGGGGTCATTATCATGTTGGAAAACCCAGTTTCTGAAGGGAGGGAATCATGTTCTGCTTCAGAATGTCACAGTACATGTTGGAATCCATGTTTCCCTCAATGAACCCCAGCTCTCCAGTACCAGCAGCACTCATGCAGCCCCAGACCATGATGCTACCACCAACATGCTTGACTGTAGGCAAGACACAATTTTCTTGGTACTCCTCACCAGGCCGTCACCACACATGCTGGACACCATCTGAGCCAAACAAGTTTATCTGAGTCTCATCAGACCACAGGACACAGTTCCAGTAATTCATGCTCTTGGCCAGGTTGTCTTCAGCAAACTGTTTGCAGGCTTTCTTGTGAGCCAGCTTCAGAAGAGGCTTCCTTCTGGGACGACGGCCATGCAAACAGACTTGTTGCAGTGTGTAGCGTATGGTCTGAGCACTGACAAGCTGACCTTCCACTTCTGCAACCTCTACAGCAATACTGGCAGCACTCATGCGTATGTTTTTTGAAGCCAGCTTCTGCACCTGACGCACACCATGAGGACTCAACTTCTTTGATTGACCCTTGAGAGGCCTGTTCCGAGTGAAACCCGTCTTGGAAAACCTCTATGTGACTCTGGCCACTGTACTGTAACTCAGTTTCAGGGTGTTACTAGTCTTCTTATAGCCTAGGCCATCTTTGTGGAGAGCAACAATTGTAATTCTCAAATCCTCAGAGAGTTCTTTGTCATGAGGTGCCATGTTGAACATCCAGTGGTCAGTATGAGAGAATTGTACTCAAAGCACCAAATTGTAACTGCTCTGAAACAAGATACACAAATTTGTATAGTCCTGTCAAGCAGACAAAAACATGAACATGATGAATAGGACATGTGGCTTTGCATGGTTAAATGACGTATAGCTGTTATCTTAGGGTGTACTCACTTTTGTTGCCAGCTTTTTTGACAATAATGGCTGTTTGTTGAGTTATTTTCAGAGGACAGTAAATCTGTACTGCTATACAAGTTGCACATTGACTACTCTAAAATATATCCAAGTTTCATTTCTATAGAATTGTCCCTTGAAAATATATGCTAAAATGATTGCCGAAATCTCATTTTTGTGAGATACTGTATATATATATATTGTCCATACAAAGAATGCCTATTTATATATATATATATATATATATATATATATATATATATATATATATATATATTGACTTTCTTTGTATGGACAAAACAAATAAATAAATTAAAAAATTGAATGAATGAATGAATGAATGAATGAACAAATAAATAAATTCTCACAACATCTATTAAGTAAGTCATACAGGTTTGAAATGACATGGAGGTGACTTAATGATGACAGAATTTTCATCAAGTTATTTTAAAAACTGAACTAGATTTTAAAAGTGTATCACGGAATGATAGACTTTTAGAAGTGAGTGTTAGATTTTTAAAAGTGTTCTAATAGCAACAGATCCATATCAGACAGAACATTGACAGAACATACAATTCTAATCACATTCATCACAATTACCACAAAAACATTATTAATAAAAGGTGTAAGATTTCACCTCAACACATTTCATCCTGAAAATTAGTTACAGAAACTGTCAGGTACAAACACTTATGCAGTGTAAGTAGTGTTATTCAGGTTATCCCACCATCTTTGACATGACAAAAGACACGTCGTCCTTTCTAAATGTTTCTAAATATCTCTCTCTCTCTCTGTATTTTTTTCTCTCTCTCATCTCTTCTCCTCCCACCCATCAAATCATTCGGCTCTAAATTTATCTTCAATTACCTCATCAGTGCTATTATAATAGGGCAGTTCTCTGCCCATGATTCTCTGCGGCGTTGGGGGTCCCACCTGACCCTGTATGAGTGCTGAGGCCTGAGAATTGGATTACAGCTTATCCATATCAGCAGCTGTAGCTTCTTAACAAAGCCTGTGGGCCCCATTCATTTCAAGCAAGCCAGAATTCACCAAGGACACCCCTGACTGGAAAAGTGGAATGGCAGAGGAATATCCGGTGCCATAATCCTCTTTCCCTCAACACATTACCTGACGCACCAGCACATTGACTGGCTAACACTACCAACAGAAGCATAAGAGGTAAGAAATACTGCGTAGAAGTGCTACCCAGCCACACAACAAGAGGGTCAGAGTTTATTTTCAGCCTGACAGCAGAGACTCTCTAAATCAGTATGATCACAACCTCACTGACAGGTTGTGACTAACCCATGCAATGCCCCTAAATCACACACACACGCTGGGCTCAGACCTCACTGCATGCTTTTATTCTTAGTGAAGTGAATGAGGGCATTTCAGGTCAAAGCTGCAATACTAAAACTGATTTCATATTAATGTAACACCGATATATACTTAACAGCAAATAACTGATATTTCAGATGTTGCCAACACTTGTGAAGAGTCAGCTTCAGATTGACATACAAAACTGTCATGTTATTCTTATATTGTAATCATTACAAGCACAAGCTGTAATTGCAATGAACACATGACGTTAGCTAACCACATAATATGTATTTTCTTAGGTGTATATTAATGTTATATGGATATTTCACACACTCATCTCTAGCTGATGACAGTAGATGAAGTATTATCTGTAAGGCTGCTAATATGTATTGTAAAAAACATGATGTGCTGTAAAAAGCATATACAAATACAAATAAACTTGAATTTAATTGAATATGCATATGCTGTCTGAAACAGTTTTTTAATGTTTTTTTAAGATTTATTTTTATATTTTATTTTATTTTATTTTATTATTGTGATATGAACCAACTAGATGTGATCCAACACATATTGATGATTGAATATATCAGTGGATTGAAACTCTGTGAGTGCACATTAAAAGGTCATTCATTTTAGCCTGAGGTCATGCGTCCAGTGTGACATCACAGGCACGGATGATGTAAGGCAACACAGTGAGCTCAGAGCCAGTTTCAGTGGGAGCGCAGCTCATTTGGACCAGATAAAGGTGCTTTGTTTTCTTCACTTCCTCCTCTCTGGTACATGACTAGAACATTGTTCCTGTGTTATAGTATTTGCTCATTTGAAGGGAAACTGAGTTGCCCTTTGTGGATCTGACCTAACAGACACATTCAAGAGAGGAGAAAGTATATTTACCAAGAAACAAGGATAAACACCTATCACAAACAAATAAATCTTAGAAATAAAAATGGATAGATCTACTACTGCAAAATGGCTTAATAAAACACTTATAACACTGCAATAACATGAATGCAGATATCATACAGTATTGATCTTCATGGGTCAAATGATACATGGTTTAATGATCAAACAATATATACTGTTCGAAAGTTTATAGTCAGTTTTTATATAAATTAATACTTTTCTTCAGGAAGGACACATTTAATTGATCAAAAGTAACAGTAAAAGTATTGTAAAAGTCTCTTTTTTTTTACTTTGGATTTAGCAAAGAATCCTGCAAATCAGCATATTAGAATCTTCTGAAGGGTCGAGTAACACTGAAGACTGGAGTAATGGCTGTTGAAAAATCAGCTTGGTAATAAATTACGTTAAAAACTAATAATATTTTTAAATTGTAACAATATTCCACAATATTACTGTTTTTATATTTTTATTTGTTAAAGTGAATGCAGCCTTGGTGAACATAAGAAATTTTCTAAAACATTATAGAAATAACATTTGTCAAATTAGCTCTACCAAAAAGCTGTTTTGTGTTGTTGTTGTTGTTGTTGTTGTTTTGTTTCTGTTTAAATTAATTATAAATGAGAATTGATCTTTGGCTGTATAAACTATTATTTACATTAAACTGCATATACAAACTTCAGAGCTGTACATATGTGTGATGTAGCTAGATGTTGCAGTGAAGCAGATCTTCAATAAATAACAGATTAATAATAATAAGAATCATAATCATAATAATAATAACAAAAATAATTGATAAACAAAAATCTAAATTGACTGAATTTGGAAAAAAAAAATCAAATGGGAAGGAAAAATATATTTCAATGCTCTTTCTTCGTTCCCCAAATAAAATTTGTGTTTGCTTGTAAAACTTTTACTTTTCCTCACAAATTTTGTGTTTGCTAAAAATAGGGGGCAATTGAGGGGGAACGCAAACAGTTTGCTAGAAAACACAAAATTTAGCTGGAGAAACCCACATTTCTTGTTAGACTTCAAAACATTTTCAAGGTATGTAAAAAAAGAAAGAAAACTCCTCCCATCTCATGTTTTTCCATCACCATGTCCTTTTAGGAGCTTTATAGAGACAAGCATCCTATTATACAAGTATTGTACAAGTACAATAATAAGTATTTGCGTAAGTGGTTTAGAAACAAAAAAAGATGTTTTATCACTGTTTTACCTGTTGCATTACTCCTAGATATTAAAATAAGATCCTTTCACAACCCGAATTCCGGAAATGTTGGGACGTTTTTTTAAATTTGAATAAAATGAAAACTAATAGAGAACATAACAAATGTTTAAACTGAGAAATTTTACACTTTTATCCACTAAATGAGCTCATTTCAAATTTGATGCCTGCTACAGGTCTCAAAAAAGTTGGCACAGGGGCAACAAAGGGCTGAACGAGCAATACATTTTGAAAAGATTAAGCTGGGAGAACATCTAGCAACTAATTAAGTTAATTGACATCAGATCTGTAACATGATTAGCTATAAAAGGGATGTCTTAGAGAGGCAGAGTCTCTCAGATGTAAAGATGGGCAGATGCTCTCCAATCTGTGAAAGAGTGCGTAAAAAGATTGTGGAATACTTTAAAAACAATGTTCCTCAGCATTAAATTACAAAGACTTTGCAAATCTCATCATCAACAGTGCATAACATCATCAAAAGATTCAGAGAAACTGGAGAAATCTCTGTGCATATGGGACAAGGCCAAAGACCTTTGTTGGATGCCCGTGGTCTTCGGGCCCTCAGACGACACTGCATCACTCATCGGCATGACTCTGTCATTGGCATTACTAAATGGGCCCAGGAATACTTCCAGAAACCACTGTCGGTAAACACAATCCGCCGTGCCATCTGCAGATGCCAACTAAAGCTCTATCATGCAAAAATGAAGCCATTTGTGAACATCGTCCAGAAGCGCCGTCGTGTCCTGTGGGCCAAGGCTCATTTAAAATGGACTGTTTCAAAGTGTAAAAGTGCTCTATGGTCAGACGAGTCCAAATTTGACATTCTTGTTGGAAATCACGGACGCCGTGTCCTCCGGGCTAAAGAGGAGGGAGACCTTCCAGCGTGTTATCAGTGTTCAGTTCAAAAGCCAGCATCTCTGATGGTATGGGGTGCATAAGTGCATACGGTATGAGCAGCTTGCATGTTTTGGAAGGCACTATGAATGCTGAAAGGTATATAAAGGTTTTAGAACCACATATGCTCCCCTCCAGACGACGTTTATTTCAGGGAAGGCCTTGTGTATTTCAGCAGGACAATGCAAAACCACATACTGCAGCTATTACAACAGAATGGCTTCGTATTAGTAGAGTCCAGGTGCTGAACTGGCCTGCCTGCAGTTCAGATCTTTCACCTATAGAGAACATTTGGCGCATCATTAAACAAAAAATACGTCAAAGACGACCACGAACTCTTCAGCAGCTGGAAACCTATATCAGGCAAGAATGGGACCAAATTCCAACACCAAAACTCCAGAAACTCATAACCTTGATGCCCAGACGTCTTCAAACTGTTTTGAAAAGAAGAGGAGATGCTACACCATGGTAAACATGCACCCGTCCCAACTATTTTGAGACCTGTAGCAGGCATCAAATTTGAAATGAGCTCATCTTGTGCATAAACTTGTAAAATTTCTCTGTTTAAACATTTGTTATGTTATCTTCTATTGTGAATAAAATATTGGCTCATGTGATTTGAAATTCTTTTAGTTTTAATTTTATTCAAATTTAAAAAACGTCCCAACATTTCCAGAATTGTACAAGGGTTGTACAAGATTACATTCAGTGAAAAATTCTGGTCAATACAGTGCTTCAAGCTAGACCAGTTTCCCTACAGACTCATAACATCATATCTCAACCAAATGCACCGATATACTTAGGAGTAACAGCAATCACCAGAAGAGCTTTCTGAGCTAATTTTGATGATATGGAGTCATAATAAATGTTGTACTGGGACTCACGTGGGTCTATTAACTCCCATGCTTTATGGGAAGAAATGGGAACATTGGAGTTTACATATGAGCTGATGATATCTTCTGAAAAACAACATCCAGCTAATGAATCATAATGGAGCATTAACAACTCTAAACTTTTTGGTTCCCTCATTGGTAGGCAATTTATAAGGTAAAACAAGTGTGCAACATTGGCCAAGCAGACGTCACAGAATGGTTATATGTGTCTCACCGCTAAGTGGAAAATGCAGTAATCATTGCCAAGCCAGAGAAACAGGACATGGATCATTTTAGTTAGGCAAAACACAGTTTTTTAAAAGGGAAGCTGAGGGAAACCTGTGTTTTAGCACAGCATAACCATCCTTTGATTTCAGTATAAAAATGTAATGAATTAGCAGTGGACCAAATGTGTTGATTTCTCCGCATGCCTGTTACTTTCATGGTTTACACAATCCTCTGCTGAGCACAACCTCTAAAGGTAACCCAGTCCCAGAGAGGACTTACAAAACAACTCACATCCCTAAAGACAAACAAACAGTGGAGCACAGGCCTGTTGACCCAGCAGCATAACACACTGTGTTAACCGGTAAAGTCCTAGTTAAAGTGGGTAGATCATGCGCACCAGGTCAGACTGGCACTGCTGCAGTAAAGGCTGCAGTAAAGGTAAAAAACACAATAAAGGTTTGGTGTGAGGCTTGAAGAATGAAATAATCAGTCTCCTTGAGGTCATTTGTAGTGAAATTATGTTTTTAGGGTATTTGGGGTCATTTGGATAGCTGATTTATCCTTGGTACTATAATCGAGTCAAAGTCATGACGCTCATTAATTAAATATACTAATGTAAAAAAAAAAAAAAAAAAAAAAAAAATACACTACTGTTCAAAATTATTATTATTATTATTATTTGGACAAAACTTATATTTTTATTCAGCAAGGACACATTCAGTTGATCAAAGTGACATTATTATGATCATTACAATGCTAAAAAAACTATTTCAAATCTTTCAATCTTGTTAAATCTTTCAATTAATCACAGAATTTTGAAAAACATTATCATAAAAAAGCAACATGACCATTTTCAGCTTTGATAACAAGAATTGTTTCTTGAGCATCAAATTAGCATATAATGATTTATGAATGATCATATGACATAATGGCTGCTAAAAATATTGCCTTTGCCATTACAGGGGGAAAAAAATACAGCAGAATAGAAAATAGTTAGGCTATTTTTAATTGTAACAGTATTGCACAGTATTTATTACATAACATTTATACATCTGATATTACATCGTTGAAAAATCAGGCTACTTTGCTAGATAATTTTTAAAATGTTTTTTCAAAAATGTTTGGATTGATAAATCAGCATATTAGAATAACTTCTGAAGGAGTAAATTAAAGGAATAAATTATATTTACAGGAATAAATTATATTTTATATTACAGCAGAATAGAAAATAGTTATTTTTAATTGTAACAGTATTGCACAACATTACTGTTTTATTATATTACATTTATTACATCTTATATTATCTTTCAAAAAAAAAAAAAAATTACCAACCCAAACTTTTGCTTAAATGACTTGAATGCACTTCTGCATTTTTTAATTTGTGTATTAAAATTAACTGAGCATCATAAAATCAAAAAAGAAGCAAGCCTCCAAAGAAAAACCCTCTTTTAAATGATGAAATTCTTGACAAGGAAAAACTTATTATAAGATGTTTGGCAACTTTTATTAAAAAAATACTTTTGAATACTTTTGTCTGCCAGATTGAAGTCATGTGCTCCAACCAAGAAAAAATGAAACAAATAGAAACATAAAACAGGAAACTATCATATACATATGACCTTGACCCAAATGACCATGTGTCAAAGTCAATTCTTTTAAAATAAAAAATAATTTGACGTTTTAAATAATGAATTACTAATAAATTATATCTAACTATCTATCTGTCTATCTATCTATCTATCTATCTATCCATCCATCCATCCATCCATCCATCTATCTATCTATATATAAATTCTATATCATATCAAAATTACATCTATATAATTTTACTTGACCAGAAAAGTATTTACGTCTACTTACCTTGATTAGTTTTAAAGACTTGTCAAGAGCTGCAGAAACATGCCCTTTTCACTTTAAACTGATGCACTATATATCATACTTATGCTTCAGGAATGCTGCAAACCAGTGTGGGCCTTGTCTTAACACGTATCTCCGCACATGAAAGGAGTTAAGACATGTCAACACACAAGAGGTCCTCAGGGACTGAGTTGTCGATGGTGCCTTTGTGTGGATGCATCTGTCTCGATGAAAGAATCCCCCTCACAAGCTTTAAACATCACAGCAACCTATGAAGGCAGACTCAAATGTAAGAAAACGATTGCTATTTTTCCACATAGTCCAACTGAAAGCTTTCATGGAGAAAAAAGTGTGCAGTGCTGAAATTTTTGCAGAGATAGGGTCAGATACCACCCTTCCCACCTTCCCAGAATGACTGGTAACATTAATTCATCTACAGGACTGACTGACCTCACCTCATACAAACCAGAAATTACATCTACTGAAGTATCAAAGGCCTGCATTGCTTAATGACCTTTACTTGAACCATGGACAAATAAAGCCAGACTCTCTGAGCTTCAGGTGCTGCCGAGGCTATATGGCGCTCCTGTATTTGATGTCTGCTAAACTTATGTATGGGAATAGGGAAGGGCGACCTGTCTGTGGTAAGACTGGCTGCCTACTTTCCGAAACACATGATGGCAGTGGTAGCAGGACACCCCAGGACAGAAGCACACAGTAACCATGGCAGCTTTTCTATTTAAAGTGCTCTGGCAACACCTAGTGGTGAGATCTGTAATATTCCTCATTCTGCCATATGTTCTGTGATGCTATTGAACTATAAAAACTATGAAATCTGATACAAGAGTGAGATGTGGAAAAGGCCATTTGACCATTTGGATCCCCCCAGCAAAACACCACTCAACCAGGAAGTCGTTCCTCTCAGCACAACCCCAGCGCTTTTCTGCTCTGGTTAACAAAAGGGAGTTCAGCTCACTGAGTTTACTCTGCTGACCAGAGCACCTTCCTCTCACTAATTGTCTGTCTTGCTTAAGTTATTACCTTTGTGATGTGACCACTAAAGCAAAATCTCAAACTTGGCCAAGAAGTGCAATAATCATTTTTATAGGCTTTTAAAGAAAGAAAGAAAGAAAGAAAGAAAGAAAGAAAGGAAGAAAGAAAGACAGAAAGAAAGAAAGAAAGAAAATGACTACAATGTTTATTTTAATTTTTGTGTTATACTGAAATAAAATGTTTTCACATGTACTTTACTTAAAGTTTATATATATATATATATATATATATATATATATATATATATATATATATATATATATATATATATATATATATATATATATATATATATATAATAATATATATATATATATATATATATATATATATATATATATATATATATATATATATATAAACAAAAATATTTCTATTTATTTAATTTTTTTTTTTTTTTTACTTTGTATTCATCAAAGAATCCTGAAAAGAATATATCACACTTTCTATAAAAATATTAAGAAGCACAACTGTTAAATAAATGTTTCTTGAGCACCAAATCAGGCTAATTTTTTAGATCTTTTTGAAATTTGATAAAAAAAAAATACATTACCATTCTTATTTATTTATTTATAAATGAACAAAACAGAAAAATAAATACAAAAAAATATCACAGTTTCGAATAATAAGCAGTACAACCATTTTCAACATTGATAATAATAAGAAATGTTTATTGAGCACCAAATCAGCATATTAGAATGATTTCTGAAGGATCACATGACACTGAAGACTGGCGCAATGACTGTATATATGACTACATATATTTATATAAAACAGTTATCTTGAATAAAATTCTTAAATTTGGTCAATAAATGCAGCTATATATGTATATATATGAAATTCCTATTACATCTGGAACTTAAGAATTATGTCATTCTCAAATTCAATGCCATTTTTGTTCCCATAGAACATTTAATGTGTGGGGGAAGTCTCTAAAAATGCATGAAACGTCAGAAGTAAATTAATAATTCATACACCACATGGTGTCCACAGCTGTGCCATTCTCATAATCTGACATAAATACTGAAAGGTTTGCTTTAACTATTCATTCACTTCTATAAAATGTCATGCAAAATGTACATTCTGTGTAACTGATACATGTTAATATTATACATAACAGAATACCTTTGCATAAAACACACAGCTGGTCAATGACACTTTCAACTAATCAACAAAATGTGATGGATTGTGCTGATGTGCAAAAGGCTATAAAAAAATAGAAAAACAATGAATCGACTGATTTCAATTTCAACTTCAAGTTCCTTCAGAAACAGACTAAAGGTGTGTAGTTATACAATATAAATGCATATGTCATTACAGATGTAAGTAGTATAAATTCAGTCTCCATTTTAAGTGTCATGGCTAATATATTTTTAGCATAACAATTCCTTTCCATTTAAGTACCTTGCTTAGGCCTATATATGATGCAAAGGAAGAGTTGGAAGAAACCAAAGATACATCCTGTCATCTAGTGGACACTTTTACAAACTGCATTGGGTATTTTCTGAAGACTTGAAATTAAAAAATTATTTCCCAAATCCATGAAGTCCTCTATCCCTCATTATGTGACAGCAATTGTCTGATCATAAACAGAAAATGAAATAATATCTTAAGATACAATAGGAAAATAATATAACAAATAGTCACAAAACATTGGTTCACAATCCATTGAGGCATTGAAGTTTCTATTTAAGTATTTTTTTTATTTCTTAAAAATATATCTGATTAAATACAAAGTGTTGATGCATAAAATGCTTCAGCTACTGCAGCAAAACTAGAAAACACTGTAACCAGCATGCTTTGCTGCATCATCTGTCTGGACAATGTTTCCTAAACACACTTCACAGTGAAAGCACTGTTTTGTAACACTGCTCTGCAGAAGTACTGAAAATTGTTCAGATACTAATTTTAGTGGAACTGTGCATGCCAAATATGTGCTATGTTGATGAGCATTATTAAAAAAAAAAAAAAAAAAAAAAAGCACAGCAGAGACCTGTGTTCATGTATTTCTTATTTAAAAAGGAAGTTTTTCTTTAAATAACATGACAGCCATGAACCATGATTCTCATCCAAATTAGCCCCTATCTGGACCTGTAAATGCCCAATACATGCCAAATATATTTGATGTAGATGAGCATTAGCTATTTAAAAAAATAAATAAACTAATTAATTAAAAAAATCCATGGACTTTAAAGTTTACAAGTGTCTGCAGGTGCCTTCATGGCCTCTAGAGGGACTAAACACAGCCTCGGTTTACTCTGACAGCTGTTATGTTGTAGCCTAGTCCACAAAATAAGTAGCTAGTTCTACCATCTACCATCATGATACTTCAGCATTGTCCTTCTGCATATAAAGGAATATCTGAATCAGCATCCAATATTTATGAATGGAAACCTAATTTGATAGCCTACATAAAAACATTTAATGAAGACGTTTTTAAGACAATTTAAGGCAAATTTGTATTCTGGAATGTCAATTATTTTTGGCTATATAAATAGGCTACATAAAAGTGCAAAAGGTGTATTTGTATAGAATAATCTTCATGAAACAAGTTATCACACCTATCAAATTGCAGTCATAAATAAACATTAATAAGTAAGAAAAAAACTAATGAAATAGCTTACAAGAACTAGTGATTCTAAGATCACTTGCAGCAACAACAACGTGCTTAAGTTACTTACCATGGTAAGCACACTTTCCAACAATACATAATATGTAACCTTCAAACAGTGTAAAGAACTCTTAGAATCTTTAGCCATCTAGTTAATTCCTTTGTTTGGTGATAGTGGTGGTGGTTAACAGGTTGTGAGAGTAACTGGTATGGTGATGATTTAGCAGACACTATGTACATGTAGGTTTAAAAAATGCAGTGATTTTATGCAATATTTTTATGCGTAATCCGCGAGGTTGGCATAACTATTGATAAAACAAACAAACAAAACAAAAATAATGATACATATTAGAATTAAATTGAAAGATAATAATATTATAATATAGATATTCATATAAAGAAATAATATAGCCTAACATATTTCTAATATTAAAGAGAAAAAATAAAATAAAATAAAAAACACCCGGTAAGCAATGTAGCAGCAGGCGCAACGTCGACATAATAATACACTTGTATTAGTAGCCCATGTCTCTTTATTGCAGAAGGACTCAGTTCCACCATGACACGGTAGGCTAAACCAAAATCTCGATTATGTGAAATGGCGGCAAGAAGAGGAGGAGAGGACGGAAACACGATACAGTACAGAGCCACTGCACTGAACCAATGAGTGAAACCGAAAACCCGGACTGGGTTTTGTACATCAGTCTGAATCATCAACGCTACAAGAGCCACAAACTACTAGAACGCTCCATTATCATCGAGGACGCTGCGCACACTTCCAGCCGAACACCCGAGTAAAACATACAGTGAGCCAGTCTTGACAGGAAGGTTGATATTAATGACAACTTCATTTATTTATTGCTCTCCCTCAGGCATTGTATTAGATGCTTTTTTTATTATTATTTAAATAATAATTAAATACTACATTAAACAGTTAAATAATTTAGGGCTATTTAAATAATATTATTTAAATATACATGTAAAAATGCTAGATTTTATAAATAGCCTAACTGTGGAAACGTGTCATGGAGGGTACACAACTCAATATGCAAGGGCTCAGGAGAATACTTCAACTTATCTGCTTAAACCAGTTATGACTTAAAAAAAAGGAATGCATCACCATCATACATGTCCTTGCAAGTAATTTGTGAAGAAATGAAGTGCATTTAGTTCCTCTGCAGAAAAAATGTGATTAAAGTTGTGCCTGAATACTAATACTTTATGTAGGCCTGGGTTTGATCAAATTTTTAAGTATGTTATTTAGGTATATTCAGATGTATAAATATATTCCCAGGCATATAGCCAATGTTGCTATTTTCCTTTGACTTGTGTGTTTTTTTTGGTTGTTAAAGACAATTTAATCATCAGTGACAACTTTTGTGTTACCAGTAACACTTATATTTAAAAATGGTCACCGCTCTATGTATTTAGAATGACAATGTTTCTAGTACATCATCTGAATATTGCTTACTCTATCATGAAGAATAAGTTTTTGGACATCTTCATAAAGTTGCTATTACAATAATACAGCCTGCTGACCTATTTGTTCAAGTCTGAGTCTTAAATATTACTCTGCCCTCACTGTTTTTCATTCTTTTCCAGCTCTGATTATGCAGGTCCTCAAAATAAATGCTTATTCTCAAGTTAATTTTACCACTGGGGCCTTGACTGTTCCCAGCTGTCCCTCCTCCCATCCACTCTCGAACTGGTCCCTGACCATACATGGTCTTAGTTGAAGAAAGCGGCAGGCCAAGAGAGCTGTAGGAAGAAGTGATCTGCCGCTCAAACAAGTCTGTGTGTGAAAGGGAGGACTCGGTATAGCGCTGGCCATGTTACTCCCCCACCGCAACAGTTTACACTGTTATAGTGTAAGAGCTAAAAATGGGTGAGAAACTAACAGCAGCAAAACAGAAACTTTACCTAGACTGTATGTTTCACTCAGCTTGTAATGACTTGAATTGCCTTTTAGTAAAAGATACAAAGCCTAGGTGTTTCTGGGTGTGGATGTTGAAATACTCTTTCTGTTACAGGTGCCGGGTGAGTCATGTTGTATTACAAGCTCCATAAACAAAATTTAAGTCTGAAAACTCTGCACTTCTACACAGATTGTAAGACACACTGCATGGAATTTAACACTCCTGACTCTTAAAGACTCTATGAAATCACTTTATGCACAGCAGTGACCTGTGTTCATCTTATTTCTTATTGAAACAGGAAGTTTTTTTTTTTTTTTTGTGCCGTTTCACACTTTTTTAATAACATGAGAGCCATGAACCATGATTATTTAGGGTCCTTATCTGTCTGTTTTTCTGTTTATCTCTCACTATTAAATACTAAAATCTGTCTGTACAAACAGGGGAAATGTCCTGTTTTTGTTTTTTTTACAGTGTATAATAATGTTAGTGGTTAATGTAGTGTGTGACAGAAGTGGAACATATTTCTACTTTCACATTCATATAGCCCACAATGTACAAAATAGGAGTTTAAAGGTTTGCAAGTTTCATTTTTGTCCGTTCATAGTGAAATTAAATACACACAACAGATTATTAGTTAATGCTGAATCAATATATATATTACATATTATAAAAAAGTTTGAAAACACGCATTATTCAAAGAATTTAAAATATACAATTAATTATACGTTTTTTAAACATTGAAATTTGTTTGAATTTGATTTTAAAAATTGTTAAAAATTTTAGGAATAATAATTAATGAAAAACATTTAAAACTCAAAAATTTCAGCTTTGAGAATCAAATCTCTAACTGTGTAAATGTGTTACGCCTTATTGCCTTATAAATAATGTAAACTGATGAACGAATAAATGGATGCTCAACCCAATGAACAGCCACAAATATCATGAACAATAACACTAAATACTGATAAAATGATTCTTATCAACCCACTTCCTGCTTTTCTGGCTCTCACTGCACTTTTCTGTTTCTTTTTATTTCTCAGCTAGTCCTCATGGATTCTCTCAGTCCCATACCTCTGATTTAATAGGGCTTGTATCATCCCAGCACACTCCTAATTCTCTGTCTATTTGAGTAATATTAAAGGGATAGTTCACCCAAAAATGAAAATTCTGTGATCGTTTACTCACTCACTTTAAACCAGCAAGTTTTTATTTCTGTTGAATACAAAAGGAGAAATTTGGCAGAATGTCAGTACTGCTCTTTTCCATACAAGAAGTGAATGGTGATCAGGGGATTTCAAAAAGGACAATGAAAGATCTATTTAAATGTATTTAAATTAGTTGTATGTGTCATTTTTACAGCTTGACAGTCCCTAGTCACTATTCAGTTTCACAAAGTAAATCAACAACATGAAGGTGAGTAAATGATGAGACTTTTCATTTTGTTTGAATGAGCTATTCCTTTAATGATGAGCAACAGACTGACAGTTAACTGACAAGATTTCACTATACAGTAGCATCCTACAAGTAAAACACCCCTGAGTCAGAAAGCCTACTCATTCTTGACATTACTCATGCTCTGAAAAACATTAATGCTTTCTGTGAGAGAGCAGAAAGATGAGCACCAGTTCAACAAGAGAAGTAGGATAGTACAGGGGACAAAAAACTGTTACAGTAACACTGCATGCACCTTCCGTTATAAATCACAATTGATCTGATTGACAGCAACAATACTGTAGATTAAATATTTTCCCTCTTGACATCAATAAGACATTCTTAGGCAAAGTCATTGCTTTATCTATTTTCTCTATGTCATAATATGACAAACCTCACCATCATTATTTCTAGATGTTTGTGCACAAATAGAAAAATGTCATTATGTTTTAAATACCTGTAATAACATTAATCCTGTATTTCTGTACTTGTGCTGGCTAGTTAATGGCCAAAGAAAATAATGCAAGGGGGTGTTTATGGGTTTGCACACACTCACTGCATTTATCATTTTATTGCGTGCATTGCAGAAGGAGGTAATAATTCAACAGAACAGCTGAAGTCAACTCATTTTTTAAAGGTGAAACCATCCTAACTTGCTGTCTAATCAGCCAAATACCTTTCATTTTTAAGATTTCTAAAGCAAGTTTTATGGTTTTATGTTTCTTCACAAACAAAATTAGAAAATATCCACAATCATACATGCTTTACTACAAAAGGCAAATATAACAAAAGTGCATGACTGTAAAAAACAATTAGCAAATGATACCGAACTAAAGTCATGAGGTGCCAGTGCGAACATGACATCTATTATAATACAGAGTATGTATTTAAAATAGGATAAGGTTAGGTTTGGCTATAAGGTGTGGTCAGATAGGCGTAGTAGTCCTTTTCTTAGCTTTGTCAACAGTTTATTCAAGGAAAGATTTCACAAAGTGTCTTAGATCTGTAGTTTTTACTAGCTGGTAGATCACTTGTGAAAAAAAAAAATACAAATTTTTGGCAGTTCATCAGCTACTCAGAAGATTTGGGATATTACACCATAAAAGTGGTCCATACAGTTTTTTTTTTTTTTTTGTGAACAAGCAGATGACTTTTGGTATAGCTGGATTTTGAAATGTATAGGGGCCAAGGCTATTGATGGCCTTGCAGCCCAACAACAGCATTGTGAATCTGATTGGGGAGCTATGAGAAGCCAATATTAGCCAAAATTGGGCCACACCATTATAGATGCACTCAATGGGTAATGACAGCAGACCAATGAGGAATGAGCAGCAATAATCTAGTCAAGAGATAATTCAAAAACCGAATGATTGTGGCCTATGTATGCAGCAAGATGAAGCTATATACAGCTGGTGAAAGAAATCAGAGAGATAATGCTGAAGGGCAGAAAGAGAGTCACTCATCAAGCTTTTAGAGGGGAAAAAATTGATTAACATTCATTTATAACCTCAAATCTAATTTCCACCCTAATAAGTACATCAATAGGATCTAAGACTTGAAATTTCAAAATAACATCCATTGTAAAATACATGCATGTATCATTTAAGGTGTCAAGACATTACAGCATTGAAATCCATACTCCATTTATTACAACAGCAATTCATCAGAAGCCAAATTAGCTGAAAAACCTTTATTTTAAGCATACGGTTTGCCTGGAGGCACCAGCACTATACAGAGTGAGTGTAGTGTGCCAAAAAATGATCAGGTTTCCTCGTCACACAGTGGCTTGTAGTGCACTTCTACCTCACTGAAGATCTATTCTAATATATAACACAGGCCTATCCAACCTCACATTACCCCATTAGAATTCTTTTGTCCTGACTAAGACTTTGTTATGGCTACAGATGTCTGTCTGAGCTGCCACACTTTCTCAGGCAACAGAGGTGAAGCATGGAACGTGTGGAAATTCCCCTGCAGAAATCCACTGACAGGTACGTAAAACATAAAACTGAGAGAACGCCCCCTTTGAAGACAAAACTGCGCGAGAACCTAATAATGCTCAGCTTAAGGTGGACTTTAGAACTTGCATGTGGATAATGACAAACAAGCCTCAACTTTGACCAAAAACATTTAGCAGTTTAGTCTCTCTCATCCAGAAACAAATGAGCTGAAGATTTCAGTATTGACAGAGGGCCTGATATCATACCTGCTTGTTCTGTACAGTATGTGTTGGTAGGTACAGATATAAACCCTGACAAATGAGAAGGCGAGATAACAATGGCAAGGAAGATGAAAGAGAAATAGCAGAAAATGGGAAGTTTGACAGACAGAGAGGGGAGAGAGGGAGGGCGCAGAGAGGGGGAGGCAGAGAGGGCAAATGCAAACAATGAATAAATATTCATGTTCACCGACAGAAAGGTTGCAGTGTGCAAAATTTCCAGCCTTTTGCAATGTGAGTGGGAGATACCAATGCAGAAGAGAGAGGGGGAGGAATGAGAGCATTTACAAAGCTGAAGAATGATTCCACTGATCAGGAGGTCCTCAGAAAAATGTACTTGCAAATCGAAACAGCCCGTTATTGTTTGTTCAGATGTGTCACAAACGAGCGACTCTTAAATAATGATTCTTTCTAGTCTGTTAGATACAAAGAGGTTTTAGTGCACTGACATACTTCTGTGACTTTTGATGATACATAAGGCTGCAGATTGTAGGGTACAATGTCAGTAGAACCAGGGGGTGAAAATCTGAACCACATCTGCTGCTGTTGTGCATGAGTTGCTTGGCAGAAGAACTTGAGTTTTTTTGTCCTCCCCGAATGAGAGATATTAGAACATCTAAACCCTGGCTGAAGTGCTTAGGGCTTTTAGAAATCAGTCAATGTCCTCGTGGCATTTTCCAGACAGATTCAGCACTATGTTGAATGGTTTTGTAACAATAAAACTGATCATACACACTTGGTCCTGTTTTGTGGCAGACTGGCTCATTCTTCTGTCAACAGCAATGTGAGATTTACAAACATGCACAGAACGTTCCTGCTGATGCTGTCCAAATTCTTTCACACTGATTACAAATGTGCAAAAACAACTAAAAATCTTCTAAGAATGGAATTCACATGTTCCTTTGCCATCAAATAATCAAATTTTTTTCTTTTCCCTTTGAAACCTTGCATGAATTACTAAATTGCAAAGGGAACAACTTTTCTTTTTATTTCAAAACAAGAATATAAATTATTCATTATAAAATTAAAAATAAAATTAAATAAAATTAATATTTGTTTCCTCAAAATGATGTGTTTTTAGAGAATTACATATTTTTCCACTACAATAGAAAATACTTGGCACATTTAAATTTGTCATATATTAAAACACAATCCTTGCATCTGCAATATGCCAACTTCTGCACTAAAAAGTAAGCAAAAATGTCAAATGAGTAAAGTCTGAGCAATAAAACATTATTTTATTATTATTTATATAGTATTATAATATGTATTAATATTTTGAATTTGAAAAATAAAATGCAAAAATTTATTTATATTTATTTAAAAAACTTTTTATAGTTTTAATTTGTGTTTACATAATTTTTATATGATTTTGTCATTTGTATAATTTTTTTCTATTTTAGCTGACAAGGCAACATTTCTTCGTTTTTAAGTTTTCCATCTAATATTTATATTTTATTTTACCTTTATTTCAGTGACCAAAAACTAATTTTAATAGCCTTATTTTTAGATACAGTGACAACACTGGATAAAGCAGACATCATATGTAAGATGACAATGCCTGAGGATGTGTGCAGATTGTATTCATACTACACACATGTATATTTTACTTAGAACTTAGAACTATTTACTTTTAGAACTTACTACATCATTTGAAAAGTTCTTCAACAAATGCAATACATACTCAGACAGCAGATAAATATCATTGTGTATGACACAAAAAAAGTCATACAAAGTTATGGGTAAAGTCTCTTTATGGGTACTCTATTCAGTGCCTGATTAGAAATTGTAAAACTGCTTTTACAGTGTATTTCACTATCCATGAAAATGTAATTTAATGTATGTTAAATACATGTTACACAAAAAGGCACACCTCATCCATAAGAATAACGTTTAAAAGTGTGATTGAGAAAAGCCAGCGGTGAGGAGAGTGGGAAAGACTGAATGAGTAAGTTCTGCTGATAACTGTGGGCACGTTAGGGCCGATGCTAAAGGAGAGCGGCACCTTCTACAGACAGCATGATTAATGAACACACTGGTGTGAACCTCTGAATATGTCGAAGAAGCCTAAACTAAACCAGTCCTCATGGGAGAAATGCTCACAGACCAGCACAACAGACACCACAACTCTTGTTGAGTGGTTTCCATCAACTGGAGAATTTTTATACATGAACTGGACAACCATGAACAAAGGTGCACTCCACCCAACTCACATGTAATAAGTGTAAACTTCTATAAAGAATGTCTGCTTGCTATGAATGGGTGGTTATGTAATCTTACGTAATGATATAATATCTAAAAGAAGTTTAGTTTTTTATGGATTTAGACAGTATTTACTGTTACATGTAACATGTTCGTACATAAAAATGTAAACACATTCCCTTAGATAAATTATTTTAAGCGAGGGTTGACGTTAGGAATCATTAGGTTTATCATCTTTTAATGTGGTGTTGTAAACAAAATCCTCCCTTGGGGACAATGAAGGGGCCATCAAGGTGAAATGGAGAAACAGGTTGGAAATGAAGTGACGGTAAACATATACTGGCTTTGCAGCAGGTCACCTGAGGTACACTTCCTCACCCCCACCACAGGAAGACCGACCACATAAAAACAGGAAACTCCACTGCTCTAGTACATCAAAGAGCTACTGTGCATATCACTCTAACAAAAATGGTGCTATTAAAGCACTAAAAGTGGTTCTTGGCTCATAATCATAGGGGAACCACTTTTGGTGCTATATAGCACCATATCTTTAAAGGTGCTATACAGCACCTTTGACAAATGGTGCTATGTAGAACCATAAGAGGTGCCATATTGCATTGTATTTCTTCAACAAAAATGGTGCTAAACAGCAGCAACAGTGGTTCTTTGGCTCGTAAAGAACCTTTAAAGGGGCTCAACAGGTTCTTTGTACGGCAGTGGTGCTATATAGCACCTTAATCACCCCAAAGAACCACTGAAGCACCAATATTTGGTGCTGTACAGCACCAAAAGTGGTTCCCCTATGATTACGAGCCAAAGAACCACTTTTAGTGCCATAATTTTTTTAGAGTGATAGGTGAAGTCCTCAAAATAGCTGTGCCAAACTCAAGGCAGATGGAGGACTTTTTGTGTACAGAGGGTTATAAGCGATAATAAATTTGAAAGTCATATTTCTAAATTATAATATAGATATATAAACAGGAGAATACATATATATAATATAAACAGTGGAATGGTCTAGAGCATTGGTCTCAAACTCAGTACCTGGAGGGCCACAGCTCTGCACAGTTTAGCTCCAACCCTAATCAAACACACCTGATCCAACTAATCAAGGTCTGCAGGATTACTATAAATTTCCATGCAGGTGTGATTTGAAACTGGTTGGAACTAAACTCTCCAGAGCTGTGGCCCTCCAGGAATTGAGTTTGAGATCACTGGTCTAGAGGCACATTTTTTAAAAGTTGAAAAGTTGTATTTTTAGAACGCGAGATGATGCAAAAAGCCACTGTCAAGCACATTCGTCTAAAATGAACAGAAAAGCAGTGCAAAACATGTTCTGCGTGGTCGCATTTATACCTTTATATGGTGAAATTCTCAACTGAATTCTGCAGCCTCTGTAATTTTTTGTGTGTTGAAACATTTCCCACAAAGATTTTGCATCAATTTTGTTAAACTTTTAACATGCAAATTTGACATGTTGACAAATATAAAGCTCCTTTGTTAGGAAGTGACCTCTTGAGTAAGTGTCGCTACCCTATTGATAATGGGAAATATACCTTTTCTGCTAATATGACCGCGCCTTTAGTGTTAAAAAAAATCAAAGCTGTTATGAAACTGGATCTTGATGAGTGGTGCTACTTATCAAAAGCGAAACTTCTAAGTTGACACTACATCTTAAAAGTGCGCACATAAACAAGATGCTGAAAAAACAGTGAGTCACAGCGCAGTGGCCAAAGACCAAATGCATGTTTACATAGTGAAACACCAAAAAGATTTTTAAGTTCTTAATTTTTTATGCATGTAAACTAGATGGACATCTGCATCTTTTCAGACGTGTTTGTAGCCTTATGTATGCACAAAACATCCAGCATTCATTTACTAGTGTGAGAAAGGAAAATTTTACTGCAAAACAGATAACAGGCCTTTACCACTTAGTCATTTTTTCCTACAGAAGTGTCAAAGAGATCACTGTCTAGCAACTAGCAATTTGGTCAACAACATTACTAACGTGGAAACAAATACTAACAAATGAGAGCACTAAGCGTTGTTTCGTTTTTTTCTTTCTGTAAGTTGTGATTTCCTTCCAGCACCGGTCTAGGTTGGGCCCAGCGGTGTTCATTATCGGCGTCATTATCAAACTGAAGGGCATCAGATGATGTGTGCAGACTATCTTACACATGATGCATGTCAAACTAGGACACAATTCCCCAATGTCACTTAGCACTTTAAAGACTACAGAGAAGGAGAGGGAGAAGGTTAGTGCGTTTGCTCGGTAAAATATTGTCATGAAGCACTCCTGACTCTTCACATGGCTCCACGACTCACTTTACAGATGTGATTTCTGTTGAACTCATCAGGATGAAGAACGATCAAGCGTAACTGGAACTCTAAATATAAATAAATCTCAACTGTATCAGAGAACAAGGCTTATTGGTGAGTACACACAATCAGGAAGGCGGGAGGAACAAAGAGAGTGAAGGGGGGAAGGGTGGAAAGAAAAAAAGAGAAGGGTGGGGAGAAGGAAGCTGGGCGGAGCTGTTATGGGGGCCCTTGTTCACATTTATCACCCATAATAAAGATGGGTGAGGGGCCTTTGCAGTACCCAACACCTCTGCCATGAGGGACCCTACACACAACTTTAATGAGCCCCGAGACACCGAACAAGCATGGGCGGCACCCATGATCTGTCCAAACACATGTACACTAGTGGGGTATGCCATTAAATTCCCAAAAATGATCATAATTCAATTTGTGGTATGATGCAAGTGCAATTATTAGTAAGAAGTATGCAAATTGTGTCAATGCCTTCATTCAGATCTGCCGCAGGAGATGGAGATTAGTTGACCTAGAGCGCCATCTTTAGATTAAACACGTTGTTCATAATTCTTCATTTGTCCTTGAAAGCCATGACTTACTCAAAGACATCAAACTCATAATAAATGTTTTCATCAGAAGGATTTTTTACGATAGACTAAGCTAAGACTGTGATAGCGAAGAAAATCATTCAAATGTTTACAATGAACGTACAATACTTGACGCCGCAGATCCAAAGGCGGAACACAATTGCATAAAACAGCAGCAGAACAAAGGAATAAGCATCTCGAATGGAAATGGGACATTGTAACTCCGTTGCCTGTTGGCTCCAGACATCACACAGAAATAGCTGCTGAGCCAGTAGGTGTGGTGCCATGGCAACTGGGGCTCAGGTTTGATGTCACAACGACTCACCATAGCAACCGGCCCAGATTGCCTGTCACAGCATGAGGTCAGTGTTGCCATGGAGACACACCAACTGAGCAATGGGCTTGCCTTCTTTTTAGCAGTGTGTGTGAAAGGAAGGGAGGGTGCAAACAAGCCATGTTAAAAAATGCACCGCCACAGCCAGCACATTCCCCCAATTAACATTCAGCTTATTCACACAGGTGTTTCACTGTTCTTGCCCAGTGGAGTGAATCAGTCTTAAAATCTTGATGAACAAACAAAACGTTGGTATTTACATATAAATGCATCCTTCCAAACAATTTGAATCACTTAAAGGGGTGATGAACTGAGAAATCAAAATTCCCTTGATCTTTTGACATATAAGAGGTCATTGTACTATAAAAACATCCTGTAAGTTTCAGAACTCAAAACTTTCTCATTAGTCTAAAAACAGCTTATATTGAAGCCAATCTGCCAAAAAGACAGGTTGTTGAATGAGCCACTTTATGATGTAAAAGTGTGGCTAAACACCGCCTCATTAGATCAACGCTTGCTTCTACATATACCTTTTTAGCCCCACCCACCGATTCTACATCACTGCCTGTCAAACATACAACTATTAGCCAATCATAGCAGTGGGCGTTTACTTGCGCGTCTACAATCTGCCACACCTATTTAAATAGAGCGTTCTAATGAGGGGGGTCAAAACAGGACAGAAATTAACCTATTACTTCTAAATTATGATGCCTTTTGATGTAAAACTCTTGATAACATTATAACTGGACCTCAGAGAATGGTAAAAAAACAAAGGCAGATTATGACCCCTGTAAACTGTATTTTGACATTCCAACAACTTTTAATTGAACAATTTCCCCTCAGAACCAAGAAGTCTTGGTCTAAAAACATGGTTGTTGTTGGGTTTTGAGGACTGGAGCTTTGGGGAGGGCCGTGTTTGTGTTTCTCTCTCAGACGCCTGACCTACAGCCCACCTTCATGAATAAGCCTGTGGCGCAAAACCCCCTCTCCTTCAACAGAGCTTTTCACTACAGAGGGACATTGTGTAGGGGCCCATTAAGGATGAATATAAGCTTTAAAGCCTGAAGCAACACGCGTGTGGCGTCACGCTTAACCCAGCTGTGTGTTATGAAAACTACAGGAACAGACTTGACTTGATCCCGAACTCAAACGTTTGTAGTTTTATTTAGCAGACAATCTCAACAGCTGAATGTAATGTGAGACCATGCAGGGTAGTACTGGGTGTTGGGTGCCACCTAGTGGGGCCCTTTAGCAAATCTGATACTGATAGGCATCCACACACGTACACAAAGGGTTTAATATGATCTAATTATATTGAGACAGCACAGAGTCATATAAGAGCTTTAACACAACCCCTGATTATCCACTGAAACATGCAGGCAGTCAGCGACTTCTCAGTTCTCATCTGCTTATCTGCAAAAATCTTACTCTGAGGTCAGGTTAAACTGTGTATAAAAATTAAAAAGATAAATGAATACCTTTATTTCTTGATAATAAATTGATTACATTTAACCACCTATTTTCAAAGCCAGATCTTAATAAAAATAAATAAATATAGAATATAGAATTTCATAATAATATAAAGGGATATAAACAAAAAACAGGCTGCAGTTGTTGAACTTCATGATGTTCCTGTTTTTTGGCCGTTTTTCTTTGAATTATTAATGGAATCTTTGCACTATCAACACCCTAGTAATTATATAATAATTACTCATAAAGCTATAATAAAGCTAAATCGCAGAGCTCAAACTCACTGCACCTGCATCTGCTGACACTTAACGAATCAAATCTGTCCCAATGTCTTGGATTTTGTGGACAGCCTTGGCCTACAAATGTTTCACACTTGTATGTACCATCCAGTTCTATATTATATTCTTCTGGAGAGATCATACAGACCCTCTGAACACCTGGAACCTTACTTTTAGGTACTTTAAAATATAATCATCATAAACACCACCATATCACATATTGTAGTGACAAATCCCCTCTGACCACTGTATGACTGCCTATATGTTGTTTTTGTCTTTATTCCTTTCTGATATTACCTACTGAAAACTGTTTCTATGCTAAGCTTAACAAATTCTGCATTTTATTAATTTTTTTTCTTTTAAACCAAACTGAATATAATCTTAGCTTCATCATTTAAATTATATATTTTTAAATACGTGTATAATTTATGTATTTGTAGCTCTATATAATTATAAGTTTGAATTTAAAGTTGTTTTGAATTTCAACAGTGATTTAGATGAACTACTTAGAGTTGCATATTTCAGCTGTTTTGTGAAGTGAAGAAAAAACAAAAATGACATCTAAAAAACTCGACTTTGTACACTGTGCCAATGCAAGCAAGCCCGACAAGAATAAGATTGCATTAAACTGCTGCACATACTACATTAAACATAATGCTGAAGTTAAATGAACACTTTTCAAAATATTTAATTATTTTAAAAAAGTGTGCCTTTTCAAATAACAAGGGTATTTGTAAATTTTAGAACTGAAATGAGGGAAGTGGACCCCTAAAGTAAACAGCTAAGAAATCAGAGTTAATAGTCAATGCTGAGAGCCAAACATGATCTGATTAATCAGCTGCCTGGCCAATAAACTTAGAGCAAGACAACCATATTTATCTATTTGTAAAAGAAACTTCCTAAGAGATTAAGCAAGAATTTATTATGTAACTTTTCCTTATTAAAACAGTAACATGTATTTGGCTGTGCAGTCTGACAAAGGCTCAGTATCTGTTCACTGGTGCCTTTCAAAGAATGCAAACACACAGGAGCCAATAGGAGAACCAAACAAGCCCCTCTCTACTTTACTGATTTTTGGGGGGAGTTTTGGAAAGAGGCAGTTCAAAGGTTAAGTAGAGATGTAGACTGAGCAGGATTAGACTGCTAAAGTAACCAGAACCAGGTGGTGGAGAGATGCTTTTATGGGGCAGGCCAGTTTAGTACCAAAAATGTTTCATACTTACAACTGAAAATACGTTTTTAAGATTAAAATATTCCAGGTTAATCTGAAACAACAAGACAATTGTCAAAAGTGCAGCCTTTATAACTTCAACTGATTGGAAATAGTCCATTTTTTATTAGCTGTCATTTTGAGTCACATACTGTATACAATTGTTTGTGTTATTTTTCAAGAAAGACGTAAATCATTCCTAAGAAAATGGATGGATTTTTTTTTCTCAACCAACCTTGAGCTCATCTAATTTATCATTTAAAGACATGTTTCCTGTTACAACAATCACCGTTGAAAAGAATTAAATGTTCTGGTACAGTACACTGTTGCCTTCATTTATTGTGCTGAAGACGAACACAAAACTGCAATGTCTTGATAACCAGTAAATTGTGGAGTCAAATTTAATTGACGAACCAGGACTACACCATTAGATATTTAATGAGTCTTCCCCGGACTAACATATTCATTTGTGACTCAATCAGAAAATGCCATCTCAAAGGACACACATAGTGTTACTTGTAACATAACCTCTGACAACTGGAATGAGAGTGGCTTCTGAATGGGTTACTTCTTTCCGAGAGACAAGCTGCAATACAAAAAGAAGATTTTGTCAATATCAACTATATTTTTACCCAATGTAATTAATTAAGAAATCACAAAAATGTACTTTTTCTTTTTGAGGAGGCATACAGTTCTTACTTGTTAAAAGAGTCGTCCTGTAGATTCAGAACCAAACTATCTGCGCTCAGGTAAACCCTGTTCTGTGAAGCCGCCACCTGGAAAACAACCTTCATCTGGTCACGGCTTTGAGAAAGGACATCAAAACATTCAGCTTTTTCCAAAAGGAACTAAACAAATGTTAATCCAAAAAAAGCCATCCAAGACCAGCTGAACTTTGGCAGAACTGCTAGTGAACATCAAATATTTACATGGGTGAAAAACACACCTTTTTTCCAAAGCGTACCGTTTACATCAGGAAAAGTCATTAAAAATTATGAATAAATAAAAATGAAGTGAATAATAATATTGTACCGTTTTGGCGATGTTCTGCGCTGCTCTGATTCTTCTGAGTTTAAGGTATCCAGGGTTCTTTGTGACGGCCTCTCCTAACTGTGAATTAGATCAGATCAAACTAAAATTCTCATATTTATAGAGAAAATAATTCTCATATTATTTAATTAACTTTCTTACATGAATAATACTTACATTATATAATACTATTTTAATATAATAATTATAATTATACCAGTAAATACAATAATAATATTATGTAAAATAATAATACAAAATAAGAAAATGACAAGTGGATATGTGAGGAAGCAAATATTTTTAGGTAAGAAGCTCAAACCATTTTGGCTGCCTCGGCCTCTCCTTCAGCTTGGATGATCTTCTGCCTCTGTTCTTGTTTTGCTTTCTCCACAAAGAACTGAGCTCTTTGCGCCTCCTGCTGGGCTGGAAGACCATAAACAATTTTATTACAATAATTATGCCCACATATTCTATGCTACAGCACACCAGAGCCTAATTTTACCTACCAACTTGTTTGGCCTCCACAGCTGCTGTGTACTCCTTGCTGAAGCTCAGCTCTGTGATGGCCACGTCGTCGAGAATAATGTTGAAGTCCTTAGCGCGTTCAAAGAGCTCCCGTCGGATGAGCAGAGAGACCTGCATGAAATCAGTGGAGAAGATAGATTAAGAATATAATCATTTTTAGACTGTAATTCAGAGATTTGCCTTCTTTTGAATATATATCTAGAATATGTGGAAGTCTTTCAAAACTGAGTAACAGATTGTGAGAAAATACTAACCTGGGCTCTTTGTGTAATTAGTTGGGATGCGTTAAATTTGGCGACCACACTCTTCAGAACTTCATTTACAATGGACGGCAGCACACGCTCATCGTAGTCCTTCCCCAGATGCTGGTACATGACAGGAAGGTTGGAAGCCACAGGTCGCGACAGCACACGCAATGCGATGTTCACCATCTGCAGGTCTGACCACATTACATATTCATGTAAGAAATAACAACTTAAAGATTACAGATTGATAGCCACATTTAAATAATAGGTAAACAAATTATGACTATGTTGAAATGACAGTAAAAAAAGCATGACTATGACAATGAAATAAAATTCAAAAATTTACCTTTGCTCCCTGTTAAAGATGATATTTTTCTTGGTTTGGCTCTGATATCATATATGATTGGATATTGAAACCACGGTATCCTATAAGAACAATGTTTTTTTTTTTAAGCTTTCCTTTTTTATTATGGTGAGATAAAAACAATTTGGTTTGCTTTCAAAGAGAACAAGTATAGAAAACTGTTCAACAAGTCATTAAAAAAAAATTACCTGAAGTGGAGACCCTCAGAGAGGACTGTATCCATCTGCATCCCTCCAATTCTATTAAAGATAATTGCACGCTGACCACCCTCCACTAAAAACAAGACGATTTGTGTGAGTGATGGCATTACCAGTCCTCTAATTTTATTATATTCATTTCAAAAGTTTAACGTTCAAAAATATTTTGTCCAAAAAGTCTCTTATGCCCATCAAGGCTACATTTACTTGGTTAAAATACTGCAAAAAGAGCAATATTGTGAAACATTATTTCATTTTAAAACGTTTTCTATTTTAATAGATTTTTATTCGTTCCTGTAAAAGCAAATATTATTTTAGCAGCCATTACACCCGTCTTCAGTGTCACACAATCCTTCAGAAATTATTCTAATATGCCAAATTTATTATTAAGGTAAAAAAACTGTTTTGCAACTTATATTATATATATATATAAGTTGCAAAACAGTTTTTTTACCTTAATGCATCCTTGCTGAACTAAAAAGTAATTTTTACCTTTAGTAATTTTTACAGTATTTTAACCAAGTAAAAGTAGTTTTTTTACCTTAATGCATCCTTGCAGAACTAAAAAGTAATTTCTTTCAAAAACAAAATCTTGATCAGAAACTTTAGAATAGTAGTGCATAAATACATTGCACTAGACATCTGAGCTCTATTTCTAATACCTTTTTTAAGTAATACTTTACCCTATGGTAATACTGAATTACCTGTATATGTGGCCTCTTTGACTCCATAAGCAAGTGCACCTGCTCCAATTAATAACTTCAGGCCAAGTCCAGCACCCTTTGAGCCAGAGGACATGCGTCCGGCGAGATCCTTTAGGTTCTGGAGCAACCTCTGTGAGATTACAAAAAAATAATATTCATTTTCAGTGGAAATTACATTGACAATATTACCGTTACATCAATAGTAAAATCTTCACAGACAGGGTCTTACCAAAAGGGTTAAATGTTATGACAGCACCATCATTTGACACTTAATGGGTATAATTAATCATGTCTACAATTTTCCAGTTTTCTATTTAAAGTTGCCCTATTAAAGTGTTAATATTAATAACCATTGTCTGCGAAAATGACTTTATTAGCTGACATTCTGATTCAGATCATGGGAAGCACAGGAAACTGTGATAAACAAATTAGGAAAATACATGAATGCATGAAAATATTAAAATTAATTGTGAGTCTACACCAACTACCCAGTATGTATTTAGTATGTAATAACTACCTATCTGTTCCAGTTGATATTAAACCTCAAAGGCCGAAGAGGCTTTTCGAGCAGCCGGTATCAGGAGTCAGGACTTCAGTAATGTTACCGGTATTCAAAGTCAAAACATGTTATTCACAAACTATTCATATTTAAATTCCTATGAATAAGTCTAATTTTAGTTTATATATCTGACAGCATGTTTAATCTTAAAATGTGCTTTAGTGTATGAGCAGATCGGGGTTACTGATAATGTACTGTCTTTGTAACACTCTCTTTCTCTTCCGATTTCTGTTGCCAAGCTGAATGTGACAGTGCATATTATTCATTACTGAACATTTATCATGTTATAAATAAAATTTCTTAAGATATAAAATAGTATACTTACGTTAGGCTCTTTATTCGCCATGCTTGCAAGAGTTACCCAAGGTCGTCACGAACAACTTCCGCTCAAACCGGAAGGAATTCTGGGTAATGTAGTACTCTTGGTTATATACACGTTTTTGGACATTACTACATAGAGATAGAGGTCTGCTGCCCGACCCGAGCCCGAAGGGTCCCGAAATACTTTCGGGTTTCGGGTCAATGTTTAATGAATAGCTTCGGGCTCGGGTTTGTAGCTAAACTAAAACTACATGCAGTAGGCTACGCTGCTTTCATAGACGCACAGACACACATTATTGCGCACAGATATCAGAGATCGCGCAGCGAACACAGCACGGAAACTTTTATTAGTAAAATAGCTTCGATAGGCTACTGACTCGCAACGTTATATCTCTCTGCAATGAGGGGGTAAAATCGCTGTTTTTAAAGTAACTAAGCCTCATTTCTTGTAGAGAGAGACGCGCAGACGCAGGTTCACACACTCTCTGTCTCTCTCGCGCGAATTCAAATAAATGATATAATTAATTAATTCAAATAAATGCGATCTTACCGCACTATATAGGCTACATCTCTGTGTCTGATTTAAAGCAGGCCGAATGCTAACGAGCCTTAACTGAAGAAAATGACTATAATTTTCACATTGGAAGAATTATCGTCTTGTCGTATACAACCATTCAAAACTGAATGTTCATAAACTTTCATAACTGCTAAGTGTTTTTTCTTTTGGCTTGTGAACTGGCCGAGCCTTGATGAACCTGTTTCTTTACATGTATTTGTTAACTGACCGTTGCATGCAATCGTGAAATACAGAATCTTTTATTTTTATTTATTTATTTTTTAAATGGCTATTCGTTGTGGGGAAAAGAAAAAAAAAAAAGGTTTCGGGTTCGGGCTCTAAATTTAACTGTGCCGCTCGGGTCGGGTCAGACGGTCTCTTACACCGGAGCATACAGACAAATTGTCCCCTGGGCAGCCTGCATGTGTTGTGTCAGCCATTAGAAGAGTTTACAGAGGAAGGAGGACTTTATAAAGGTTTTGATAATCCTCCAGTGTAAGTGATCTCTAAGTTACACACCACCGTGTTGTTTGAAGCAGATGCATTAGTGAAGCCCCGTCTCTTCAGCTGCACAAACGCACCGAGGTCCTATTTCTTGTTAGGAAACCCTTGGACTCGATGTCCTGACAGGCTGGAGTTAGTGCAACCTCCACAAACACAATAATTTACCATGACGATGATAAATAGAAATAAAATAACTACCGAAAACACACTGACTTGTTCTTATTTTCTACTTATTTTATGTCATGTTCATGGATATTAAAACTGGCAATACATTAAAAGTGGCCACAAAAACATAAGATCACTCATTCTGCTGAGAAAGACTTGTGGGAGAAATGCCAGAGAGAAAGCATTAATATGAATATTTTAATCCATAATTATATCATTTATTTTAAAACACAGCCTATCTTACAGTTTAACTAAAAAAAAAAAAAAAAAAAAAAATGAGACCCTGAATAACCACACAGACTGGGAGCAAACCTTTTAAAAACAGCTGATAAGGAAGCAGTGTACATTGCAGGGTTGAATTATAGAAGGAGAAGAAGAAAAATATACAAACAGGTAATTTACACAACCAGGTTGTCATGAGCATGATAGCTCTTATGTACAAGTCCTTATCTGCCATAAACTGGTGTGACAATTTGCCTTGAATCTGGGTTTTACTGAAATGTTCCCTTGAATGCTGCTGTCACAGCGCCTCAGAAGAAATACTCCGTATGTAGAGTGTCTCCTCTGGCTATTCAAACTTGTAGTGATGGGTCCATCCTCTGGAGTGACAGTAAAAAAAGACAAAAAAAATTCAAGGTTCCATGTCTCAGACGTAGAAGAGTCGTACCCGGGATGTGCTGACATGAAGATCGTCATCATAAAACTTGGTCTCTATAATAACATTACCACTGCAAGAGAAGAAATTTAATGTGTGATTAATCCATGAGTAACTTTTACTAATATCTAATATTTAGAATATCAGAATCCCCCCCAAGAAAACTCTTACGTTAAGACATTTGCAGGCATCATCTGTGACTCTGGTGCAGCTTCTATCAAAGATTGCCATGTGTTTGTAGAATTAGGAATCACAAAACCAAACTCAAAAAACCACTCTGAAAAAAGACAAGGTACATGTGTAAATGCTTCGTTTTCACAATCAAGTTTTCAAAAATCTTTTCAATTCAACTGTTAAAGTCAAAATGCAAAAGGTTTTCAAATTACACAGATAAAGTAACCTGACAAGTAAAGTCTGGAGATTCATATTTAATATAATATCAGTCTAATTCCACAAAACCATGAAGACAAGCATACATCAAAATTTAAATGGTTGACTGTTACATTGTGAATTAGTGGTGAATGTGTAATAAATGATTTATTGAAAGAAATCTTAGAATATTGCATTTAAACTATACTGTTCAGGTTATTCAAGAATATTAGGAATAGTATATATGCGTAAACGTTTAAATATTTCACAAGTTACCTGTACCTGTGATTTGATTTGGACTGCACTAAATCTAAATCTAACTAGACTATGACTATGATAAAAAGGTCAAATGAATGCAATATTGTGATAATTTTTTTTTTTTTTTTTTTAGCACAGTTTATATATGACAAATTTTAGCATTGTTTAGTTAACATGTTTATGTAGAAAACCTCTGTAGCAAAGATGAGAATGTATGGTTAGTATTCATTATTTCTTCATCCAAATTTACTAAAGGAAATAAAAGTGGTGTATTAATCCTTTTTTAACACTAGTCTTGTGACATTCAGTTTTAACAGGATTTCAGTAGTGAGACTGTAAAAATGGATTATGTTCTTTTTTTTCAATGGACAATGAGTGAAGTCATTTATATGGAGCTCCTTGCTTGAGAAGACATCTCTGTGTTAGATCATTTTAATGATATGTCAGAACCAGTCACTTTACAAAAGAGAGCTCTAATTTTACACTACTATCATCACTGCTATTCCTTATCACTAAAGTGCAATGTGCAAGAAAGAATTAGAACAACCTTCTAGGCACTGGCCTTTAAAGAAAACTTTTTGCTCCAGTCGGAATTTTTCCAGTTTTTCTGCTGAAGAGAAATTCAGCTCTCTGGAGACAGCTTTACATTTCAGGATCTTCTTAGGAACCCGAGCTGAAAAACAAAATCAAATCTATTAGATACCAGACATGACCCATTCTGTACCAAATTCAGAACTGAAAACTGATCTTGACCTCTCACTGACGTCACTAAAAAAAAGCAGTGAAGTAGTGGACATAAGAGAAGAATTGGCATAACTTAATCAAGTTGATAGTTTCAATCTTTAATGCAAGGTAATGCTGAGAGCCACAAACCTTCATGTTCTACCCCAGGAAGAGAGAGGTCTTCAGTTCCCTGCCAGAGAACCTTCCCTGTCTCTGCATCTCTAAGATTCATCCAGTTTCTGAAGACAAGTTAAGGCATGCTGAACAGACTGACAATGAAAATGTCTCCTGATATCAGGGTCAACATTCTAGAAAATGTCATCTGACAAGAAGATAAATTTGAATGACGTCAACAGTAGATAAAACTTCTCCAAATCAGTAACTGGAGTTTTGTGGCAGGCTCATTGGGCCTCAAGTAACAGTTCACATGAGCATGAAGATTGTGTCATCTTTTACCTAATGTCATTTTGAACTTTTGACTTTCTTTCATCAAAAGAGATGTTTAGCATAATGTTAAGTAGCCATCAAACTCCAAAAAGAACAAAAAAGCACTATAAAAGCAGCCCATAAGACACTTGCACTATATTCCAACTCTTCTGAAGCCACATTATAGATTTGTGTGTTGAAAATACTTTAATATCTTGCTCGTTTTTGTGTTCCACAGAGAAAAGTGAGTAACTCTCCAAAGGCACGATGAGTGAAATATTCCCTGAAATTATGTCTAAATTCAAGAGCATCTAATCATTAAATTTAGCAGCAATTAGTCATAAATTGCTAAAGCAAACAAGCCCAGCAGGGCTAACTGAAACAGACCACACTTTAAGTCCAAAAACAGCCTGATCTGTCAGCTAAACAATGGATTGTGACAATGTCCTCCACTCTGTGTCAATGACATCTGACCTCTTCATCTTCAGACCACCTGTATGAGCCTTTCAGGCTAGTAAAGCACACTCACACCAGGCTGCATGTGTCATTACAGGTGCATAGCACAGACCCTATAGTTACCAACCCCGTGAGACCTCAGTCAGGGCTGCTTAAGTACGCTACATGTATCACTAATCCTAATCTATCTCTCAAGCATTAATAGCAACATATAAATGCTTCTTAACAAATGCAAATCTCCAAGTTGTTAAAAAGGGCTCATCATAAAAATCCTTCATTAAAAACTAGATATTACTGACACTGCAGCATATATATATATATATATATATATATATATATATATATATATATATATATATATATATATATATATAAAAAATTAATTATTATTATTATTACTATTATTATTTGGTTCTACTCATTCTTATAGAGACTCAAATTTATATGGAACTATTCTGAGGCATTAAAATACTTGAAATGAATCCTGAGACCCAAATAACCAGAAGCATGAGCCAGGATTAATTCTCAAACTGACCAAACTGAACCAAATGAAACTATTTAGTGGTAGCTTTACAGAATAGATCCCATATTTTCATGCACAATGTATAGACTACAAAAAAAACAACAACTACGTTTTAGATGTTTCCCACTCATATTAATGTGCTTAAACATCAATTTGGCAAATTCCAACTTTATGAAAGGTTAAGAGATTCTCGTATTTCCAATTAATTGTATGTGCTCTATCATGTGATATATTTCACCCTGAATTTAGACGCTAACAGCTGAAGTCACTAAAAATTAATAACTACTCTCTTAAAGTGCCAGGCTCTGTATCTGATGAACCAGGCAACTGCATTTGAGATTATTGGTGAAAGATGTCTGTGGGATCTCACCTGCTGAGCACACCGAGAGAGTCGCAGGGGAGAGACCATTTTACACACAAACACTGTCACTGTCGAGGTAATTAGTCCCTTCGGCACCAATGCTTTCATGGAAGCCACATTCGATTTTATAAAGTCATCCATTGTTGCATATTGTTGCCATTTCCAGTCTGTTGTTACTGGTGCAAAAGAGCTACAGTAACTGTGTATAGTTTAAAAAAAATTAAATAAATCAGTACATCAAACGCATCACTTTTTGCCTTATTAAAAATTATGGCAGTGGAGGCTATATTAGTTCTAAAGCTTTACCAAAAAAATACACACAGTACTGTGTTCCCGGAAGAAGAACATAAAACTAGCCTTGAAAGCACACAAAATCCACACAGTTTCAAAATCTCTAAATACATAATTTGGCACATAATACAATGTCTGTCTTTTTCATTATTTAACACAGTGTTTTTTTGTAGCCACTCAAGGGGATGGTGCTTTGCACACAGTAGTCACCTCTGGGGCACACTGGGGGAAAAAACTACACAGGGCAAATATGATGAAGCCTGGAAATAAAATTGCATAAAATAGCCTTTGAAAATTGGTCTGTGCTGCATAACTACATTGTACCAGATTCACGCTGCTATAAAGAGCTGTGCTATACTAAGATGACACATATTTGGTAAAAAAAAAACAAAAAAAAAAAAAAAAAAAACTGTGCTCTAAAATGATGTTCAGGGCCAATGCAATAATAGACATTATGCATAAAAAGATGTTTCTAAATAGGTAGTGACATCTACGGCATACCAGCCCATTCTCCAGTTTACTATGAACAACTACAGAATAAAGTTTCAATATTTTATATAAAATGATACCTGAATGTTTTATCCAGACACTCGAACATACACCACCATTCAAAAGTTAGGGGTTGGTAAGATAAGATTTTTTATGTTTTTGAAAAACATCTCTTATGTTCAACAAGGCTGCATTTATTTGAACATTTGATTATTCCAGTCTTCAGTGTCACATGATCCTTCAGAAATCACCCTAATATGTTGATTTGGTGCTAAAGAAACATTTCTTATTATTATCAGTGTTGAAAACAGTTGTACTGCTTAATATTTTTTTGCAGAAACTGAAATGAATTTCTTCAGGATTTCTCGATAAATAGAGAGTTTAAAAAGTTCAAAAGTTCTTTTGTAACATTCTGTCACTTTGGAGAAATGTAATACTTAGCTTTGTAATTTATATTAAAATGTTTGTAATTTGAAGAAGTGTAAATTTATTTAAAAAAAACTTCATGACCCCAAACTTTTGAACAATAGTGAAAATCCAAAACATTTCCTTACAGACGTTCAACTCTATTGTCCACAAACCTTTCATTGAAAGATAAACATTTGCATAAGTTTTAATCATTTTCCTCAGCTTTGCTTCAAAGCAGCACACAGTTGAATGTGAGGAGCATAAGGCAGCAAATCCCTGTCCTTTCAAATCAAGGATTTAAGAATTACCAGCCTGTAAGACAAACCCTTGCTTTCCCAGAGAAGGTCACACAGGGTAGACCCATGTCTGCTTGAAGAAATATTTGGAAAACAGTGTACATCAGGACTGACAGGGCAGTCTAAATGTTCCAGACATGGCCATTTTCACCCCATCAGAACAGAAGGTTCTGGCGCTAGTGTGATTATTCTCGTCAGATTTACAGAGCCTATTATAGAAACACTAGCCAATGTTATGTAATTGTGATGGCAGGCACAAACTGTGTGAGGAGATTTCACCTGTCTAATGCACCTGATCCCAAGAATCAGGTGCCTGTCAGTCTCATAGTATCCTGAATATGTGAACATCTGAAGGAAAGAACAACATCCCACAGTTAGTTACTGATGCTGATATGCTCAAATAAATGTCAAATTTAGTGGGAATTTTACCTGGAAGTGCCTATAATCTTATAAGCACTACCAGACTGTTTTGAAATGACTTTCTTCAATCTAATTAACTCCACTAGTAAATTTCAATTCATATGTCAGTAACTAGGTATGCATATTAACAAAAACAAGCATATTTATACAATTTATTGAATAACAGACGTAATCTGGATTAGAGAAATTACACCATCTATTCATTCACACTACATAACAAACAAACTGCTTATATAGACCACCTAAAAACTTAACAGAATGAAATCCAAAATTTCATAAAGCGTTTAAAAACTCGTTTAAAAGTGTTAATACATCCAAAATCAGCCGACTGACAGTCTGACACCACAGACGCAAATATAGCCTTAGTTTATTTGTTAAAATAAAAGCCATTTCTATTTATAGATGGATATTGTTGAAACTGAAATCTAGTATCGAACTTAACTAAGAGAGAATAACATAAAATGAAAATAGTTCACCTCCCAGTTTGTCCTGCTAACTGTAACCAGCATCTCTTACAGCATCATTAATACTGAAGTCCTGGTTTCATAACCAATAAATGAATGACCTCATCCAGATTTACACCTGAATAAACATAGCTAGCTATAATGCAGAGTTGTGTGAGTTTGAGGTTTGTAGCTAACAGGCTAATCTGTCCCATCATCACTTAAGGATACAGTTTAAACCCCTTCAGAATCTCCTTCGCTCTGTCTTCCTCCGAAGACATCTTTTTCCTGGATCTTCAGCTTCAGCAGATGAAAAAAGACGAATTAAAACGTTCCGCCGAGGAATAACTAATAAATATTGGACAAAATAGCTTGTTAATTACATAAAATCCACCTCGAAAAAGCTTGTAGTTACAGCGAGATCCAGCTTTAATCTGAACGGGTACACTTGATCCGCTCACAACCTACTGTAAATAGATTTTTGTGGGAGATTGACAGCTGGTTCGACTAATCATCGTGGGAGTTTTCGAAGGCCTGGATTTTATGCGCCAATCGTAGCGGAGATACAAGAACCTGGGCGGGGTTTGGTTGCGTAGGGACGCGTCACCGATAGCAACCCCTCAAACGTCCTTCGAACGCCGCAGAACGGAAGCGCGCGTGAGACAAAAAGTTATCTGTACATTATTTGCTATGGAATAAATAAAGCGCTTCAGGGGATAACATATAAATACAGTTCAGATGAATAACGATCCATTTATGGACAGTGGGCTTTAAACGAAGCCAGTGTACGTACAGATGGTCCTCTTTATGTAAAACATTTTCATGTCGTTAACAAACATGCCAAAGTAGTTCAGACAAAAAGATGCTGGAGCATATAAACCTAATGAGCCTATCAATGGGTTAACCATCTTTGTATGTACTTCATTTTATTCTTTACGATAGATTTCAAAATAACATAAAACAATATATATATATATATATATATATATATATATATATATATATATATATATATATATATATATATATATATATATATATTGTAAAAGTTATATTTTTCTAATTATTCACAAATTAATAACATGTATAATAATTATAATAGAAAGCCTCGTCCTAATGAAAACAGCATGCTTTAGTGTAGTGCAGTGTAGAGCAGAGATGCTTTATGTAAATTCATGAATTCTTTTTCCATCAAAAAAATAAAAATAAATGAATTATACATACATACATACATACATATATATATATATATATATATATATATATATATATATATATATATATATATATATATATATATATAGCAGTCATTCTTGAGAAGTGGGACAAAACAGGGTGCAAAATTGAAAATATAAAACCTTGTACTCAGACAAATGAAACTACATTTATGTATCTTATATGTACTAAGCTACCGAGCTATGCTTTGATACAACCTCCCAACTTTTCTCTTTTTTTAACAAAATATGCTTTTTACCTCGGACTGTGTAATATAATTTCAACTTTATCTTTAACAGTATTCAAGATGTTTTTAACATTTCAAAACACATTCTCATGTTAGCAGACAGATTACACTTTCACATGTGACCAACAATTCCTCAACAAATATAAAATATCATAATGAAATATTATCAAAATATTCCTCTGATGGAGGTGACAGAACTGACGGAGTTGACACATCTGACAGTGGTGACGAAAACCTGAATTTGTAGTCCTTTTAACTATCAAATACATTGAATCAATCAATTACTGTATTAAAACAAACACAACAAACAGTGACTATGTTATTGTTTATAAAGCTTTTATTCAAGAGTCACATTTAAGTATTTTGATATATTATTGGAACACAAAATCTGACAGTGGTGACATCTGACGGTGTTGACAAATTTGGCATTTCTTTTACAAAACAAATAGAGTTCATGTAGTTCATGTTTCATCATTAAAAAAACATTTTTGTCCATGTTATAGCATATGAATGATTGAACCCTTCTCTGTGGACACACTGTTTTAGATGTAGTGAGAAGACAATAAGTGTCATAGATTTCACATAATATTGATAAAATTAAATTGAAGGTGATAACTGACCATTCGCAAAGAGCTTGACTGACAGGCGATCTGACCAATCAGAACGCGGATATTATGTGCTGCCACTGCTATCCGCCATCTTGCCCGACAGCCACGGCTTGTCTCCATAGAAATCCATGTTAAAACGGGGTAAAAAATATTGACTGAATTGAAACTTTTTCAATATAAGTAAATATAAAAATGTGCGGAGGGTTAAGCTGTGCTGTTGCTGGATGCCACAGTAACGGCAATAAGCTAAGGTATTCCTTTAAAGTACTTGTTCCCTTTCGAAGTGTCTCTCGACGTTGCATACAGGTTTGCTGATGCATTGGGGAAACACGTTTCTCCTTAGAATACTGAAGCCTGATTTGCTTAACGCCATTGCTTCGCCAATGGCGCCCAAGCGTGAGAAAATTGGGGGACGTCGCGCCCCTTATAATACAGTGCTTGGCGCCATTTTCCTCAGAATCTTTCTCCTTCACCTCAAATACTGGAAGCCTCTCCTTCGTCGTCGAGTTATCGCAAAAGTGAATAGATACTCGGTCCTCTTCAGCATTCTGGCAAAGTTGCGATATGTAATTCAAACTTTGTTCCTCATGCTTGAGACCTCTAGAGCTCCCAGATGATCATGACTGGTGTGTCTTCTGCATGGGCCGCGCCCACGCAGAAGCCGCCATTGAGGAGCCCAACTGCCCTCACTGCGACGCCATGAGTGTCAGGACTCTCCGTAAAAGGATAGCCCTCGTGCTCTGCCTGCCCCACATCCGCCATCCTCCTCCTCTGCCGCTCCGCCAGAGCCACAGAAAAAGAAGCAATAGCCACTGGTCATGGAAACCAGCACTGCTGGCAGCAAGCCCACGCTGGCGCAACACCCGCGTGCCTCCTGCTCTCTGGACCAACCCTCTCTGGTGGAAAACTATCCGGAACCTCACTTCCGCCCCCCGACGAACACGGGCGATTTTATCTCTTTCGGTGCACCCGAGAGAGAAAACCGTGATGATGCGATGTCCACCGCAGCGTCGGAGTCAGAAGACTGGTCCAGTCAAGTGGAGGAATCCGACTCTCAGCGCAACAAGATCTACGAGCCTGGTTGCGTAGATCAAGAGCTGCTCCGCATAGTTTCTAAGGTGGTGGAAGAGCTCAATCTAGAGTGGTCTCCTCCCACGGAACCCGAGCAGAACAGGCTGGACGAATGGTTCCTTCAGCCCAGTCAACTACCATGAGACCGGGCCACAAAAGCCCGCCCCATTCTTTCCCGAGGTGCACGAAGAGGTATCTAAGATGTGGCACGCCCCGTATTTGGCTCGTGCCCACATCTCCGGCTCTGCACTTCTGACATCTGTGGATGGCGCCGATCTACACGGCTATTCAAAACTCCCGCCACTTGAGGAGGCCATCGCCGCGCATCTCTGTCCCTCTGGTGAAATCTGCAGCCGTGCACCCCAACAAGCCTTGCCGCACCACCACAAATATCGCTGGCAAAGTGTACGTGGCAGCGGGCCAGGAAGCGTCAGCCCTCCACTCCATGGCTGTTCTCCAAGTTTTCCAGGCGAAGATGCTGAAGCGCCTGGATGAGCAAGGTCCGGATCCGGATCCGGAAATCTTCAGGGAGCTTCGCAGCGCCACTGACCTTGCCCTGGAAGCCACTAAGATGACAGCGCAGTTGATCGGCCATGCCATGGGAAGCCTGGTCGTGCTGGACAGACATCTATGGCTTACGTTAACAGATAAGAAGGATTTACTGATTTACTTTATCCCTCAGAAGGGAAATTTGTTTTGAGCAATACAGATAGACCACATAACAAGATTCCTGCATTTGTAAGCAATCATGTCCTTATGTCTTTCACATTAGAGTTTAACAATCCTGTCGGAACAAAAGAATTCTTATAGTGTTTGTACCTGAACCTTGGAGTGCGGTAACGCCGACCAGATGGAAGTAGTTCAAATTCTGCATGAAGCACATGACAAGGGTCCAAAGTCATTTTCCTTGCCTGTCTGAGAACAATTTTGCTAAAAGTAGATTGTAGAGGCGGATAAACCCCCATACCAACCACCTTCATTGCAGTATGCACCAAGCGGTTCACCCGAGATCTAAAGGTGACTTTCAGGTTACCAAACCAGGCCGCTATGCCATACAACAAAACAGACTCAATACAGGCATGATAAAACATTAACATCACCCTCTGTGTAACCCCAAAAAGTCTGAGCCTCCGTAAAAAGTACATTTTTTGTTTCACCTTCCGACACAGACACCTAGGTATTTGTACGAGATAACCTGTCTGATGGGCTCGTTTTCAATCATAATTGGTGAATGACTGCCCACCAACTTAGGGTGAAAAATCATTTCCTCCATTTTTCTAACATTGATTACAAGATTGTGTGCATTACTCCATGTAACAAAGTTAGCAATCTCTGTGGTATAATGTTGAATGTCCTTATCCCTATACAGAAGACCAAGAATAGCAGTGTCATCTGAAAATTGTACAATGCCGAGAGGGCCGTACTTTTGAACGCCCCCGTCAGTCCTTCAGGGCTTTTTGGTAGCTTGGTGGAATTCCTCGCGGAGCGATTCTCCGAGGCACAAAAACAATCCAGGGCGATGAAGCATTTCATGCCGTCAGCCACCTCCCGTGTGTTCGTGCTCCTCATCTGCTCAGCGCTCCTCTTCTGGGCCGCGAGCCGATCCAGCTCCAAAGCCCCGCCCGCAGCCAGAGCCTTCGGTGCATCCCAAGGACTCGTGGCATCGGCGATTCCCACTTAACAAGCAGGACGGACCCCGCGCGTCAGGGAAACCGGCCAAGGATGCCCAGTCACATTCCTGACAGACTCCATGGGAAGAGGAGCCTGAAGCTCGATGGCAGCGAAGGCCCAGCAGCAAAAAGAGGCTGTGTTCTACATGTTCTCCTCGCTTCCCTGCCAGTTGCAGACGGTGAGGACAAAAAATGTTGTTCTGTGTTTGTTCAACAAGTTTGTGCAATAAAAACCAAACAACCTCAGAAAAAGAGCTTTTTTCCTCTTCCCGCTGTCACTCACACTCACATACTTCACAGCCCCTGTCACTCAGTAGCGAGATGTCAATTCCTGTCATACTGAAGCCTCTCTCACAGTTTGCAGAGGCGTGGTGAACACTACCAGGTATATCAGAGTGGGCGTTGAACACGATAATAAATGGCTACCCGCTTCAGTTCGCACGCAGACCACCCCGGTTCAACAGCGTGGTAACGTCGGAAGTTCAAACCGCAAACACTCCAGTTCTAAGAGCAGAAATACACAATCTCCTCACCAAAGGAGCCATGGAGATTGTGCCACCCGAGGAACGCGAGACTGGTTTTTACAGCTGCTATTTTTTAGTTCTAAAAAAGGACGGCGGTCTCCGCCCTATCCTAGATCTGCGTCGTTTGAATCGCGCTCTAGCAAAACGCTCATTCAGAATGATTACACTGAAACGAATCCTATCGCTCATTCAGCCCCAGGACTGGTTTATTTCAGTGGGCCTAAAGGATGCTTATTTCCATATCCAGATAGCCCCTCGTCACAGGCGTTTTCTGAGATTTGCTTTTGAAGGGGTGGCTTATCAATTTTCAGGACTCTCCTTTGGCCTCGCCTTGGCTCTACGCACTTTTACCAAGTGCATGAACGCAGTCCTCTCCCCTCTTCAACTGATGGGAATACGGGTAGCGAACTACCTAGACGACTGGTTAATTATGGCTCCCTCAGCGAGCGAGCTCTGCAACCACAGGAATTTTCTCATCAACCACCTCCAGTGTCTGGGGCTCACTATCAATGTGCAAAAAAGCCAGCTGCAACCCACACAAAATATTCCTTTCCTGGGTGTGAGTCTGGATTCTATATCTATGCGAGCCCACCTGCTACCGGAGCGTTCGAGAGCCATCATGAACTCCCTAGCAATGTTCAAGGAAGGAAAGTCACACCACCTGAAGTGCTTTCAGAGAGCTATGGGACTGATGGCAGCCGCCTCAGAGGTGTGCCGCTTGGGATTGCTTCAGATGCGGCCATTTCAACTATGGCTGAAGGCATGCGTTCCTGTATCAGCCTGGCACGTGGGCTCGATGTGTATATTAATAATGTGCAGATGTTTAGAGACGCTGGCCCCCTGGATGGACCCAGCTCTCTATGCGCAAGGTGTCCCACTTGGTCAAATTTGCACAGGTTGGGGAGCCCTCTGCGACTGCTGTCCAGCATCCGGCATTTGGACAGCCGAGGAGAAAAAATGGCACATAAACTGCCTGGAGCTCAAGGCAGTCCACCTGGCACTCAAGAGCTTTTACGCTCAAGTTCATCACACGCATGTTCTCATTCGCACGGACAATATGTCAGTGGTAGCGTATATAAATCGCCAGGGAGGCATTCGCTCGCGCTATCTTCTCTCGCTTGCGACGAGCCTGTTACTGTGGGCGGATCAGCATTTCTTATCGATTTGCACCGTCCATGTCCCCGGCCACCTGAACCGTGGGGCGGACATGTTATCGAGGCACAGAGTGACTCAAGGGGAGTGGAGACTTCACCCCCAGACTGTGGACATGATCTGGAATGTATTCGGATGAGCAGAGGTGGACCTCTTCGCAACGGCAGAGAACACTCATTGTCCATGGTTTTTTTTCCATGAGCAAGCCCTGGATGCGCTTGCTCACCCTTGGCCGAGAGCTCTTTTCCTCCAGTGAACATCCTGCATCAGGTACTGTGCAGGATCAGACAAGAGAAGGAACCAGTTCTGCTAGTTGCGCTGAAATGGTCCACTCAGCCCTGGTTCCCGGACCTTCTCGAGATGTTATTGAGCCCTCCCTAGCCTATTTCTCTGAGGAGGGACCTCCTCTCCCAGGCAAATGACTCAATCTGGCACCACAACCCGGCGCTGTGGGACCTGCATGTCATCGTTACCTCAGCAAGTGATGAGAACCATTTCTGAAGCGAGAGCCCCATCCACCAGGTGCCTGTACGCTCATAAATGGAAAGTTTTCACAAATTGGTGCAGCTCGAAGAACATAGATCCAGCGACCTGCTCAGTCTCATTAATTATGTAATTTTTACAAGAGCGCTTGGATGTCGGCCGCATGCCTTCTATGCTCAAAGTATACGTAGCTGCGATCTCAGCTTTTCATAATGGTATTGACAAACAGCCAGTTGGCAAGAACGATTTAGTGGTTAAATTTCTCCGCGGCACGAGGCAGCTCAAACCTCCCCACCCGACAACAATCCTCGCCTGGGACTTGACTTTGGTCCTGCACGCCCCGCCCTGACACGCCCCCTTTCGAACCACTGCATTCAGCCTCACTCAAGGTTCTCTCTCTCAAGACAACGCTTCTGCTTGCACTTGCCTCTGTCAAGCGGATCGGGGATTTGCATGCTCTCTCGGTCAACGAATCCTGTTTGAGCTTTGGTATTAATGACTGTAAAGTCATTCTTAAGCCAAGAAAAGGTTACGTGCCTAAAGTGCTTTCAACACCGTTCAGGAGCCAAGTGATAACTCTCTCCGCTTTCGCCCAGAGCGAGCCTGTGGACGGGGAAACCTCCCTCTGCAGCCGCTTTGCCCTGTGCGCGCTCTGCGCGTCTATGTCGAGCGCACCAAGAATTTCAGACTCTCAGAACAGCTCTTTGTTTGTTACGCCGGTCGTACTAAAGGTCTACCGGTATCAAAACAGTGGCTATCTCATTGGGTCATGGACGTGATAGCTCTGGCTTATGACACACAGAATACAAACTGCCCCATCGGGGTGTGCACCCACGCCACGAGGAGTATCGCATCCTCCTGGGCGTGGGCAAGGGGTATATCTATGGAGGAAACACCTTTGCACCTTTGTATTGTACGTATATTTATGCTTTGATTTGAATGGAAACCGTGTATCCATGCGTTACTGATGACAGAGAATAGCGTATGCACTTTGCGTCCATCGGATGCTCTCCAAAATGGCGCTACGCTGACACAGAGAGACAGAGAGGAGACGAATTGTTGAATAAATGTAGTTATTTTTATTTTATTTGCGTATAAAAGTATTCTCGTCGCTTCATAAAATTCAGATTGAACCACTCATGGCAGATGGAATATTTTGACAATGTTTTTTATACTTTTCTGTGCCTTGACAGTGCAATTTACTTGGCAGTCAATGGGACAGTCACAAGCCTCCCGGTTTTCATCCAAAATATCTTAAATTGTGTTCCGAAGATGAACGAAGCTTTTACGGGTTTGGAACGACATGGGGGTAAGTGATTAATGACAAAATTTTCATTTTGGGGTGGAGTATCCCTTTAATCGGTAGACTTAAACTTGAAATATGGTGTCTTCCGCGGTTGAAATAAAACACTTTCTGATGTTTATTCATACTCATTTCATGCTTTAAGTAAATATGAAAAGACGATCGGCTCACGTGTTTGAACTGAGGCAATACAGTGATCTGTCACGACACATTAAAGAGCCACAAAACTGTATTTATTGTTTGAATTTCTTTAAAAATGACAATTTAAAAGCAGAGGGTCCTGAGACCTTGTTTCATACCAGAAGTAACCTGCTTTGTCTTCTCTGTCGGTGTGTTGTCAGTTTTTTCTTTGCACTGTGATGTATTTCTCACTGCGTACTGTGTAGTGTGAGAGCGGAGTTGTTTGTCGGTCATGGCAACAGTAACTAAGGAGGGCGGGTCTTTGCAAACGGTCATTTTTTTTTAACCTGATAGCAGTTACAATTGCTGATTGCAGTTAGAATGACTGATATATATATATATAGGACAGGACCCCCCCCCCCCCCCCCCCCCAATCCCCCCCCCCCCCCCATCTGAGGGTTGTCCCCCCTAAATATATCATTACAAGCAACTCTGTGTCTTGAAAATAATATAATGGACATATACTTAAAATAATTGTGTAAGTAGTAAAACAAAATAAACCCAAAAAAGCGTTTTAAGTTCAGGAATGTTTTGATTCCCCCCTCCCTTGCCTCACAGTGGTTTGGTCCACTGCCTCGATACACTCAGGACATGAGCCCGGTGGGAGCAGTGTTGCCGAGTCCGCGGATTCCCCGCGGAATTGGGCTACTTTTACGCTCTTTCCGCTGGATGTTTTTCATGTCCGCGGGTTGGAGCGACCCCAATAACGTGATATTTAGCCCCTGGAAAGCGACATTTATCAGGGGAACACCACCAAAAAAATGTGTATTTTACCCCACCTGAACGCGATTTTTACCGGAAATCCCCCCTGAAAAGCGATTGCGCTAGTTTTGAGTAGCAATTGGGCGGACTTTACTGTGAAAACCTGGCAACCCTGGGTGGGAGAGAGCAAAGTTCCTTAGTAGTTATGTGTAAGTCATTAGGCTGTCAAGGCTATTTTATTCTCTTTAAATATCGGGTGAAATTATTCTTTCTCTTTAATACAGATGATGCTGGATCATTAATAAATTAGTCATGACAAAAAATAATGATATCCGATGTATTTTCTATGAACAATTTATAAGGTTACCAAGCTTAACACCGTAGCTTGTCACCCACTACAACTAACACAGCGATAAACCTGTGTGTGAACTGATATTAGGCTAATATTGTAGACCTACCGATGTGTTGGGTTTTGCTCAGTATGATGTTAAGTGGCAGGCTTAATGCGGTTGAATATCTAAAGAGACGTACTCGGTCCCAGACAAAACCTAAAATACTATGGAGGACGCAAAATAATCATTATAATATGACCGCGTGGTGAACCATATGAACCGATCTCATATTTAAACACGGTCTCCATGCTGTTTACACATGCTGTGTACACATATCTATCCTTACAAGTACAATTTTGGCTGTATTATTTGTGTCCCCTTCAAAAATTGCTCTTGAGAAATTTTATGTTTCTTGTCCCCCCCTACTGTTAGATGAAATTTACGCCCCTGTATATATATATATATATATATATATATATATATATATATATATATATATATATATATATATATAACAAACATGATTAATGTAACCATTTTAAAGAAATATGTTATAGCTGTTATAGCTTTTGGAGCGCCGCCATCTTGCAGTACCACAGCATGTGACGTCACGGGGTTGGTTCGCTCCGATGGCCAGGGTAGTAATATAAGCATTTCTTTACATTTTGAACACGCTTGTTTTGAAATGGAGGAAGATGACATTGAAAGCACTGTTGAGTCCATAATAAGTGCAATTGCGTATGCATTTGAGTCGATACGGCGATGGGACCAAGCAGTATTAGGGGTTGAGAAGTCGTGAACCTGCTGGTTCGTTTAGGTGGATACTCCTCAAGACTGTCATTCCGACGTGCTTTTGTGTGCATTTGCTGATGAAGGCGCGAAAGAAAGCTCAGTTTGGTACTCACGTGCTGTCTGAGCCAGCTGTTGTTTTCTGTGTGTGTGTGCGGTGCCGCCGGCGCGAACAGAAATTATCTATGACAACGCATGAGTACCGCATTTAAATCTCTTTCAGAAAAGGTAAGTACCGCATTGAAATCTATTTCGTGCTGTCTCATGCTTGAATGGCTTAAAACACTTTAATATTTAAACTGACAAGGCTTAAAACACATGAGAATGATAAACTTTGAGGAAGCAGCACTGGCCCGATCGTTCAGATTGGTGATTTGATTAGTTTAACACTAAGTCCTGTTAACAGCAGGAAAGCTAATTTTATTCGCAGGTGAACATAAAATATGATATGTTCATATTGAACCAGTCAATGTCTGAATGGTCTGAATAACAATAAAATGCGACATGAATGATACTGTATGAAGCGTTGTTTGTTTACATCAAGTTGTGCCTTGCATTATGAAAACAATGTTTGAGATACCGTGATCAAAACTTAGCATATAGACAGTTTGATGTTGAATATTCATCCAAATGATGGTGAAAACCAAATTATTTGTGTGTTAAAATAACATTTGTGTGTTCAAAATGTAAAGAAATGCTTATATTACTACACTGGCCATCGGAGCGAACCAACCCCGTGACGTCACATGCTGTGGTACTGCAAGATGGCGGCGCTCCAAAAGCTATAACAAAACAGCCCTTTTTTCTTTAAAATGGTTACATTAATCATGTTTATTATATATTTTTTAATTAAAGTGGAAATCACTGCCTGCTTCATTTGCACTTTAGTATAAAAGTCACTCGTTTTTATAAAGTAACACTGTCAAACAGTGACACCCGCAGGTAGAGTTACAGCGAAGGCTTGCCTCCCTTAAGTCCATAGGCTTTCAGCAGAGACCCTTTAGCACAAGTATATATAAGTATGTATCGCTGCAGCCCGGAGACCTCCAAGTGGGAGGGACTTACGCCGCAAGTAGGTTGGGAGACCTCCAAGAGGGAGGGTAGGTTTAGGGTTGGGTTTGGTGTAGGGGATATTAACAAGTCCCACCCATTTGGAGCTGACTCCGACCTCCGTTTATACCTAACTTCTTTAGCGTGCCGTTACTTATCTGGGGGAAAGTCATGTGAGAAGAGGCAATAGGTGTGTTCAAAGTCTCTTTAAGACAAGCCATCTTTGAAATGCCTCTTGGGCATGCAAGTGCAGCTCCTATCACTTTGTATGGGGAAACATTAAATTCTCCTAAACTGTTCACAAAGCTTACGATTAAATTTCATATTTGAAATCACCAATGAAATCTGACAACAACTGTGTTATAAATGTAGTTTCTTTTGCTCAAATAGCGCTATAAAAAGCTTATTTTTTCAGGTTAGATCAGTCAGTCCTAAGCGCACATCTCAGAACACTGACTGTTTCTATAGCAACCGGGACGCTTCTAACGGCAGCTGCAGTGACGCGCTGACTTTACCGATTAGCGGTTGGCGCTTTCATTCAGAAGGCGGGGCTTCCTGCGATTGAGCGGCCATATTAAGCGTTGCATTTTTCCCCATTCAAAATAGTGATGGGAAGTTCAGATAATTTTACTGACTCAGATCTTTGAGTCTCGTTCAGCAAAATGAATGAATCTTTTTTCGAGTCATTTTGTTCATTTTAGCAAAATATAATTAAAATGTTACGTGCTACTTCCCTAACACATCTACTACTTATGCAAACATTGATCACACTGCAAACAATACAAAACTATAATGGTATAAGAAACAGAAAAACAATAATTCATTGTTTACCTGGGTCTTTAGTCTATGATTAGCTCACCTCACCTCTTATCTGACAAATCTTCAGGTTTGAGTCGTTCGTTCACGTTACAACCCCATAAACGTAACCTATACAGTCTGAGCCGGAAAGAGAATTGATTAGTTTATCTGACAAGTCTTCAGGTTTGAGTCATTCGTTCATCACGTTACAATCCCATAAACGTAATCTATGCAGTCTGAGGCGGAAAGAGAATTGATTAGTTCATCTCTCGAGTCTTCGGGTTGGAGTCGTTCGTTCATCACGTGACAGCCTCATAAACGTAACCTATGCAGTCTGAGCCGGAAAGAGAATTGATTCGTTCATCTCTCGAGTCTTCGGGTTGGAGTCGTTCTTTCATCACGTGACAGCCTCATAAACGTAACCTATGCAGTCTGAGCCGGAAAGAGAATTGATTCGTTCATCTCTCGAGTCTTCGGGTTGGAGTCGTTCGTTCATCACGTGACAGCCTCATAAACATAACCTATGCAGTCTGAGCCGGAAAGAGAATTGATTCGTTCATCTCTCGAGTCTTCGGGTTGGAGTCGTTCGTTCATCACGTGACAGCCTCATAAACGTAACCTATGCAGTCTGAGCCGGAAAGAGAATTGATTCGTTCATCTCTCGAGTCTTCGGGTTTGAGTCGTTCGTTCATCACGTGACAGCCTCATAAACGTAACCTATGCAGTCTGAGCCGGAAAGAGAATTGATTCGTTCATCTCTCGAGTCTTCGGGTTTGAGTCGTTCGTTCGTCACGTGACAGCCTCATAAACGTAACCTATGCAGTCTGAGCCGGAAAGAGAATTGATTCGTTCATCTCTCGAGTCTTCGGGTTTGAGTCGTTCGTTCATCACGTGACGGCCTCATAAACGTAACCTATGCAGTCTGAGCCGGAAAGAGAATTGATTAATTCATCTCTCGAGTCTTTCGAGTCATTCATTCTTTTGTCACGTGACATGACAGCATTGGATAGAGAAATTAGTTAATTTACAACCTTTCTTACAAACGGGTGCATAGTTATTATTACTATTATTATTTACTCTTAGAGTTACGTGATGTGTTTCTGGTCTCAAATTGTAGCTTTTTATTTCTTACAGTTTATAAATGTGTGAATTTCTGTCATGATGGTTATTTTCCATAATACTGAATGTGGTAACAAAGATAATAAACTAAAGAGTTGGTTATTATTATTATTATTATTATTATTATTATTATTAAGTCTTTTTCCCTCAGACTGCATAGGTTTAACTTATGGGGCTGTCACGTGATGAACGAACGACTCAAACCCGAAGACTCGAGAGATGAACTAATCAATTTTCTTTCCAGCTCAGACTGCATTGGGTAAGCTTATGGGACTGTCACGTGATCAACGAACGACTCAAAAAACCCGAAGACTCGAAACAGGTGAACTAACGGTGCGTTCCAAATGGGATATATCGCCCTCCGAAGGGTACTTTGGAGTCAAAACAATCATGGCCGCCATATTGAAGTGTCGTTCCAAACGTACTTTGGAGTGAAAACAATCATGGCCGCCATATTGAAGTGTCGTTCCAAACCGAAGTGCTCAAAACTGTCCACTTCAAAGGGCCCTTCGGAATGAAGGATTTCGAACGGTACAACTGATGGACACTTCGGGCCCCCATGATCCTTTGCACAGATGCTTTGCATGATGACGGCGCCTCTGTGTGGGCACGGGATGATGACGCAGAAGAGCACTTCAAGAAACAGTTGTTTGGTCCCCTACACCCTTCAACCCTTCAAAGCTCTCACTCCGGAGGGTAAACCCTTTGAAGGGATTAGGGCATAGGAATGAGCCCTTCCGAATGGAACGCAGGGTAATTCAGTGCAGAACCTATAGGATGTTGCGCATGCACGACTGAACGAATCACTCCCAGAGACGACTCGTTCTACCCGAGTCACATTAAAGATTCGTTCAAAATGAATGAATCGTTCAAGAACGACCCATCACTAATTCAAAACTATAGGAGTGACACGTCTTGGGTATTCTATAGTATTTGGTGTGTTCGACTTGAAGCGGCGCTGCGCAGAATGATCAGTGTATGTCATCAAATTAGCCTAATGCCTCCATCGCGCTATAATTGCAATGATCGGTTATGATTGAATGTGATTGGTTCGTGCGATAAATCCCGCCTCTTATTTTCGTGCGAACTTTCGGCATGAATGAAGAAAATGATGGCGTTTTTGATCAATTATAAAGTAATTAAACAACTCTCCCACTTGGATACCACTACTTTGAGTCACATCAAAATAAAACTTGAAATAGTCTGAAAACGTGACTGCGTCCGTTTTTAGTGAGTATTCAGCGTGATGAAATCTTCGTGTCTGTGGCAGTGTTTACAGAGCTTTTATGACTATGACCCAAAAATAAGTTGAACATCAGTTCTCAAATAAAAAATATTGATAACATTTTACAAGGTGTCATTTAATGAGTTAACAAACATGAACAAACAATGAACATTTATTACAGTATTTATTAATCTTTGTTTACATTAGTTAATACAAATAGAGTTGTTCATTGTTAGTTCGTGTTAGTTCACAGTGCATACACTAATGTTAACAAACAACTTGATTTTAATAATGCATTAGTAAATGTTGAAATTAATATTAACTAAGATTAATAAATGCTGTAAAAGTAGGCTATTGTTTATTCTTAGTTCATTTTAACTAAAGTAGTTGACTAATGTTAACTAATGAAACCTTATTGTAAATTGTTTCCAGAATATTGTTCAAATTGTTACTGCCTTTAGTTATTATTTTGGAATAAATATATAAATGCATAAAAACACTATGAAATGTATAATTAGTATTAAAAAATATTAAATAAAATAAAAAATAATATGAATAAAATACAAAATACAGTTATATTTGTTCTCTTTTTATGTAATATATATATATATATATATATATATATGTGTTTCTCTCAAGTAGTCTATAAAAGTAGTTTAGCAGTTTACTATATTATGAAAGCTCTGTGCCTGCAAATTATATGTCTAAAAGAAACCCTGTGGCTAAGCAAAAACCAGCACAGGGAATAATGATGGCTATATTTGTGCAATTTATGAACTAGTCTCAAAATGCTCTCCTTGTGACTAAAGAGTGGTCTTGTAAAAACCACAGAGATCTGTATTACATAAAGTTCTCCACATGTCTCTGTTCTACTCAGCATTACACTACAAGAACGAAATTTAGCCTAAATTAAGATAAATGTTTTTATTATAAACAATATATTTTATTATTTATTTTATTTACAAAGAGGACCTGTAATGGCAGAGTGTGACCAGGGGATGGTGCGATAATACAAGCAAAGAAAATAACCGCTTCTTGCAGAGCCTTGACTTCTACATTTTCAAGACATTAATTAATTTCACCTACTTATTCCACTCATTACATGTATTTGAAATGAATACGTGATTTTAGCTTACAAATAGTAGTAGTTTGCAATGAAAAAAAAGTAATTAAGTAACAGAATATAAAAATAAACTTCATGGACACTTACTTAATCATTCATTAACATTACCACAAAAAAATAAAAATAAAAATAAAATAATAATAATTAAAAAAATAAAAATAAAATAAATAAATAAATAAAATATCTACATATTCTACAGCCTATACAATGGAGATATATGATCCTTCATCAAACACAGCTCTGCTATTTCAGAGATATCACAGCCAAGAGTGAAAGGATGAGAAACAGGGAGGAGAAAGCCCTTATATTAACAGTAAACCTTATGTCTCTGCAGTGGTCTGCAAAATCTCATGCAGTCTATTACATAAATTGCCGTCTCTGTGTCTCCCAGCAACTTGAAATATACTTGTGCATGTATTTCATTTTTTCCCTTGCAAATACTAAATTTGACATTGCATCTTTCAGTCAGACTGCTCAACCACATATAGCACTGTACACTGCATTTAACACAGGAGATCTATGCATGTTCTTAGACTTGCAAACTGGCATAAATATTACACAAAGACTATAAAGTTCCTGATTGACTGGTTAAAAAACAGGAAATCTCTTCCAGTGAGACATTATGCCAGAAAATACACTTTCACATTTTTATTATTTTTCAAGCAGCTGAGCTGTACATTGAGCTAAATGTTACTCAAATTCTGTCAAGTGTCAAATGTTCTGGTCAGTGTCAGTTGGCTCAATGATGGAGAATGATGTCATATGAAAGACAGGAGCAGAGATCCTCTATGCCACAAACTTATCACTTGAAATTACTCTTCCAGAGAGGAGACAAACTTAGACTTGAGCTGTTCAATTAATAATTACACCTTTCACCTCATCTTTAATGCATGATTAGGTCTCATATCAAAGGTGGTATGATGAAAATGCTCACAAAAATTAAGACAGGCCTGCTGATGTATATACCCCATAGTACCTCTCTATTTTCTTAAGCCCTCTTTCAACCTCTATACACTTCATATAAAATAAGCAGGGCATGTTTTAGCTACTACAAATTTACATGGACTAACTGATCTATTTTTAAGCAATACTCTTTTAAGAATTACATTCAGTGAATTTCATCATCTGCTGTTTTCAATAAATACGTTTCATTTGAAAGTTTTATGTTATTCCAGTTCTTTGAACTGAGAGTTGCTTTTGTGGTTGTTATTGTGACAGTTCAGAGCAGTGAGGCCATTACATAAAAGACGGTGCTGAATCCTGCCTCACACATGTAATGCTGTTTTATGATGTCAGAGCTGCAGCTGTTCAAATAATTTCTTAGAAAAATAACATAAAAGTAGGCAAAATACAAAAATCGCATTACCAGTTCCCAGGAAATTGCAATATTTTGCACCCTGTTGTTTAGTGTGGTAATCTCTTTAAAATCATAACACATCAAAAAATGTAATTGCTTTTGGTATATTTTAAAACATGCAAGATTGAAGAGAATCTATCTCTCTTTCTGCAACTATCTAGCAAGCACCCAGGACACCGTAGCAACAACCTAGCTACCATTCAGAACACTATAGCAACCACCCAGAACACTCTATCAACTGCCCAGAACACCCTAACAACCACCCCAGAACATACTAGAAATACCTGAGCAAGTACAAAGCAATACCCTAGCAATCACCAAGCAACCTGACAGAATGCCATAGCAACTGCATAGCAACAATCTAACATCTACCGAGCAACCGCCCAGAACACTCTATCAATAGCATGGCAACACCCTGGCAACCACCCAGAAACACCCTAGAATCTGCCTAAAATGACATAAAACCCTAGCAACTACCCAGAACACCTAGAAACACTGCATCACAACAACACAGAACAACCTAACAACCACTTAGCAACCACCCGGTACACCCTTCCAAATAACTATGACCTCACAACCCCACAGAAAACTCTAACAACCACTTAGCAACTACACAGAACACCCTGAAACGACTATGACCTCACAACACAGAACACCCTAACAACCACTTAGCAACCAACCAGAACACCCCGCCAAACAACTATGACCTCACAACCACACAGATCACCCTAACAACCACTTAGCACCCTAGCAACTACATAGAAACCAACCTGAATACCCTAGCAATTACCCAGAGCACCCTAATAAACATCCATCCACCCTAATAACCCAGAAGACTCTAGAAAATGCCTAGCAATGCCCTCACAACCACACAAAAAAAAAACATCCTAGCAACCACTCATAAAACCTTAGCAACTGCCTAGCAATGCCCTCACATAAAACACCTTAGCAACCTCCTAGCAACCACCCGAAGCCCCTAGCAAAATCTAGTTAAACATAACTGTTCTACTCTTTGACTGCCATGACTGCCTTTCAGATGAACACCAAAGAAAAATGGAGATTTTAATGAGAAATCAGCCAGTCGATTGCACTCAGTGCTTTCGGCCACACATGTGCCTTTTTGCTGTTCACCCCATGAAATCATTTTCTTTTTGAGCAAATGGAGAATAAAGACTATTCATATACTGTATGAGGGAATGCTAGAGCTGAATAACAGCTCTCGCACGGCCAATGTGAGTCCATTGTGACTCTCAGAATCCTGAGCGGAAGGTTCGGGTGTCATCAACAATTCAGTTTTTCCTTTATGTATCTTTAGCACACAACTTATTATATCAATTTGGGTTAGTTATCACTGGCAAAATGACCAAATTAACCATTATCATTTAAACTTCTCTCTTCCAGGGAGAAATGATGCTAGAATTAGCTCTAATGTTGACTGGAAATGGAGCTGAACAGGAAATAGAGTGTGTGAAAAGGGCTTGCAGTGGCTAAATGGGAGAGCGCATAAAAAAGGCAGGAAATTAGGTAAAGCTCATTAAAAGAGAGTGTTGCAGCTGGAAGATAAGCAGACTGTGACTTCTCTATTAGACAGCTCGTTACCTGGAGTTATCGAGCAGCAAAGACCAATCATATTGCATGCAGCTATAGTCTAAAACAGAAGCTAGATTGGTGTCCACAGAGACTTGTGTGAAACAGAGAAACTATTAAAGCTTTTAGACATATCCACACATTCAGCATATTGTATTCTACCACTTTATCATCAAGACATTTGTTAGTATGGAGCATTGCATCTGATCTGTGAAACTCTGAAATGTTATTTGCTGATTTACATTTAGATCTGTCCACTGTGATAACAGTAAAATTGATAAAACCCCCATTTGTCAGGCAGCTAACTGTTACTAATCAGTACAGAAAGCTTTTTCATCAAAACAGGCACATCGATTTTTCATCAGAACTATTTTTGTCCTCTTTCCCCATGTAAGTCCCATCCAGTGTTACAGTTATAATTATTGTCTTGTTTCCAGTTGCTCAGACGACATTAGCTGGTATATTAGTCCTGATTCTGCCAGTGGAAAGCAATTCTTAGTTCAGTGTTCACTGAGCATTACAGTGACATTGAGCTCTCAAGCAAACTGTGCTGCCTAACTTCACCATTTTTCTTAACAAAGATGCAGAAATATTACAGTTAAACTGTAACTGTAACAGTTAAACTGACAGAATTTGAAAGCTGAGCTGTATTATATTAAAAGCAACAAAATACAAAGCTTATTGTGATTAGGCTACTGGCGCGCTACAATGAATGCATTTGAAGAGGTGAAATATTAGGCCTATTTCCAATCATTTACTGTATTATACCGTGAACAAAACAGCTTGTGAATAGTCTCTTAATGTTATATACCTCAGAAAAGACAACACTAAGTTGGAGCCCCAGAAAGTTGGTCGCCACAGACATTTTTTGCGGAGTAGTAGAATTTTCAAAAAGAAAACAGTATAATTTAATGAACTGATTCATATGAATACAGTTATCCGTCACGCCACATTGAAGAGCTTGAAAAAACACTGTACATTCTCAACATTGTTTGTATTTTGCTATAAAACTGACATATTTTGAAAGATGACACTTTGTTTTATATTAAAAGTATCAAAAGTTCAAATTATTGGGTGGCTGGCGCACTACAAATAACGAATGCAATCGAAGACGTGAAATATTATTTCCAAGCATACTGTCCCTGCGACAGTTGGTATGATTTCTGCTAATAATCCTACATTCATTCAAATCAATTCTGGTGGCCTGGCAACTTCTCCCGGTGCTCCTAATCCGAGCCATTTGCATACTCTCAACATATTATAACTTTAATTGCTATGATTTAATTCTCGTAATTTCGACTTTATTCTCAAAACATTTCGACTTTATCCTCGAAATATTTCAACTTTATTCTTGTAAATTTTACTTTATTCTCAAAATATTTTGACTTTATTCTTGTAATTTTGACTATTCTCAAAATATTTCAACTTTATTCTCGTAATTTGGACTTTATTCTTGAAATATTTCAACTTTATTCTAGTAATTTTGACTTTATTTTCAAAATGTTATAGTTTTATAATTTTTTACATGGCACTAAAACACAGTCGTACAATAGAGATGTGATGTCCCATAAAACAAGACTTACAGTTTACAGAACGTTAAGAATGCTAAGAAAACTGAACTAAAGCAATTTAGAAAAACTGTAACATGAGCCATTTATTGGCCAAAAAATGAGCTTCTACATATTGGTCAAATTATTAATATCAGTGCACCCATAGCGATAACAGTGTGTCAAGCTTTGCCTTCAAGTTTTAAAAGCCTTTAAAAGTGACTGACAGATAGAAAAATAGACTGTAGATGTTGTTACAGTCAGAAATTTTCAAAGAAAATCTATGGCATCTAAGAGTTTGATTACAGGAAATTGTTATGCTGACCATTTAGAAAAGAAAATGTATACTGAGTCAGAACAGTTTGAATTCATGAATGCTGCAGGTTGAGCTAGTGTTAGAATTTTTAGTCTGAAAATTATAAGCTTTAATATCATTATGTTGCAGTTTTAATTAGTCTGTATGTTTTGTTACACAAAGGGGATGGCTTTAAAAACCCAAAGAACCCAGTCATCCACATTTAGCATCCGCTTCTAATGTTAGCTCTTGCAGTAGAGAGGAGTCTCAATAGGCCTCTAGGAAGCTGTCAAAATGGAAACACATTTCTGTATGAGAGAATATGACTAGAGTATAAATAAATAATGTGATCACATTTCATTGTTGTACAATGCAAATGTGGCAACATTCATAGTTTTATCATAATGCAAGATTTTTCCATAAGGAAACCACTAATGCAAATTGTGTTCTTAATGGCAGTGTGTACTTACAATTTCTGTGGAAGGGTTGGAAGAGAAAAAACATCTGAAAATTTGCTTTATCAGCAAAAATCCACCAAATGTTTGTTTTATGTTCAAATTCCAGCCAGCTGCCGGGCCTGTATCCGATCCTGGTGGGAAATAACAGAAACAGATGCATGGTGCTGGTGTGAATTACAGATATAGCTCTGGATCACATCATCAGCATTCAGACGTTTTTGTTTGTGTGTGTTTCACATCCTCTAAGCCTTGCAGTTTAATCACCCAGATTGCTTTTGATGCCTTTATACTTCAAACACAGGCATGGTAATTTATCAGCAGTGAATGAGAGGTATGGCTCTGAACATTACTTTGACAGCCTAGGAACACAGAACGCTGTTTGCCAGACAACCTCACATCTGGGTTAATGTGAGGTTATTTTAAGGACCTAATCATACATACGAACAAGGACAGTACTTCCTAGTCAAAGCTATTGTCAAATATGGGTGAACAGGCCATTTAGAAATGAGTGCTGGAGGGTTTTCAAACACATTCTTATTAAAAGGTCAGCAGAGTCAGGACTGAGCTTCGAGAACTGCTGTATTTAACATATGTCTTCAGACTCTCAGCAGTAGCTTTGATAAAGGTCACTGAAAAGCCTCTGTGAAAATGAGTATCTGTCTATAATGGGGAAAGAATGAAGAGGAAGTTAGTGGGTTTGATGATTGTTCATACATCACAGTCACTTTTTGCTTCTTGCTCAGTTTTACGTAATTAAAATGAGTTAATATAACACAAACATTAGGCCACAACTTAATTTCATTGCCCTTATGAAAATTTACCATGGTTAAAAAAATGATCGATAGATAGATAGATAGATAGATAGATAGATAGATAGATAGATAGATAGATTACCCATGGGAATCACAAACTAACCATGGTTTTGTCACACTAATCATTTAACCCGGGTTTTTGCAGTAAAACTGCAGTTATTCAAATGTTAATGAATCCGCCAAAAACAAACAAACACACAAACAACATGGTTACTACACTTTTACTAATAAAATCACAGCTAATTTCGTAAGGGTCTATGCAAACCAATTTTTTAAGAAGATAGAAAACAGAAGTGTTAGTGTTTTGTTAAATTGGGGTTTATAAAGGCCAGTTCACACTGCAGACAGATGCAGACCTGCTAACAGTCACAGTTACAGTAGGTCACTCTGCAGACATTCCAAGAACTGGACAAACAAGTGCAGACCAAAGTCACAGAGGTAACACGGGTAAAAGCGTCTGTTGCCGTTTGTCTTTTTCAAAAACAGAGTTTCTGTTGCAAACACCATGTTGCTTAAATAAAGTTAGCATATTTAGCATACAAATGTGAATTGCTGCTAGCTTAGCTGCAATAAATTAGTTGGACAAATCAAATTTTATTGGGTTTACTGAATTGTTACATTACACTAAATAAAGCTGGGCTATATATTCTTTCTTTCAGTGTTGGGTAGTTTTTGTGTTGACCCTTCCCTCACCCCTGGACTAACGCAGCGGTTTAGTGAGCGCGGGATTTTTCCCATTCTCTTCGGGAGAGAGTAAATTAGCCGAATTTGTGAATTTTTTCGGTGAAATACAAATAATCGTAACTGTGCTGTAGCGCTTTATTTATTTATTTATTTATTTTGGAGCACAAGTACAGGGACGCGATGTCAGTCACCTCAACGAGTGTTGCATCTGTCTGTCTTTTTGCGTGATGGAAACGTCTGATAGATTGCACAACATAAATAATTTTATTCCTAAAATGCTGAATCTAATTACATTGGACGTTAAAATGGGTTCTCAGAGCTGTGCACTGTTGGGCAGGTTATGGAGTCAGTCACAGTACCTTTCGGCTATGAGTGAAACACGGGGTGGCGGCCTGAGATTCTCAGTTCCCCCGCGAACACGAGCCCAGCTCCGGCACGAGATCCAGCACCGTTACGGCGGAAACGGGATAACAGAGACCGGTTGATTTTTGCTTGTAAATGTTTATATTTACTTCTAAAATGTTAGTTAAACAAGTTTAAATGTAGGCAATATTGTATACGCGTTAAAAAATATGCTTTATTATATATTAAAAATAATATAAAAGTCTACTCATCGAACGTAAAGAAAGATATGTAAACTAGTGGTTGTGTGTCATGTATTTTGCGAAGATTTAGAGAATTAAGTTAACCTATAAGTACTAATTTATGTGTGAAATATATATATATATATATATATATATATAATATATATATATATATATAAGCTACTGTAAAAATGAATTGATGAAACCAACCCATTATACTGGGTTAAATAAACAGCCCAACTTGCTGGGTCAGTTTAGCCCAGCATGTGTTCTTTCTTATATTTACCCAGCCATTGGGCTAAAAACAACCTAAATTGGGTTGTTTTAACCCAATTTTAGAGTAGGTTTCCACTACACAAGATATTAAGGTTAGGGGTTTTAGTGTAATTTAAAACCCACTTCAACACCTGTGTGACTACAAAGATAAAAGATGAGAAATATCTCTGTCTTTTGATAGAAATCATTGGGAACCAAAATTGTTTAATTACCAACATGCTAAAAAATATATTCTATTTGTGGTCAACACAAGAAAGATAGTCATACATGTTGATGAGAGATCAAATTTTTGGGAGAACTATCCCTTAATTCACATGGCCATTGTTATCATTAAATCCTTTTGATAGTGTCACTGAAATTAATCATAATACAGCAGCAACCTTTGTCATTATCGCCATAGCAATAGCATGGAATCATGCAAGCATGTAGAACCACACTGGAAGGCTACAAATCTTCTCAGCACAGGTCTGAATGGGATAATGCAATCCGTTTCTTAATGTTTTACATGCGTTACTTATATATGGAGATCAACTCTCACAGCTACATTTGAAATGCAGAGGTAAATGGAAATCTGATTGTGACAGTGCACAGTCTTTCAGCAAAACATTCCCTCAAGAAGGAACACATCAAATATGCAAAGCAAAATGTGCAGTTTCTTTTAATCTGTTAATATTTTGTGAGTTGCTGGCCTGTTTTTATATTGAAGCTAAAAGGCCTTGGCCTTAATGTGGAAGAAATCTTAACCGTGAGAGCCGTTGTACATCTCTCACTGTCAGGGCAATAGCTCGCTTTAAGAGTCATTTACTAAATTATGTTACATTCTCATTCATCTTTGCCCCAGCCAGCCACACTTAGTTTGATAAAGGTGCAATCCACTTAAAGTATGTATAATTTCCTGTAATGGAACAATAATGGAAGAAGTGCTCATTCACTTCAAAGAGTCGGTTATCATTACCTTTCATACTGTTAACTGAGATCATGCACACGTTATGGGAGGTTTGTAAATTATTCAGGTTGACTCTCTTTTGCATATTATTTGTATGTGCAGAGCTTCTCTTATGATATTTTACTACAACATGCACTCATACCATGAATATTTAAACACAGCGACTTAAAACACATAAATATATAAGATGCATTTTCTCTGACACTTACTCCATTCATATAATTGTTTTTCAATTTAACATAAATGGATTTTAAATTCTATGATCATAGAATCATACAATTTCATAGAATATTAAAACACAGGGAATCTAATTATTAATTCATTGTAAAATTATTTCCCACTTAATACTGAACATACTGCAGTGAACTTTAAGAAACTGCCGCTCAAGTGCAGTTTATTTTGCTGTGTAATTTGTTAGAGTGGTGATCCATTCCTGTCATGACAGCAAGAAGAATAATTACAGTTACAATGAGTCACTTTGGAGAATTGCTTGAGCCTTAAGTACACCCACCTGTCTTTTGAGTGGCAAGCGCACATGATCCAGATAAAGTAAATGAGAACCAAAGATAACAAATCAGCTCCACATTCCTGATACAATACTGTAATCACCATCAAAAATGTGACTGCAGCAAAAATGCTAATTTAATTTGAGAAAACAATCAGGTTGATTCTCCTCGGCTCATGTAGTGAAACATGTATCAATTTTAGTCTTTAATAACCTCCCAAAAGTTTTGTAGAATTGTTGATGCTGTGAAATCAGTCTTAAGAGAGATAAGAACAGGAGCGGGGAGCAATGACTCACTCCTGCTGAGGTAAAAACTGTGGGAATTGCATGTTCATAAAGGGCCCAATGAGACAGAAATCTAATAGTGTATTGAGGTCCAAAAGAATGAATCCGCTAGTTAAAGATCTAAACTAGACAGGTTATGTGAACCATGAACTAGACATGTTCTCTGTAACAGGAAAGAGTGCAGGAGCTGATTTGGTGGCCACCTTTGGATTATATGCGTTTTTTAAAATGTTTGTATGTTATATCTTGAACTGGTTTATTTTGTCTAAATATACAGTATTAAATCCAAAAAGTTTTTTTTTTCTTTTATGAGTTGTTTATATCTCATAACATTCGATGGAACAGAATCTTTATGTTTTTATGAACTAACACAATACTGTTGGGTGAAATACGCCATAATGTAATCACTTTCAATTTGCAAGTGATACGTAAAATGAATTTGGGAATTTGATAAAGAGGGCATTGAATATATCAGAAAACCAATGGTCTAAATCATCTACACTGAATCACACACCATGAAAGAAAATAAATTGCCCATTCATTTAACCAACTGTTTTTTTCCCAGAATGCAGACACGCTTGTTATTTCTTTGCCACCTTTATGGAGGACTAAGAGTGACATTTAAAAAATAAAATGACAATTTTATTTATTTATACAATTTATGATTTAACATATGGAAATAAATGGAAATAAATCAATTAATATAAAATAAATTAATAGACATTTAAAAAATGTAAATTTACTTTTTTTTCTTTACATTTGTCATGAGAGTTAAAAAACGCTATTGGCTGATCTCATGAAAAATATAACACTTTTATGAGGTGGAGATTTTATGGGTGAATTGATGTTATCCTTAGGCATGCTCCGCTTTTTATGTGGACGTCGTTGACATAGATGTACATTGTCCTGTTAAGGAAACAGACAAAATCAGGTATAATGAGTTGAAAGGGGGGAGAAGACGTATACTTTTACTGTTTTAACATGAGGGTCTATGAATTGAAAAGTGTGTGATACTCAACACAAATTCAAGTAGGCCTATGTACTGAATTTCAAATAGAAAACAGTAGCTTAGTTGAAGACAGTCTTTCATTTTTTTTATATAAATCTAAAAGTAAAACTGAGAAACAGGAGGGACAAACCTTTGGTCATGCGCTCTTTAGGCACTGCCTCTACTCAAAGTGTGCTGGGAACTTGCAGAGGCTTTGGGGTCTTTTCTCACACATTGTTTTTTGTGTGGAGGTGGCTGAACCACATCTTCACTGTCCTGTTTAAATAACTGACATCATCATGTAATGCATGGGCATGAAAGATTTGCAGACAAAATCAAAAGACATATCGCTACATATTGTTAAATAAAGTACAAAGGATTTTAAATAGATACTGCATTTTTTGAATAAATTTGAAAAGTAAAAGTAACAGATAGGAGAGATTTACCGCATCTTCAGTGGTCCATGGGCACAGTCTCTTCAGAGTGTGCTGCGAACTTGGAGAGGCCATGGGACCTTTTTCCACACACCGTTTTTTATGTGGAGGTGGCTGATCCACATTTACACTGTCCTGTTGAAAGAACAGACATCATCATTTAATGCACAAGTAGTTTTAATGAGTGCCTCTTAGACCAAATGTAAAAACATATAACTTCTACTGAAATTTAAAACTAAGAACATTTTCTTAATAAATCTGAAAAGTAAAAATGAGAGATGGGGGGACTTACCAAAGCTCCAGTGCTCCATGGGCAAAGCCTTTTCCAAGGTACTCCCTGTTGGGGTCCAGTGGGTTTGGGTGCTCTCTTAAGTGACCTGATGGGCACAGCTGCTTCCCAAGGGGACTTGTTAGGCCCAAGTGCTCCTTTAGGGGACCTGACTGGAGTAGGTACTTCTTTGGGAGATGCAGAGGGCACAGGTTCCCCCTCAGGGGACTTGGTCGGAGCAGGAGCTTCCTCGGAGAAGGCGGCAGGTACAGGTGCTCCCTCAGGAGACCTGACCGGAACAGGTGTTCCCTCAGGGGATGCGGAGCAAACAGGTGTTCTTTCATGAGACCTGTCCGAAGCACGTGTTTCTTTGGGGAATGAGGAACAAACAGGTGCTCCTTCGCGGGACCTAACTGGAGCAGGTACTTCCTCAGGGGACACAGTGGGAACAGGTACTCTCCCAGGGGAAGCGAAGAGAACAGGTACTCCTTTTGGGGCCCTGGCTGGTGGAGGTGGTCCCTTTGGAGGCCTTAAGGGCAAAGGTGTTAAAATGACATCCCTTGTCAGATAGAGCCTCATATTTTCAGGGATTGTTACTTTTCTCCTCAGTATGGCCTTGGCTGAAGCAGGTGCTTCCTCAGAGGATGCAGCAGAAACAGGTGCTCCCTCAGGGGACCTGGTCGGAGCAGATGCTTTCTCGGAGGCTGCAGTAGGAACAGGTGCACCTGCTGAGGACCTGGCTGAAGCAGGTGCTTCCTCAGAGGACACATTTGGAACAGATAGTCCCTCAGGAGAACCAGAAGGAACATGTGCTCCTTTTGGGGCCCTGGCAGGTGGAGCGGGTCCCTTTGGAGGTCTTAAGGGCAAAGGTGTTAAAATGACATCCCTTGTCAGGTACTGCCTCATATTTGTAGGGATCGTTAATTTTCTCCTCAGTGTGGCGCTGGCTGGAGAAGGTGCTTCCTCGGAGGATGCAGCAGAAACAGGTGTTCCCTCAGGGAATCTGGCCAGAGCAGGTGTTTTCTCAGGGGATGCAGTGAGCACAGGTGCTCCCTCAGGGGTCCTGGCCAGAGCAGGTGCTTCCTCGGGGGACGCAGTAAGCACAGGTGCTACTCCCTCAGGGGTCCTGGCCAGAGCAGGTGCTTCCTCGGGGGACGCAGTGAGCACAGGTGCTCCCTCAGGGGTCCTGGCCAGAGCAGGTGCTTCCTCAGGGGACGCAGTGAGCACAGGTGCTGCTCCCTCAGGGGTCCTGGCCAGAGAAGGTGCTTCCTCGGGGGACGCAGTGAGCACAGGTGCTCCCTCAGGAGTCATGGCCAGAGCAGGTGCTTCCTCAGGGGACGCAGTGAGCACAGGTGCTGCTCCCTCAGGGGTCCTGGCCAGAGAAGGTGCTTCCTCAGGGGACGCAGTGAGCACAGGTGCTGCTCCCTCAGGGGTCCTGGCCAGAGAAGGTGCTTCCTCAGGGGACGCAGTGAGCACAGGTGCTGCTCCCTCAGGAGTCCTGGCCAGAGAAGGTGCTTCCTCGGGGGACGCAGTGAGCAGAGGTGCTCCCTCAGGAGTCATGGCCAGAGCAGGCGCTTCCTCCTGGAATGCAGTGGGCACAGGTGCTTCCTCCACTATTCCACACCACTGGCCTGAAGGGAGATGCTTACACTCACCCTTTTCAGATGAGGAGCGTAAACGGTCTTCAACCTCCATTACCGCCCACCACCTCCCTGCGAGGAGGGCTGTAATGAGCTCTTCGTGCTCATCAATGGGGATGAAGGGTTCTGTAGGCATGGCTGACATGCTTAGATTCTTGGATAAGTGATGATGGTAAGACAGGTTATCCAAAACAAGGTGTATAATTTTGAACAGTTGTCTGCAAAAGTGAACTATCTGTGACACTCTGTAAGAGAAAGAAAAAGGGAAGAAATGAGTTGACTAAACACATGAAAGCCTAAATGCGGTCTGATTAAGTTTACTAATATTCAGTTTTGTTTTTCTTTCTTTCTTTTATTTGTTTATTATTAGGCCTATTGTTTTTACAATAGGCACACACCCAGTGGCAGTCTATCAGAGGAGGCAAAGGAGGCTGAGAGCCTACTTAAAAATGTGTAAACTGATGAAGTTAACTTGTGTTGTAATCAGTTTATCTAATAATCTGCAGATTCATGTTAAAGTATGTAGTTTTTTTTTTCTAATACACACGGTTTTCCATAATCATTTTTGTTATTATTCTTAATGTTGTTGTTGTTGTTGTTATATTTTAAACATAACAAAGTAAGTAAGGCTACTGCATGCACAATTAGACAGTTATAGATTTCTGGAAAAGGCCTCGACTAATTAAACTGAAAAGTTGTGTTGGTGATCGGGTTTGGTGATAACGTATTATTAATTAGTTAAGATGTCGGAGGATATCACTTGTGTAGTGGAACATAACTGTCAGCAAATATATAAAATTCAGACCAGATCATTGTTGATTTATGTATTAGCAAATAAACGGACTATGAATGCGTATTTATTTTATCATTGTACCGTACACACTAGACAATAATAATGTCCCCCTGCTTAAACTGTCACGAAAAATATTGACTAAAAGAAAGATCCTCAAATCCAAGGTGCAGAGTGTACTCACAATCAATCGCCGACTCTACAAATTACAATCTAGTTTGCCCTCGCATTTTCACTCGCCGAACATTCTAAAGAATGTCGCATCATAATGGCCCGCCGACGTCACGACATATATAGTGCAGTCTTGTTATTTTTCAAACAGTTCAAATGCATCTGAAATAAAAATGTGTATTGACCCAATCTCAAATACACTTGTCAAGCAAAACATTTCACAGGAAGAGGTCCTGGATCATAAGGGCCTGGATTGGCAATCTGGCATAGTGTATAATTTTATTTATTTATTTAGGCCAATATTTTTATTTTTTTTTATGGATTGCCCCATCATGCAGGGACAACGGCCCTTGGTTTTTTATTGCATTGCTTCAACTCTGGAAATATGTGGAAATATTACTAAGTCTATAAAAAGGGCGTTAAGAGAGGGGATTAAAAATCATATTAAAATAGTGTTTATAAACGCAGCCCTGCTTTGTTTACAGCAGTAACCAAGGAACTGCTATATAGGCCTGCTGTTCCTAAGCACCACCTACTGGCAGAGAGTGAATTTGAATTTTTAGCATAATTTCAGAAAGCAAAGTGCTTGAAACTGTATGATTGAAATAATAATAATAATAATAATAATAATAATAATAATAAACAAAAAGAAAAAGAAAGAAAAAATGCTCATGCCTCTTTATTTGGATTGTGATTAAAGGGGTCCTATTATGCTTTTTCACTTTTTCGAATGGTTGGGGGGTGGGGAGGGGCGAGGGCGTGGTTAGAACGCTTGGTTGAGTGCATCAGACAAGACAACGATGACGAAGGATTATGTATGTATAATTATGTAAATATGTATGTTACAATTATGAAAACGTTTTTATAAATTGCTGACAGTAATAGCGGACAGTGATGTAATTGCAGAATTTACACTTCAATTATGAGACTACAGTGTTTTTCATACATTGATTTATTTGTGGCGCCTGCCACAATATCAAAAGTGACCGCCACAAATAGATTTTCCAAAAGGCTTATAAGCACAATAAACATGAGCACTGCACGTTTCAAAATCGAAACCCGGTGCTGGTGTTTTTATATCACTGTATTTCTGAAGGAAACCGACTGTCTTCAGAAAATTTTGGATGTCATTTTCATTTCATCTTGCATGTAATGACTGATGTCTTGCATGTAATGTAATGCGCTGCTTTGTGTACAGCGTTACCGGGAAACCTCGCTCTCTACCACTCCAACAGCGCTTCCCACTGGCAGAGAATGAATTTGTATATATATGCCGCCACAAATCATGATTTAGCAAAAACAACAACAACAACAACAATAACGTTATCACTCTAATATGTCTTGCAATATCTGTGCGTGCAAAGGTTCTGCGCGATCCTCTTGCTCAATATTCTCGGGATCTGAATCCAGCTCAAATTGATATGGCAATATTGACGCCATCTGGAACTTGCTGTTTTGGCAAAGGGCAGGGCAGTACTGAAACGCCATCTAAGCTGTTCGCCAATCACAACGCACTGGGACAGCTAACCAATCACAACACATTTCGTTTTTCGGAAGGCGGGCCTTCATCAAACCCGGAACTAATCGAGCCGTTTGTGCCAGGCTGGGGAGAAAGGTATTGTAATAATGTAAATTATGTGAAAAATAATGCGTTTTTCGCACCACCAAGCACGAGAGCATGTTCTAGTACACCCACAAAACAAAACCAAGACTTTGTAAAAGAGCATAATAGGACCCCTTTAAAATGCAGTTGTTGCCTCTCATTTCAAATGGCTACAGATTTTTCTAAGGCCAGTTCAGCCTTACCAGAGCAGATGCTCACAAAACAGTACACTTTTAACATTTCATATTTCTAATGAGATTTTTAATATTCTAAAATAAAAAGCTTAAATATTAAAAGGCAATAATTATCACTGAAAAAATAACAATTATTGAAAAAATCATTCTAAAAAAAACGAAGAGGACAAAATATTTATGTCATTTGGTCATGTTCACATAGGCTATAGGCATTTAGAAGTTTATAAATTTTTAAATACAAGAACATCCTATTCCCTACATCAACTATTCTATTCTATATTTAGTGCCACCAAGCTTTTACAAACGGAAGGGGTAAATGTTTATCTGCATTGAGATGTATAGTGCTAGCAAAACAACTGATATTAATTTTAAGAGAGAACGAGTGAATTATAATTATAATTATAATGTCTCTGTGTTTCTTTTTGTTATTTGATTTTTTTTCATGTAAAGGAGCTTCTTAATAATAATAGGAGGATAATGTACCTTGAATTTAATAAAAAGTATGCTTTAGAATAAAGTTTTGCCTGGGTACAAACATCAAATGAGATCAGTAACTGAGCTTTGCAGTCCTTGACAGGTTTTTTTTGTTTGTTTGTTTTTTTTGACTTCTCCTCATGACTAGAAAGTGGTTGTCGACTTTGACCCAGATGATGCAAAAAGGCGACAAAGATGAAAAACAACAGTTTAAACCTCCTAAACATTTGCAAGTAATGAAAAAGTGTAAGATTACAAAACAGCATTGTGCTTGAAGATTAGATTAATCTTTGCTCAGTTATATCAGTATTTGGATACTTCCAATAAGGAGCAACATTCACCTAATTGTCAATTTAAAATTTACCCACCAATCCTTTCATGTCTAAAAACCTTGTAAAGATTGTATTTGCAAATTGGAGTATCATGATGCAAGAAGTGGGCAAGTAAGATAGCAGTATCTCCCTCAGCTGCATTGAATGTGGTTAAATGTTCCTTTAATAAATGACCAAAGCAAGATCAGTTCTCATAGATCAAAATTCCATTGCAGGTGAAGTCAATTTATCTTTAGGAATAGACATTCACTATTATTTGAATATATAGGCTATATATTGGCCTATACAAAGCCGCGCTTGAAACAAAGAAGTCTGACCCTAGGCTAAATAAAATTGTCATTAAAAGCCTTACAAGAATCATTACCAGCATTTGACAATTTACTTTAATAAGTTAGGATACATTGTTATGCCAGTAGGTGGCGACAAGTTACCGTCTTTATGAGTGAGTCATTAGAATCCGTCAAACCATTCTTTCAGGAACGCTGATTTATTCAGGAATTAAACAAATGATTTAATAAACGACTCTTAAATCGACTCTAAAATAAAAGGAAATAAAAACATTGCTATTTGTTTTGCTTTTGTTTAAATGGCCTATATTTAAGTTTAAATGAACTGTCAACAATATATAGCTACAACCAGACTATACTTATTGAATTGTCAGTAGGCTATAAAAGCAGTATAAAAGTATAAAAGCATTTCATTTTGCTTTTATAATAGCACACACACAACCAGGCAATTTTACCGATCATCAGGGAATTAAGTTAAAATATTGATTTCATAATTCATGCTATTTTTGCATTATATATAACCCCCCAGACGGTGCTTCTCTTTCTTCTCACATAGGTCTATAACATGATAGGCTAACTCAAATCAACATTGTCTACATATTAGGCTACTTTATTAGTTTAACTTAGGCCATCTGTGTAATAATAAGTGAGGTAACGCTAGCATATTAACGAGTAACAGAATGTACAAATTTATTTTTGAATCTTTTTAATCTTAATCTATCTGTGTGAATGGCTCCTTACTTGATTCACTTGGGTAACATATAGCCTACTATGATGATCTGAAAAAAAAAAAAATCAAATAACTGCAGTGCATTTCACAATGGTCTGATGTGTCTATTGCACTTTTTTTTCTGTCTACCCAAAACCAGATAATACTAGCCTACGTTTTATATCGTTTATTCAACTGTCTGCCTGATAAAAGCTAAAACACGTGCATTGGACCTGGATCTTGTTTTAAATGACAGAATAATCTCACTCGCTCGCTACAGGTTAAGCCATACTCAATTACCACAGATCTGCTAAATTTCATGGTTATGCGCTGCTTTCTTGCAATTCAATTGCATTTCCTCAGTGCTATGTTTCCATGGTACTACAGAGGCGAATGATTAGGTGCAGATGGGAATAATTTCTAGCATTAGTGTTTCTCGGTCTGCACACATTCAGTGCCTGTTGAGGGTGCATTAAATGTATCCATGGAGACAAATGCAACAGGTGCAAATCTCTTGTTTGTGTGAGCTGAGAGATCTTCCTGAACATCCTCTGCTGATCTGGCTTTGTTGGAATTGTCTTGAAATTGTCCTTTCAATAGCAAGCCCTTGCAAGAGGCCTCTAATACTAAGCGGGCTGAAACAGTGATCACTGAAAGAAGAACTTCCCCAGAGGAGTGAGAGTGGTTTTAATTCATTTTAATTTAAATTTGAGAAGGGTAGAGTGCAAAACACAAAGACTCAGGTGAATATATAATAATTGCTGCACTTTTCTGTACTCTCTGGTCGTTGTCTTTTGTTGTTAAATGGTCAAGTGCTGATGAGACTCTTTCTTTAAATATCTATAGCATAACACAGTTCAGCTGTTTGGACTCTTATTCATGTAAACACAGCATTTACACATGTACAATGTAAAATCTTGAAAGCTGTCTGTATGAACAGTGAAATAATAAGTCCGGGATTAAGTTTATAGTTTCAATAGGGCCTGCAACAAATTCAAGCCTAAAAAGCCCATTACTCAGCATTTTTGCCAAAAGTCTGGGTTATTTAATATGGACACTTAGGAGACATGAACAAGGATGTGCTTTAGAGGAAGCACATAGGCAGTTATAAACCTGTAAGAAAAAGGGCTCTTTGCCCTTAAAAAGGAATCACAAGAAGACATGCAGGGTTCAACCTCTCAAGGCATTACACAACAGTTTATGCAATGCAGCTTGCAATGTCTCGCCACTCTTCAGCAGGTACAGAACTCATGCAATATTAAAAAGAGCCTGTAGTTTGGCTAAAGTCTCATCCCAAATGAATTTTGTACTTAGGGGTCAACATCTGGTTAAAGCTTATGCTGCTTAGGGTTGCTGGGACTGCTTTCTTCTGTTTTGCTCATATGGACGGTTTGGGCTGTTGGATATTTTATACTCATTTATATGTACTTTTTACATTATTTAAATTTGAGGTCCCAGAGATCCCAGCATGAGGACCTATTCAAGACCCACTAGACAGCTATTATATAAGCTTTTACCTCTGTCGGACCATATTCACTATTTTTTAGCGCTGATTAATATCCAGCAAGTAACATTACTTATATTTCGGGTCAGTTTGAAAAATAAGAGAAAAAAAAAAATCTGACTTAAACTAGTAAGACTATACTATGTTCACCCAATTACATTTGACAATTATTATAATACTTAAAATCACAGCTAGGTCTATTATTATATTTCTTCTCTTTTGACTGGTTTAAGACATCCTCAGACAAAAGTTTCTTGGCTTGTATATGAAGATGAATGTATGTTATGAATGTGATGCTATTGAAATATTCTCTCACCTGTGGCAGGAATGTAAAGTACATAGATGATTGATTCACATATGCAAATGTGTCAGCATAAAAGAAAGCCAGCCATAAAAAAATTATTCAGCATCACTTTCTCATTATTATTATGAACTTGGTCATTTAAGTTACAAAACAGTAACTGTTTTAATCAAGCTTCAAGTGATTCAGTAATATTGTTAATCTTTAACCAGTTGAGACATTTATCATGTTCATACTTTGTATTTCCTACTTTTCATTTATGTCGAATGGCACTTATAAGATGAAGAGGCGACATTACAGACAGTCTTTGTGCGCACATCCACCTCAGTTAAAGGAAATGGGGGTGCGACCCTGTCTGTCCCCCAGGCAATTCTTTAAAATCCCCATCAGCCTCTGAATATGCTGTTCTGCATGACCACACTAGCCCATTCTTGGCTGAGCTGAACTATTCATTGCTTTACCTCTGCCACGATAAAACATACCAGAGCTTTGTCAGCAAAGTAATGGCAGGTGTTATCCTAAAGGTATTATGAGAGAGGCCAAAAGGGTTTTACTATGAGGGCACTAACCACACATTTTGTACATTCATTGATATCTTTTAAAATCAAAGGTGAAATATTATGGCTGTCTGTCAAGTCAAGTTTAACAAAAACTGAAATGAAGACAAGATGGCATGTGATCCATCTATATGAATATAATTCATAAAAACCCATGAAAAACTTCAAGTGACGGTGATGAATTAACAGTGGAAGAAAGACCCCTGGAGTGCTTATTTGGCTCACCTTCAGCTGATGTTAAGCTTGTTCTCAGAGTAATAAAACACTTAATTGTGATAAGATGTTAATACAAACAATCACATTGTGAGAAATAAAATTGCATACTGTAAAGTCACATTGTGAGATATAAAGTCACAATTGTGAAATATGTCATAACTGCAAGAAGTAAATTGGAATTGAGAAATATAAAGTCACATTGTAAGATCACAATTACCGTTTCTTCACAATTTCATTTTATTTATTTATTTATTTTTTTACTTATGGAAACAGGCTTCCATGCAAAACAGATTTAGGGCTCTCCTCTTTGCTTCAGTTTTTAGAGTCTTCAGAATTCTTCTCATGCCTCTGGTGTTTATTCTTGTAGAATATTCTAGAAAAAAAAATGTACAAAAAGTACTAAAGCATAATTTTCAATCAAACTATAAAACAATTTCCTATGAAGGCCCCATTTGTTTGTGTCCTGTCCTGTGCTATTTTAAGCTCAGTGTTGTCAGATATAATAATCCATGTACATCCTTGCTGCACTCTAAGATGAAATATTTTGGGTTGAGTGAAGGAGGTCATTCTTTTTACAACACAAAAGCGACACACAGTGCTCTGACAGCCGACCTGTGCAAATGTATTTATTTTACTCGTGCTTTCATTTCTCGCTGACATGCCAGGTTTTGCATGCACACATTTTATGGCATTTGCGCTTTTTTGCAGCTGATAGTGAGTTGTTAGGTAGTCTGATGAAAAAGTATAAAGAGGCCACTTTCAATGTAGATTAAGCCTCTTATTTACTTAACATTTCAATGTTATTTTGTTAGTCCTACTTGAAAATGGTTCCAGTTCCATTTATCTGTACACTACAGTAAATTTTTGCCTTCAAATTATATAAGATATTTCAAAGGCATTCTAAACTAATCACCAATTCAAACTGAACTCAACTAAAAAAGCTCTCTTCTGAAACTGGAAAGCACTTCAGTCACAATAGCAGACACACTATTTATGCAACTCATGAGACCTTGAAAGGTTCAGCAGGAGTTTTAAGAAAACATCTACCCACAGTTGTGATAATGTGCATGCAACACACTGTTATGGCTGTTTTTCACAGAACATCTTGATTCAGAAGGCATGCCTGAGTGGAAATTAAGAAATTATGATCAAACTGAAAACCACAGATTTCTGGAGTAAGGTTATAATTAATACGTCCTATTTGATGCTTTAAGAGTTACGAATCATTACTGCCTTGCATGAAGGCAAGTTGGATAGCTATTTCACACATTCACACGAATCGATTTTAACCGCCTAAAGAAAGTTTGCTTGACAGATCAAAGACGGAATTCCCTAAGAATTAATTGTGCCCTCTTATTTATTTGCACACACTGTCTGTATTGTTTTAGCGCCAACTAAATTTTGAAATTATGTAAATCAGTGGCACAAACACACCCACAAAAATTGTACTTTTGCTATTCAAATGGAATTTATACAACAATTTTTTCTTTCCCCTGTCAGTCTTCGACACGTTCATACCACAAGGCATACGAAGAAATTGTTGTATTTTTGTTTTCTTTGCACACAAAAAGTGTTCTCGTAGCTTCATAAAATTAACTGATGTCACATGGACTAGTTTAACAATGTCCTTACTACCTTTCTGGGCCTTGAACGTGGTAGATGTGTTGTTGTCTATGCAGAGTCAGAAAGTTCTCAGATTTTATCAAAAATATCTCAATTTGTGTTCCTAAGATGAACGAAAGTCTTACGGGTTTGGAACAACATGAGGGTGAGTAATTAATGACAGAATTTTCATTTTTGGGTGAACTATCCCTTTAATCACACATAAGTTTAGAAATGTACACCAGTTCAATCTGTTCCAAGGTAACTGACTAAGGTAATTTTACCTTAGGCCATGAGCTTAATCCAAAGGCCATGAGCTTTAACCGAGGTGAATGGATGAGGGCTGAGAGGCGTATTGGCACAAAAAGCCAGTGAAGCTGTCACCACGACACATTATAAACTCAGGGTTGACCCCACCGAGCAGTATTACTATAAGTGGCAATATAAATGTAAATGGGATACTTCAACTTAGAGACCGGTAAAGATGGAAAACAATTACTCAATCCCATTACATGTGGAAATAAATAACACAACATAGTTGCCAATATGATTAGTACAGATTTATGGGTTCTATTATGACATTTTATTGCAATGAAATGCTGCGCATATTGATGTGATTATTGTTTTGTATACATAATTTGATCTCCCGATTGAATTGAATTTTATTATGCACAATAATCATGAGTCTTTAGAGAAGGGTCTATTGACAGTGGGTTTATAACCAACTATTTCTGTTTTTATATTATGGCTTATTGCTTTCTGATGAATTACAACACTAAAAGTTCACATAAAGTACACTCTCAGAGAACAGAACCAACAGCAAAAGCATTTGGATGCAATCTAAAATTAAATATTTTTTTCTAAATTAAAAATTCATGAGGCATTTAGAGCACATTAAGCTTTTTATGTATACTCGTGCAAGCTTCATCCAAGCATCGTTGTGTTGTGTACACATTTGTATCAAAACTAGTACATCAGCTTCACAAGAGGAAGAAATAAAAGACACTGTGTGCTCAAGCTAAGGGAATCTTTTTCTATGCTTACATTAGATGCCTTAAGAATTTGTATTTCAAAACCTCTAAAATTTCATTTGGATATTCATAATAGACCGTTCCCGTGTGCATAAATGCTTTCTGGCACTTTAGACTCCTTCAGAGAGAGCTGAATGCGTGCAATTAGATTTGAAGGAGTATCATATGACATGCATCTCAAACCCGATGCTCTCCAGCAGCAGAGTATCTAATACTTCTTGCCTTTTGAGAAATGTAAAGAAATCTCAGACACAACAGCCTGAAGATTATTTGTGAATAAACTCTAGGCTGAAAATCTAGAGAGACAATGATTAAATTATTTAACCTACATTCAGTTCAAATGGAGACTCTTCCAGAAAACACAACCTCAAATGGATTTTTGTTGCTCTGCAGAGGGATGCAAAATTGCTGTGCCTTTCTTTTTAAGGCTGTACAACACATTTCTCTGTGTATATCATCAAAGTTCCTCTTATTCTATAATAGTTAAGACAACAGATGTACTTTCTGCCAGATAGGGACTTCTTTTGGTTAATGTTGAGGGGAAGCCATGAAAAGAACTATAGATCTGCTCACAGTTATTTCAGTTTTCCATTTCAGTGCTGTGTCAGTGGGCATTTGTCTGTTCTAACTGCATGGTGGCACTGCAAAATCAGAACTGGTTGAACCTGGGCTTGATGGAGTCAGTTTGATACATGAGTTGACATCTCATATGAACTGCTCTCATAGCTGCTGTGAAGTCAGAGGAGTGGAATAACCTAAAAATCTGAACTTTATAATTGATGTTACTACTGTTCAAAACTTTGTGATCAGTAAGATTTTTTATTGTTTTTTTAAAGAAGTCTCTTATGTTGAGATTTATACATCATCTGAAATCTGAATAAACATACTTTCCAATGATGTATGGTTTGTTAGAATAGGACAATATTTGGCCAAGAGACAATTATTTGAAAATCTGGAATCTGAGGGTGCAAAAAAATCCAAATATTGAGGAAAATCACCATTAAAGTTGTCCAAATTAAGTCCTTAGCAATGCATATTACTAATCAAAAATTAAGTTTTGATTAATTGATGAAATATCTTCATGGAACATAATCTTTACTTAATAAACTAATGATTTTTGGCATAACCTATACAATGTATTCTTGGCTACTGCTACAAATATACCCGTGCAACTTATGACTGGTTTTGTGCTCCAGGGTCACACACACACACACACACACACACACACATACATATATACATATATATATGACCCTGGATATATATATATAAGTTATTCCTGTGGTGGCAAAGCTGAATTTTCATCAGTCATTACTTCAGTCTTCAGTGTCACATGATCCTTCAGAAATCAGCCTAATATGCTTATTTATTATCAATATTTGAAACAGTTGTGCTGCTTAATGTTATTTTACTGGATTTTAACATGATTACTTGATTAATAAAAAGTTAAAAATAACAGCATTTATTCAAAATATAAATCTTTTGTAACAATGTAAGTCTTTACGATCACTTTTTATCAATTTAAATATATCCTTGCTAAATAAAAGTGAAAAAAAGTAGTGACCCCAAACTTTTGAGAGGTAAAGCACTGTATATTGTTACAAAAGATTTTTATTTTATATTATCTTCTGTACATTCTCATCTTGAACAGAGCTAAGCAAGATAATGTACTGAAATAATAATAGTTTTTGTTAAAAAAGAATGCACAATTTTACCTTTGTGGTCAAGAATTAATTGTGCTTTTGCTGTTGTAAGGTAAGACAAGTTGAAATAAATTACTAAAACTAAAGCTATAATATATATTTATAAACATAAAACATCTATTTATAGCTTTTTCTTGGTTGAGGATTACAGATTTTAAGATGCACCCTTTGCATTACAAAATCCAATACTTACTGCAGGGCTTCTAAATCTATTGCCCAAAACCGTCTGAACCTACTCAATCTAATTGGGAAACCAAGTAAAGGCAATCAAAATGCAGTCAGTTTAATCTCTGTGTTATTCTGCAACACCAAGTAAAACCCTCTGCTTGATCCAAGCGGTCCCATTGAAGGGTTCGGTGAGGTCACCTGGAATGGTGACTGATAAGCACTAGAGAGTTGCCAGGGCATAACTTGACCATAATTAGCATTAAGCGGATGCTCATTCACCCCAGTGCAGCCTTCTAATTTATGGATTGTGCAATAAAGGATCAACTGGTTGTGCAATAATTCCAATTATGCTTGTGATGCTGAGTCACTGAAGGAGAAGAATGAGAAACCATCCGCTCACAGAGTACAGTAATGCAGACAGTACATGGGATAATGCACATAACAGGGGAAAGTATGAAGGAAGACTTCAATAATTCACTGCTTATTCAATTTGTGGAGGTTAAGTGGGTTAACTTTTATAGTTGGCAGTGCAGAACCCTTCAGTAATGCATGAACGCAGCAAAATGACCTGATATCCTTTCCGACTGAAAAGATATGAAAAGCCTTAAACCACATACATTAAAGGGCTAGTTCATCACAAAATGAAAATTCTCTCATTATTTACTCATATATTATTTACATTCTCATGTCATTCAAAACTTTAATGTTTTGCAATTGTCTGAAAGCTTTTTCTGAGATCGTTACTTGCAGATGTCTTCTAAATATTAAAAGACTAGTTATGAAACAAAACTGTGCCACATTCTCAGTATATTGACATGGTAGATATAAATAATTTATCCAGTGTTTTAGCTAGTGTCTTTTGTTATTGCTGTCATGTCCACCCACTGTAGGAATAAAATAATGTATTTTTCATTAACCAAAAAGTGTACATAACATCTCACTGCATATTTATTATTATTTCTTTATTAATTTATACACATCACAGCTGTGTAAAGCTATAGCCAAAGAAGGTTAGCTATAGCAGAATAATTTCAAATAGAACATTATTACAAACCACAAACAAACATTCTTTATTTCTCTCCTGTTGATATCCTAAGGGTTAGATGAACTGACCTTCGTAACTGCCAATATAACCAACGTTTACTTGAACAGGACAAGGACACATATTCTTTTAGATACATACACGACATGGTCAAATATTTGAACAACTGGCTCATATATTCATATACTTGTTTTTATGAACTAACTTTGGAAAATATGAACAATTTATAAGTTGTTATGCTGATATCCTGCCAACAACACCAAAAATATTACATCAAGTCTCCACGCCAGGAAAATCGTATCCCATCTTGTATGCCAAATCACACCATTAAAACCTGTCAGCACAGTTTTGTTTAATACCCAAATCCTGTTAAATACCAAGTCTTATTACCAAATTAATACCAAATTACCAATTAATTATTTTATTTTTTAGGGCTGCAAAACGATTAATCACATTTAAATCGCATTCAAAATAAAAGTTTATGTTTACATATTGTCACGGTGCACACACGAGGGAAGTGAGGAGACGAGGATAACTCAAAATACAGTCTTTAAAAAATCCAAAACAGACAGGGCAAGACAAGGCAAGGCGGGGACACACAGGAACACCGGGGAGTAACGAGTAGACCAGACCAAAACTAACAGAACAGGCAGGAACTAAATGCACATGATAATTAACACACACACCTGAAATAAATGATAAACAATCAAACTTAACAAGGACAGGAACAGAAAGGACCAAATATGTACAAGGAGGGGGAAACACACAAGACAAGACGGACAGGACTATGATACATATACTATATGTGTGTGTGTGTGCTGCGTATATTTATGTATATATAAATACACACACATACATGAATATTAAGGAAAGATATATGATAGATTTATATCTAAAAATTTATATTTATATATAATATAAATTATATACTGTACATACAAATATTTTTAAAATATATACATATGTGTATATATCACGATTAATCATTTTGCAGCCATATTAATTAACTAACTAATTAATTAATTAATTAATTTAAACATAACAGTACTTTGTCAAACTAATTCAAGCCAAGAGCCAATCAATCTTAGAATTAGGACATAATTGAGTTCAAGTGATCACTTACATTCAAATTGCAAAAATTAATCAAATGTGACTTTTTTTTTCTGTTGAGGGCTTAAAAGTGGGGTATGTATTTTTTTCAAAAACGAGAAAACGAGTCGGGGCCGAGTACCAAAACAAACTTGGAGCCAATCAGCAGTAAGGGGCGTTCAGTGCACAGGACAGACATTAGCCGAGCCAAGCGACAGAAAGATAGAGATGGTGGATAAAAAACAAAAGAGGAAAACGTCTGCGGAACAAAAGAAGGCTTATACACCGTGTCTACACGGGACGCGACAGTTGTCGTGTTGCGCCGCGCCGCACCAGCTAAAGTCTGTCTACAATGGTAGACAGCAAAGGCAAGAACTGAAGAGAGCTGGAGAGAACTGAAGGAGCGGGAAGGCGTGCGATCGGACGCCGAGGTTGCTTTGTTTCTTCTCGATCGGTGAGTAACATTATTTTTGCTTTGTTTCGCAGAACTATCGTTGCCTGGTTTGCATACATATATGTGGGGCCGAGCTATAAAAATAGGGGCGAGATCCTTTTGGTGTAGGGGCATGTTTGTTTTGGTGATTTCAAATTTAAACATTGGCTACCAGAAATCTCTTACCCCACCTTTAAATCCAAAAAATAAATAGGCCAAATGTGAGTGGGGAACTATGCTATTAATGCATATTAGTATTTTGTAGGATTATTTTATCAGCATTACTGGATGTTTATTAAGATAATTGGTCAATTCTCAGGACCTGATCTACACCTAACAAAAAGAGTCTCTTCATTAATGGTATTACATGCCTTTACACTGCATCACAGTGAGAAAGATGCAATACTTTTGGGAATGCCAAAGCTATGAAAATGAAGGGTAAGGCACTGTCACAGAAACAGTCCAAGATTAAGAGGCAGTCAGATCCAAAAGCTTTGCACAGTTCAAGTCTTAACGATACTGTCTCTCACTTGTGTGTCAATTGTAGGTATTATTATTGAGACACCTTCTGGCCTTCTCTACCTCTTCACTAATGAGAACATTCCCTTATTATTTTCTGCCTCAAGTCTATGGTGTGGTTGTGTAACATACATCTGCATTCAAGCACTAAAATTAAACCTGATGGAGTAACACTTGAACAAATCTTGTCTTAATTTACATGGACAGCATACAGCTGTTCAGGACAGCTTAGTGTGTGTTAATTTAACATGTCCTGATTTTACATCTCTTGACAGGAGGTCATAGTGCTATTGAATCACATTGCTTCCACTTCTTATTTGTTTGTTAGAAATGCCTTAAAGGAACAGTTTGCCCAAAAAGACCTCTGTCATTATTTAGTGTATGTATATTTATGTCGTCCCAAACTTTTTATGACTATGACCTCCTTCCATGGAACACAAAAGGAAAAAGGTTGAATAATGTACTAGTTCCTCTTTTAATATGCAGTTACAATGAATGAGGACGGAAGATTTCAAGGTTCAAAAAGGAGGCAAAATCACCATACAAAAATTATAAAAGTGGCAGGACATGTGCACTATATTTCAAGTCTTTTGAAGTAAAACAAGTTTTTTTTTTTGTGTGTGTGAATAACAGACCAGAATACAAATTCTAATGGATTCAAATGGATTCTTAAAGGGATAGTTCAAACCAAAGAGCTGACGGTTGTCACGTTACGCTGGATAGGGACCTTGCAGGAGGCACGAGTATCACAAACCGTCTTTATTGACAAAACACACGGGAGCATCCAACAGGGAAACAGGAGGAAACATACCAACACAACAAGTAGACTAACGAGTTGGGCTATACTTCCGGGGCGATCCTCCGCTCAGTGGCTCGGCATTGCGCTGGCTCGTCGATCGCGACGGGAACTGGCTCTCTGTCCTTGGTGGGCTCGGGCTTGCGCTCCATGCAGCGGGGAGATGGTGGGCTGGGAAATGGGTTTGGAGTGGAACTGGTGAGATTCTCCAGGCAACAGGTGGGGAACAGAGATCTGTTTGTCGCCAGAGTCCACTCCACAAAGGCGAGAGGAGCAGTAATTCAGGGCGGGTGAAGGGATCCATACAGGGAAAACAATGGGGGAAAAAAGACACTGAATAAAATGAGAAATCAAACGGCGGGGAAAACACGGAGGTTACTGTATTCGGTCGGGTCTTCTGTCACGTTACGCTGGATAGGGAACACGCAGGAGGCACGAGTATCACAAACCATCTTTATTGACGAAACACAGGGGAGCATCCAACAGGGAAACAGGAGCAAACGCACCAACACAACGAGTAGACCCGACAGGAGAAACACACAGACAGGAACTAATATACACAGGATAATTACTTAAACGCAGGTGCAGGGAGTGAACTAATTAGGGAAGAAACTGGGTCATGGAGCACATGGGGAGGGAAAACACAACAAAAACAATCCAGGGGCGTGACAGCGGTAGCCATTGTCTTCCATAGTATTTTTTTCCATACTATGGAAGCCAATGGCTACCAGCAACTGTTACCAACATTCTTCAAAAAAATCTTCTTTTGTGCACAACAAAAGAAAGAAACTTACAGTTTTGAACAACAAGTGTATAAGTAAATGATGACAATTTCATTTTTGGGTGAACAATCCCTTTTGAATTATGACATGATCTTAGCTCATTTCATTTTTATGGTTTCAGAAGACTTTGGATACAACACACAAGGGCCAATTTTATGGTATAGTTTTATGGTGCATTTTTGTCATTCTAGAGCTGGATTACCCCAGGTTTCAGACATATTCATTATATGTAAAAGAGCAACTAGCAACTTTAATTTTTAAAAAATTCTCTTGTTGAGTTCCAGAGAAGAAACACAGTCTCACAAATGAACCTTGCTTGAACTATTCTTTTAAGCAAGAATGAGCATATAAATATAAATTGTGCCAGAAAAAAAGGAAAGCATCACACTTTTTTAGTTCTTTACTGTATATGTCATGCAGCCATTGTTAGTTAAGAAATGCATTCTATTACTGTTGTACAGCTTTATCCTTATTTATATAAGCTCAGAAAAAATAATAACCCAAGCCCAAAAAACAAAAGATGCCTCTTCTTGAAAATTTAATCTTTTACATCACTCATTTATTTTGGATTAACTGAATCGCACTGGCAGATGGTGGAGATAAAGATTTGGCTCAAGAAAGCAGCTGATCTCATATTTTGAAAACCAGGAGATCATGTCCTGTCACTTCAGTCTAAGTGTGGCCCCAGAGAACGGCTATTTTTTGTCACCATGTTCTGATAGGTTCCCATGGGCCCATTCGTCTGCCTCTCCTAAAAACAGCTCTGCTTATGTTGACATAACCTCTGTCTTCGGAAACAAACACCTCATCAGAGGCAAAAACCACACAAACAATTTCAGGGAAGCAACTTTTGACAGGACTTTATAACAAACCGGTAACAAATTTGCTGAACCATCGGCTACGTGAAAAGCTTTGTCCCTTGAGGCCTCGCCATTGCTTTGTAGTCACTGGAACAGTCTGCAAACTCTATGAAATTAATCCCATAGTTGGCGACCCACTTCGCTTTTAATTTTAAAACTAGCCACATATATCATCTTACATTATTTTGTGATTTATTTTATGTAATGCGTCTACTGTAATATCATACTTTCAGATCCCTTTCACCTCAGCAGTGGGCTTTTCTTCCTCAGCGGCTGTAATAAAGAATGTCATCTCGACATGATAATTTATCATGTAGATTAGACTCCATATGCAGAGTATTCCTCTGCATCTCGTGTTTAATGTATCTATGTTTTGCAGTATTTGGGTATTCATACTCTCAATGCAGTGTCAAATGTTGCTTTCTCTGGTCTTAAAAACTTTTCTTACCTCTTGAAGCAGGCCTACGAATGTGTCACCCGATAATTAATTGCCGGTTGCTAAGGACTAATCATGACTAATTGCCTGTCCAATTTTGTCTCTCTATCAAGCAACATGTACAAGCTTGTCTCAGTCCTCAGGGCCAACAAAAGCCTTTAGTTATCAGAATGGAGCAAAGATGGGACACCTGTGTGTTTCTGCTTTACATCAATTGCTGAAATTTGTAGAAGCAGTAGGGTCGATGATATTTCTCTCTCTCATCATATCTATTGATTTATTTAAAAATACACTAAAATGCAATTCATACATACAACAACTTCAATTTCTATTATGAGTGTGTTTTAGATTTTCTCAATTAAAATGCGTTGTTTTTTTTATTTATTTTATTTTAAAGTAAAAGTGATACAATGGTCCTGTTATCATAATGAAAAAAAAATTCTTTTAATTCTTTTATTCTTATTCTTATAAATATTTTTCCTTATAAAAAAAAATGCTTCATTGCTTATTAATTAATAGGAAGACATTTCTTTTCCAAATCAAAGTAATGTGGTGTGTTTAAGACATGTGATCCAACCAATATGATAAATATAAAAGAATATACACATTTATGAAGACAATGTTAGTTCAGGTTGTAAAAAAAATAAAAATAAATAAATAAATGTGGTGTGACTCCTCAAAAGCTTATTTAAAATATTTATGAATTAATGATTTATTATGATATTTGTAACAAAAATTCCCCCTTAAAGTACTTTTTTATTTATTTGTAAATAATATTGGACACACTTTGTTTTAAGGTCCAATTCTCGCTATTAACAAACCATTAACTATGACTTTTGCCTCAATAAACTCCTAATTTGCTGATTATTAATAGTTAGTAAGGTAGTTGTTAAGTTTAGGTATTGGGTAGGATTAGGGATGTAGAACATGGTCATGCAGGATATGTGCTTTATACAGTATGTATAAATAAACAGTCAATATGTTATTAATAAATGTTACCATAATAATGTATATTTAAGGTGTAAGGAAAATGTGATATTACTTTTTACTTGTTTGTTACAGGACATGACATTTGTAGAGTTATTAAATTAAACTGATCTTAAAACACTTTTTAGGCGCTTTACTTTTATGAAATCAACATGACACTTTTTAAAGTTTAGCTTTTAAAACTAATATTTTTAAGTGGTCTCCTTTTTCCTTACTGTGAACTCCTTTTTCCGTCTTTTATTGGCTTCAAATCTATAGTATTTCCGTGTGCTTTTTGACTGATATTACAGGAGTTTTGAGGACATTTGTCATAATGATATTAAAATATGCCAGGGTATATAAATATGTGACTTTGCCAAAATGTGAATCTATCAACTTCAAGCAGTGCAACCGTGTGATGAGGCCTTTGGCCCTTGTTTTTATTGAGGAGAGTTGCTTAATGAGGCTAAACATGGTGGAGGTGTTGGACCATAATGGGGACGGATGCTGCTCTGTCTGGAAGAGGGGGAGGCTGTTATTATAATTGATAGCCCTTGCCGCTCACTCCCATTTCAAAGTTCATTAGCAGTGCTGCACTCCTCACGTCAAGCTTTTGCAAGGTGCTTCATGGTTCTCTACAATGCAAGAGAGATTAATGGACCCAAGATGGATCATCTGGGCTTTAAAAATACACTAGGAAATGAGTTCATGGGCTCTAAATCCCTCAAGATCCACAGTTCCCTCTCAGTCCAACTTTCATTTTTGTCTTACTATCATTGCTTTCAAATGAAGCAAAGCTGTCATTTACCCCCAGAGAAATACAAAAATACTTCAAATGCATTAAATGGAGCAGAGAGATGATAAAAATGTAATTTAAAACAGTGACATTGTTAACATTGTTTTGTCAGATGTGGAGGCTTCAAGAAAATGATGGCGGGGATACACTTAACTCTTTTTATGTGTACATGCCATCTGAGTGTGCTGAGGTGTGAGGTATTATAGACAGCAGACAGCTAATTATGGCTCTGTCAGGGTGCTGGTGGGGAGTTCACAGGGCCAATTCTGATTGACAGTAGAAGAAGCTCATTATGTCTGATATATAGACTATACATAGAGTCCTTGTTTTATTGAGTTTCCCGGTCTCTATTTAAAGGAACAGTTCACCCTAAAATGTATTACCTGTCATGTTGTTTCAAACCTTTACAACTCGCTTTCATCTGCAGACCACAAAATATAGCCTATATATTTTGTAGAATATTTCAATAATTTTTGTCCATCTCTGTTGTCCAAAAAATCTGTTTATTGGTTAAACGGTAAGTTCCTTCATTATATAAGGTGAAAAACTGGACATTTTTTGCAATTTTACAGTAAAATACTCCTAAATGTATAGTTTTGGAAAGTGAAAAAGAAGACATCTTATAATGTACAGTGAAAAACCATAAATTGACTTTCCGGAATACCCTGTGTGACACAAAAGCAGGTTTTCTTTTTAATATGTATGTAATTATGTTTATCGTATAATTTTAGTGTCATAATGTTTTGTATTTGTGTGCACTTTCAGTATATAGTATTCAAAACCTCCTGGGAAGTTCATATTTACAAGTTGGGAAGTCATATATTTATGACGTTGTGTTTATTCAAATCACTTTGTAGCAAGATGACAATGTATATTCTGCATATTTTTTTTAACTCTACAAATGATGAAAACAGAATGTGCATCAGGTGTGCACCATATTTACCTCAGCTTGTGCATACTGATGAACTTGAATTCATCATGTGGATTTCTCATTATGGTTTTATGGTGGTAGCTAGCATATTATAAGGGTACAAAACAGATTTTAGAATATTTACATTATATCATTTAATGATATATGCATAATATATACATCATATATCATCAGTTAATGATATATGATATATATATTTTTTTACTGTAAATTTAGGTTAATTCTATAAATCCTATAATGTTGTTACTATATTTTATGGTAAAGTTCTGGCAATCACGACTGATGTGGAACGACATGACAAAACTTCCTTTTTTGGATGAATTATCCCTTTAACGTTTGTAGCTATATTTTAAGATTCAAAGAGAAACTCTGTGTAATAAAGTGATATTAATGGCTCCAGCTGCTGTCTTAATGTTTAAATACTGTTGAAAGCCAGTAGAGGGGTTTCACAAGATCCCACACAATACATAAAGCAATAACAAGCTGTAAAAGCAAGACCTGTTGTTTCACTTGTCATAACTATTCATTTAAAGCATCAATGGTGAATGAAATTAGCTTTCAAACTTTGGTCTGGTAGGCAGACAGTATTCATTACAGTGATAGATAGTCCAAGCATCTCTCTTCCTCTTTTTCGCTTAGTTACGTAAATTTCGACTCAGGGACTATTTGTATTGGGTTGATGCTTTCTCTGTTTGTTTTTACAATCAATAATCTAGCAGGATCATCAGTCTTACGTTACAGTACTACATGACTGGAAACAGGACAAAAGAGCACTCAAATTTAACATGCACAAGCAACAATCGTTTATGATTCAGTATTGCAATTATAGACAATAATAAATCATGCCCTCCTTTTTAATGAGTACAGGACGTCTAAGAAATCCCTCCAGCGTACTGAGTTACAACACGACTGACAATTACTGCAGTCTCCTAATCAGTTTATCCATTTCCAGAGAGCTATTGTTTTAAAATTATCTTCAGTGACATATTGGTGACATTTACGAGAGAACTGAATGCCACGGAAATTTTGTTCCTGAAGCAACAGAATGTATTTTTGGGAAACATTTTCTATGAATAGTGTGTTTAAAAGCTTTATATTACATCAATCTACATTACATTACTCAGATAAAGGGAGCAACTGTTCATCAAAATAATCTTTTTACCTCACATAATATGACAAAAAACATGTTTTAGAAAACATCATCTCTGAATAAAGAGTCATGTTAGTCAGTCAAAGTACCTACCAAGTACCTACCAAGATTATTGCAGCAATAATTCTTGAAACAATTCTCCTTTGTATCCTTTTAGCAAAAATGGAGGAAAACGTGAGAAAAAAAATCAAGTATTTGTCAGAAAACAAGAATTGGGGTGAGAAGTGTCAGCTGAATTTAGCATAAGTGCTTTCCTTAGATCTCTGAATCTGAACAAAACTAACTTTTCTTTTGTAATTTTCATCTTTCTATATATGCTGTCAAAACAGAAAGATGAAAGCAGCATATTGTACTCAGATGCATGCAGATCTATTATATAAAAGGTACTAATATGTACCTTCATGTTACTAATACGTATCATTTAGGGATATACAGGTGCAGCTCAATAAATTAGAATGTCGTGGAAAAGTTCATTTATTTCAGTAATTCAACTCAAATTGTGAAACTTGTATATTAAATAAATTCAATGCACACAGACTGAAGTAGTTTAAGTCTTTGGTTCTTTTAATTGTGATGATTTTGGCTCACATTTAACAAAAACCCACCAATTCACTGTCTCAACAAATTAGAATATGGTGACATGCCAATCAGCTAATCAACTCAAAACACCTGCAAAGGTTTCCTGAGCCTTCAAAATGGTCTCTCGGTTTGGCTCACTAGGCTACACAATCATGGGGAAGACTGCTGATCTGACAGTTGTCCAGAAGACAATCATTGACACCCTTCACAAGGAGGGTAAGCCACAAACATTCATTGTCAAAGAAGCTGGCTGTTCACAGAGTGCTGTATCCAAGCATGTTAACAGAAAGTTAAGTGGAAGGAAAAAGTGTGGAAGAAAAAGATGCACAACCAGCCGAGAGAACCGCAGCCTTATGAGGATTGTCAAGCAAAATCCATTCAAGAATTTGGGTGAACTTCACAAGGAATGGACTGAGGCTGGGGTCAAGGCATCAAGAGCCACCACACACAGACGTGTCAAGGAATTTGGCTACAGTTGTCGTATTCCTCTTGTTAAGCCACTCCTGAACCACAGACAACGTCAGAGGCGTCTTACCTGGGCTAAGGAGAAGAAGAACTGGACTGTTGCCCAGTGGTCCAAAGTCCTCTTTTTAGATGAGAGCAAGTTTTGTATTTCATTTGGAAACCAAGGTCCTAGAGTCTGGAGGAAGGGTGGAGAAGCTCATAGCCCAAGTTGCTTGAAGTCCAGTGTTAAGTTTCCACAGTCTGTGATGATTTGGGGTGCAATGTCATCTGCTGGTGTTGGTCCATTGTGTTTTTTGAAAACCAAAGTCACTGCACCCGTTTACCAAGAAATTTTGGAGCACTTCATGCTTCCTTCTGCTGACCAGCTTTTTAAAGATGCTGATTTCATTTTCCAGCAGGATTTGGCACCTGCCCACACTGCCAAAAGCACCAAAAGTTGGTTAAATGACCATGGTGTTGGTGTGCTTGACTGGTCAGCAAACTCACCAGACCTGAACCCCATAGAGAATCTATGGGGTATTGTCAAGAGGAAAATGAGAAACAAGAGACCAAAAAATGCAGATGAGCTGAAGGCCACTGTCAAAGAAACCTGGGCTTCCATACCACCTCAGCAGTGCCACAAACTGATCACCTCCATGCCAAGCCGAATTGAGGCAGTAATTAAAGCAAAAGGAGCCCCTACGAAATATTGAGTACATATACAGTAAATTAACATACTTTCCAGAAGGCCAACAATTCACTAAAAATGTTGTTTTTATTGGTCTTATGAAGTATTCTAATTTGTTGAGATAGTGAATTGGTGGGTTTTTGTTAAATGTGAGCCAAAATCATCACAATTAAAAGAACCAAAGACTTAAACTACTTCAGTCTGTGTGCATTGAATTTATTTAATACACAAATTTCACAAATTTGAGCTGAATTACTGAAATAAATGAACTTTTCCACGGCATTCTAATCTATTGGGATGCACCTGTATAAGGTACAAAGATGTATCTTTTAGTTTTTGTACTCTAGGGTACCACCCTAGTAATAGCTTTGTAACTTTTTTCCTGAGAATAATCAAAAAAGATGCCACTTCCGTGTATTCTGTTTTTGTTTTTTCCACAGCTCACCCAAACCTAGTGATGTTACTGGATACAGTCACTTTTTCCATTGGTCCTGGTCTGCTTGCAAGCCTGGAGTGTCATTGAGTGACATCAGTATTCCCATCCAGGCTTGGGAACCCTTACTTGGAGCTAAACCCCTCTCAGCCATGCACCATAGATCTGTCACTGACATCACATGTCCTTATAACCAGCAGCAGGCCACACAAACACAAACACAGACAGCAAACACAGGTAGGTCTCTGACTCTCATATGGGATAAATGATGATGCTGTTATGTTGACTGAAAACAATGAATATCTTTTAGACAGCTGTCAGACTGTATTCAAGGGCAGAATACTAACCCAACCCGTGAAGCTTCCCTATAGATTCAGTTACTTGTCAACAGTAATATGACAGTGTATGTAAAGGTGATATCGTACATCAGATGGAATGGACAAAAATAGAGCTGAGTCTTACATTTTTTAAATAATGATCATATTTATCATACTCAGAGTATTGTAAAAATCTTACTGCAGACACATTATTTGAATAAATGAAGATATCTATTCTTGCCCTCTCTTATAAATATTTCATTAATCTAATCACCATTCTTTATGAACTGAATAGAGGGCAAATTTTTTCATTGATAATAAAATACTACATTTTAAGAACTGTTCCATTCTTTTGAAGAGATTCTCTTTTTAACAGAATTGACTTCTGTTTATAGGACAAGTACCCTCCAAACCCTGTAGTTGCTTTAATGCCAGTGTTTTTAGAAGTCGGGATGACTTGTGTTTAGTTTGCTTACAACATGAATTTTTAGTGCAAATTTTAAATTACTAAAAAGTGTAAATTATTAAGAAACATAATTTTCAAATTAAACTCAGCGTGGTGCCAGAGTTAGATTATTTTTATTTTTATTTTATTTCTTTATTTTTTTTTAACTGGTGAAGAAAATTGATTTGCAATAGTAAAAACCCATTATTGTGACAAATTAAATAATGGACACAGAAAAGTTTTATAACGTGAAATGTTTGAATATGGCCTCAATCAGGCCTAATCTATGGCCTATATCATTCACATTTAATTAAAATCAAATAAAATCTTTGGGAAAATACAACTACAAAGAAGATTAATATTATATAATTATACAAGATTAATATTATATAAAATGCATTTAACTGATCAAAAGTGACAGTAAAGACTTTTCTTTTCACAAAAAAATCTATTTATTTAAAAATGAATACTGGAAAAATACTAACACAACGGTGTATACATACACACATTTTGATTATGTTTAAATATTCGATAAATAAAAATGTATTTGATTATTAAAACATTTTAAATTATTAATTTTTCCATATTATGTGCAATTTATTTTGTGATATCAATAATTTTACGTAATTGCATATAACTTACATGCTTTTCCTTAGTGAGATCAAAAATACCTTTTACCTTTAAAAAAAAATGTAGCAATATGTTTTTATTTTGCATGTTGTTCATTCTGCTGTGTTCACACCTAATCACACCTCTGGAAACTGAATACTGTATTATGTAACAAAACAAATTCAAGTGGCGCCTCCTTGCTCCGAAGCTAAGAAGAACAACACACGAAGAGGAGGACCGAGACATTCACTTGATTTAGTAAGTTAGTTGCTAGCTGAACAACATTAAAACGATGAGAACACCTGGTCTGAGCATCTGTGAATGACGGAACCGGCTCCGCCTAAATCCGTTGTGCTGGGGAGAGGAGGGGACGAACAGTCGACAAGGAGAGAGAGAGAGAGTGTGTGTCTGACAAAGGAGGGAGGAATTGCTGAAGAATCAGACCAACTACGATAAAACCCACAGAGCCACACCGGGGCTGAGATTATGAGGTAGGCACGACCCTCGAGCGTTCAGCGCATGCATTGCGCTCCTCAGCAACTTGGTGAAGAGACTCTCCGGCGCGCGTGAAGCTCGGAAGCAGCTGCGCTCAAGACTCCTCGCCTTATAAAGTGCATCGGTGATGAAAGCTGTCGCGTGCGCGTAAATTCAGCACTTGGTTCACGAGACAGCTCCAGTGTGTCGGCTTCCCTCACTGGACTCAATTTCAAGAGCAGTTCTTTAAGTACTTTTTAGAACACTCTCGCACGCATGAACATTAGAAGAGTCATCATATTTCTTGCTTTCATCTAACTGCGATCCATAGTCTGGGACCTTCTCCACTAAATATGTACCAGGGGCATTTGCAGGTAAGACTCTGCTCACATAAGACGTGCAATACTTTTATGATGGCTGCTATTTGTATTGTTTTAGTTGCACTGAAATCACTGGATTGCACTAGAAGCATGTTAGGTGCAATTCTTAAGTGATCAGTGCATTAAAATCATATGCCAGAGCTTTATCAGTTAAGTTGGGCTTAACTGATAAAGTACAGTTATTGCTTGCTGTTGATGTTTGTTGTGTTCATTCATTTTATTCCAAGATATAAATGGCAGATAGGCTCTGAAATGGTGAGATATGGTATAAGTATAAGAAAATGCCAGTTTAGATTCATTAAGCAAATCAAAGAAATGTTAAACCAGTGCTGTTCATCTAGTTTAAATGATGCAGATGCCAGTTGGACAATTTAAAAGGTAAAATAAGCTGTCTGCAAAAAAAGAAAGAAAAGCAAGTTTCCAGTTACAAAACACTTGGATATAAACATTGCTTGTCTTGCTGCGGATTTACTGCTAAAAAATCACTCAGTTCCGCACTTTGTTGTAGTATCAACCAATAATAAATTACCCAACACTTTTTGTATCACCTGGGTAATAAAAAACAGGCCTACAGAGTTGAACTTGAAGAAGCAATCCATAAATCACGTTTTGTACAAAATGAGACACACGGGGGTCTTTTGAACCTCTGTTCTTACTACAGCAACAATAGAGTTTGATTGTTATTATTTTATGAAGATCTCTTAATTACGTAACTGCTAAATTAAAGCAGGCAGCGCTTTGTTTACCAAGTCTTAAAACTTCCAAGTAATTTACCAGCTGAATATTTTATGACTTCTTTTAGAGCTTCTTAGGAAACCAGAGTAGCTTTTTAATACCCTTTGTCTACAACAGATGTGGCTTCAGTTACCTTCATGTCACTTAGATAGTGATTGGCTTCACTATATTCATTATATTTACCATAATTCTTTAGACTGACCACAGTTTCATACTTAGACACCCACTTATCCTTGCACCTATGTGCATATACATCTATGTAAAATGATGTACCATATGCAATGTACGAGTATAATTGTTGCATTGTGTTATTAATGTTCCAGGAGACCGAAAATAGATGTGTTTTCAGCACAAAGGTAATCGGACACTTGATAAGAGTCTCATATGGTCCTATTCATAACTGTTCTCATTATGTTAGAGGCTTTTATTTCAGGCATTGGGGAGTTAGGGAGAGTAAGATATCACATTTTTTTCTGTCAGGTAGGGAGGTAATTTAAGAGGAAATGTTCTCTATGTGCAAAGCAGATGTTTTATCTGTCCTTCACTGGGCTCTTTGCAGCCCCCCACCCCCCCTAAACAGACACACTTATCTTGACAGTGACGGCTCTTTCTCCCTTGAAGCCATCTCAGAGTATATGCTGTTTACTGTTTCGCTCCATTGTTGGTCAAAAAAAAGAGTATTGCTTTTCTGCGCTAGTGTCTCAATTTATATTACAGGCAAACAGATTGCATTTGCACATTATGTATAAATATAGAACTGCATTGCTGTGAAGAGTTCAAATCAAATTTCTAAGCAATAATACAATGATACTTAAGTATACAAGAAAGTCAGAGTTGTTCAAAATGATCACATCAGCCATTAACAGATGAATATGCTTTGCTGGTTTTCGCTGTTAAAAAAAGAAAACTTGGATTTCAAAGTTTGTGAGTAGCTTTGCTGTATTAAACATCAGCATTTTACCACACTAGGGGGCATTGGAAATCAATATTTCACTCTGATCATTTTCATTGACCAAATATTTTTTAGGGGTAGCGTGTAAGTTCTGCCGTTTCATCTTCAACAACACAATATGATTTGATAATAATATATGTAAAAAACAATCAATTAAGAATTAGAATGGAGTCTAATACTCTCATAGCATGACAGCTCATGATATTTCCTTCACAAAAACGCAGAGGGTTTGTTCTATCTTATATTTCCTCTGTGACAATCTGTGCATTGATAATCCTATACCTGCAGATAAATATCAAAGTAGTTATTTTAAGGGTTATTTGACCCATTTAAACCAAATATATCAGCTCACACCTCAGATGTAACAACATGTGTTATAATTACTATAAATAACTCCAGTTGCTTGGGTGAATCCTGCCCTTTACAGCCATACGGCTGTTTGAGATTAATTTGCAACGCAGTGTGTTGCGTTCTCTATCAAACATGGGCATCACAAACAGTCCAAGTGCAGCTATCTGCGTGCGTAATGTATCTCACTCCGGCTATCACTGAAATGCACCACGCTGTCTGGCCAAGATAAAGCACCTTATGGAACGCTGGCAAAAATCTCGCTTGCCTTTTTACTTTTATATTACTTCAATAAGCAGAAGCATCTTCTGCATATTCAGGATTTAATGGATTGTCTCTATACCTCTTTGCTCAGTTCAAGCTTTACTTGCCATTTTTGATCCAAAACCTGACATGTCTTTTTTTCATCTCATTTTCAGAAAAGCTTAGTTAGTGTCCGATTCCCTACAGGATGAAACCCCTGTTATAGAATCCAATTAAGAATCACTGGTGTAACAGTTCAATATTCTATTAGCGTATCTCATTTCTTATTTCTGTAAATCAATTTAATGCTTTCATAAATGGCAGTATACAACCATACAACCCTGAAATTAACCATAAATCGGTTTAATTATATGTATTATTTTTTATATTATAGGAGGTACTGAGACACTTCAGTGTATTACTCTGCTTATCAGTGTTTGCAATGTTCCAGACTGTCAGTACACTTCCTGCTTTGGCTTTATTTGTAAATATTTTGTTGGTGGAGCAAAATTAGACTATAATTGGCCAAACTGTGTGTAAAATGTAAGTTACTGATTCTTGGATTGTTTATATAACTTTTAAAAAGGAATGGATTGTATAAACTGTATACAAGCAATACCATACTTCCATTCATGGCTCAGTGAAAGGCCATACTAGTTTTCTGAAAACCAGGTGTGATGCTGTATTTTTTTTTATTATATTTCCATTTATAACTATAAAAGAAAGGCAAGGTGAGGAGGTACAATAATTCACTTGTACAGCTGGCTAACAATTGGCCATTACCCTCAACAGAGCCCCTGTACAGCATTTACTGTGCTCTATCAGCCTTTTTTCAAATATAAAATTATACATAAATGCAATGTTATCCTCCCATTTTCTAAATTGCCTGCCTAATGGGTATCTCATAGAGCTGCTGTGTTGTGTGTAATCCCTTGGTGTAGCTTTGCCTTGTGAATAGTCTCTCTGATTTCCCACAGGTGTGCAGATACAGTCCTGTCAGATGTTTTCCTACCATGCGGCCCTGAATGGCTGACAGGCATGTGGTCTGTTGGCTTTTTCATGTTGCATCCCTGGCTTTGACAGTGATAGTGCTTTTGCCAAGGAGGTGAACAGCAGTGCATCTCGGGCTCAGAAAAAAAGAATGAGACATGCTTGTGTGACACCTCTGCGAGTGTGAAATATGCAGGCCCGGACTGCAGCACGCTGAGGCAAGGGGGGCTCTCAGAGACCCTACATTTGTGACAGCTATTGATTTATGTGAGAGGGTCTCGTTATGACCTTTCAGGGCCTTTCCCAATAGAAACGCCTGAGAAAGAAAAAGACAGATAGATTTAGAGAGTCTCTATCCTCTGAATATTAATGTAATAAGCATAGATTAATCCTTCGTGGGCTAATGAAGGTTAGATAAATGGTGTTACAAGCAGTGCTGCTAAACACGTGATGAAATTACAAGCAAATTATAATAGCGCCCTGCTGGAAACAGCACACTTTAAAGAAATAGAACAGCTCTTAGTTAACTGTAAAAAAAAAAAGAAAAAAAGAAAAAAAAAATCAACAGATTTTTTTGTGTATGTGGCCAAACATCAATTCATACCAATTTCAGTTCTACTCAAACATTTCTCTGAGGTTTAGGCTTTTACGAAATTAAAAGATGGCAGGTTCAATCGCTAATGGATCTTGAAAGTGTTTACTTTCGAAAGAGATGAACTTTCTGTCATCTTCAAAAATGCAAATTCTGTCATCATTTACTCACCCCCTTGTCATTTTAAACTTGTATGCATTTCTTTCTTTTGTGGAACATAAACAAAGATACTGTATTACGAAGAATGTTGGTAACCAAACAGTTGTGGTTCCTTTTAACTTTTGTTGCATGGACAAAAAATCCAATAGAAGTCAATGGGAACCAAACCTGTCTGTCATCATTTACTCACCCTGATGTCATTCCAAACCCGTAGTACTTCTTTTATCTTTGGAACATGAGAGAAAATATTTTGAGAAATATTGTGTTTTTCTCCATACCGTGGAAGTCAATGGTCACTAGAACGGTTTGGATACAAACATTCTTCAAAATATCTTCTTTTATGTTCCACAGAAGAAATAAAGTTAAATGGGTTTGGAATGACACGAGGACACAAATTTAATTGTAGTCTAAAACTTTAAAGACATTTGAGAAGATCTGAAATCAGTTCACCCCAAAATGAAAAATTATTTTGTTTACTCACCAGGCCAATGTTGTAGTGCTTACTTTCTTCTGCATAACATGAATTTACATGTTATGCAGAACATTACATTGTTTACAGCCGATCATGTTTGTGTCACAATATTTAATTTAATTTGTATATGTATGCTTTGATAAATGTTTTGGTTTGATTTTGAAGTTTCTCTGTTTATTATATAAAAAAAGAATGTGTGGCTTTAGAAGACTTAATATAGCAGTAAAGTTGTATGGAGTATTTTCACGCTCCCTTTTTGTCTACTATGGAAGTCAGTGGGCTCAAAAATGCTGAAACTCCAAAAAGACAAACAGCTAAAACAGTTTTCAAAATATATTCTCTTTTATTGCACAGAAGAAATGAGTGTATATGAGTTTGGAATGACATGAGGGTGAGCAAATCTTCATTTTTGGGTAATCTGCTCCTTTAAAAGAAAGGTTATGGCTGATCTGTTAGAATCAACTTTTGATTAATTTGCAATGAAAACCATAATTTATTCATTGCTTTGTACACTGCATTTTACTAAAGTAGAGACTCAGATATCAATGTTAATGAAACATGTTTACATAGCTCAGCTGGTTCAGCGTGGTTCATACAATGCCAAGGTCATGGGTTCAGTTCCCACTGAACATGCATACTGCTAAAAAAAAACCGTATAGCTTGAGTGTGGTGTAAGTCACTTTGGTTGTGACACCTTGTGTGTTATGGCTGCTTTAATGCAGTATTTTAGCTTACAAAATCAGTTTGTCTAGCTGTTCAGAGTGCATATGTCTCTCAGTATCCGTCACAATAATACTAAAATCCTCTTGATGAAGTCCAGAAGAAGGACAGTGTAATAGAGAGGGACATGTGGCAGCCTTTCAAATAAAATCAATAGACCATCTGTCTCACTTAAGGTGTGCTTCTTGACGGGGTATTTTTACATCACCCACGAGGAGGATCTCGCCGCCGTTTGATTCGAGTTTTGCATCTCCAGCTCAACCAGCTAAATTCCTTAAGAAACAAACAGACAAGGGACTATTTTGTCCTTTACCTGTTAGAGCTGATTAGGCTGAGTGTGTCACGTCTCTCATGGACACTTATCTGAGAGGACAAAACTCAAGGCCGGCAGGGAAAACAATCAGCGGGAGATACTTAGAGGGAAAAGAGAGTCAGGAGAATCAGACCGGAGCAGGCGGAATAAGTGATAGCGTTCGCTTTACCCCCGGAGAATATGTGAGCAGCTTTTGTCGAATCTTTATCTCATTTTGGTGTGTGATGGTCGGTCTGACTCTGTCACTTCTGTAAAGGCACTAAATAAATGATGAAGGTCTTACATGAGGGATGTTCGCGTAAGCTGTTACGTAATGCATAAATAGAGCGTAATTAATATATAATAAATTAGAAATTTTAAAATTTTATGGGTGGAGGGAAAGTTGCAAGGCCAGTGAAAGACTTTCATCATTAAGAAGCTGCTTCTGATGTACTCAGTGTGCAGCGAAAGCTTTGCAAATACTGGAAAAGCATGAACCCTAAATGCAATGTTGTGTGTATGTTTTTTTTTTTTCCTGAGGATTCAAAGATAGCATCAGATTACAGTGTTATTTTTTATGATCATGAATTTAATTATGATGGTATGCAGTATGAACTGGAGCCAAACGAGGTCACCATTGAGGGGATAGGAAATTTGCACATCCTATCCCATAATTCAAAAGAATCCCAGTAGAAGCTTGGGATGAGGAACTTTAGCGAAATGAGCAAGTCGGTTAGGAACAGTTCCTTTGAGCTTCAAATCCAAACTCATTGCGAAAAGTAGGGGAGTTACCTCCATCCCTGCGTGGTGCCTCATCCATCTCTAAGTGCAGCCTATAGATACAATCCCTCTGCCTTCATCAGGGTCCATGGTGGATTCATCAGCTATAGGCGTTATATGAGTCTAGTCATCAGGGAAGGCAGGATGTGCTTTGGCACTGGAAAATTTGGACAGACAAATATGGACCCACATCTAATCTGAAGTGGCACCAATGCTTGCAGGGGTGTAGCAGCCATAGTAACTGGGCGAACATGACCCCCCAACCCCCCACTTTGTTTTGCTTTGTTTTGTCTTGTGTGTTTTTGTTTTTTGTTTCAGATTTTTTATTTTGTTTGCTTATTTCATGTTTTGGTTTGGTTTTTTTGTTTGTTTTATGTTTTTTTGTTTTGTTTTGTTTTTCATGTTTTGTTTGATTTTGTTTATTCTATGTTTTATTTTATTTTATTTTGGAATGTACATTTAGTTAGAGCTCTCCATAAAATGGCCACAAATATAAACATTTATCTTTTGTTCTGGGTGTTAGCTTGGAAATTTTTCCCTAGTCAGTTTACAATTGAGAGATAAGAGTAGAGGTGCAGAAAACTAATAAACCCTAGAATTATTCTTTCTTTAGTTTCTAATATCTCTACAGCAACCCATCCTAAAAACAAAGAGAAAGCAATTTCAACATGCAATTACTGCACTTTCCAATGAACAATTATGGACATCTTATATCTATCAATTATAGACATCTTATCTTCATCTATCCACTCTTTTTGCATGCTCACTCTCTCTCTCTCTCCCTTTCTCTCTACCATTGCTAATTAGCTGAACCAAACCATTCTGGAAACTAGTCCACAGAGATCAGAGAGAAAAACAAACAGAGACTGCTCTGATTTTTCAAATTAATGTTTAAGGCTTTATGTGACACAAAATTGTCTCAAAACTCTATTACATAACATTGGCGGAAGCAACAGCATCTGAGAGAATCTTGATAAATCAAGATAATTGCTGTAGAAGAAGGTGAGCTTAATTGCAGGAAGTGAGACCAGCATAACTGAGAGTGTGTATGTAGTCGTATTTCTTCTTTTTGATGTTTGAAGATTTATGGTAGAGACGTGAATTTTATTCATCACACAGCAGGCAGTCTTCAGCTGTAATTGAATCAAAACCCTGACTAGATTCCAGATACTTAAACCTTTGTTGCTGAGGCTAGTACATAGCAGCTTAAAAGGCACATTTTCTAACACAGGAGACATTAAAGGGATAATGCACCCAAAAATTATGAAACATCATCACATTCACTCACCCACATGTCTTTCTAACCCTGTTTGACTTTCATTCTTTCTTGGGGCGCAAAAGGAGATGTTCAGCAGATGTTAAGCTGCTCTCTTCCATACAGTAGAACTGGATTGGGACCAAAGGCTGCCAGGCTTCAAAAAGGAACACACACACACACGATATATTTCAAGTCTTCTGAAGCCATAGCTTTGTGTGAAGAACAAACTAAAATTTAAGTTATTCACCCAAAATAATCTGCCATGGTCACCAATCAATTTTATTGTATGGAAAAGCTGCTTTCTGTTATACAGTAAAAAAAAAAAAAAAAAAAAAAAAAAAAAAATATATATATATATATATATATATATATATATATATATATATAATAAAAAAAAAAATATATATATATATATATATATATATATATATAAAATACCTTATATATATATAATACCTTCAGCTCCATTTAACACATTTTTGTGTGTCTGAATGCAAAACCAGTTTTGTTCCACCAAGTCAAATTAGTCAAATTGACGTGCAAAAAATAATGTCAGAAAGGCTAATTCAGACTTTTGGCATTCTGAAGAGCATGAAACAGCTTTTTGGACACAGTTTTTTAGTATATGCGCTGTAAGCTGGCACTTTCTGTTAAATAGAGCAGGGAACAAGGAATCAGACCTCTATAAATATGCATATTAACCCTGATATGCCAACCAAAACATTGTTGCACTCCCATTACAGGGGGCACAGTACAGAAAGCAACAACAACACTGGCAGGCAGTTTGGGGTTTACCTCAGTAGAGGGCTTTTTAAAGAGACTCAAGGATACATCAGTAGGGGGCAGTGCCTCCAGCACAGCTGTGACCCAAACCCTTGCCTGGTCCCATCTGTTCCACACAAGCTCACATGTGCTGAGGTCAAGTGCTGCTGGCATGATGAATTCCCTACTCAGAAACAGAGGAGATCATGCTGCATGCAGTAGAAAAGGTCAAAGGGCAACATCCTATCCATCCTTTAAAGACTTCTTCATGAAAAATGGAAGATTAGGAAGATTATGTTTGACAGGAGTGTAATGCAAACAGGAAGGACATAGATAAGGATAGGAGAGACTTTATGGCGTAGGTGTATGATGTAGTAGATTGACGAGACTGCAAAACAGGAAAACAACATTTGTTACATGGCACACCACACTGGGCTGAAGCGTTGAAACCGAAGCACTCTTCCAAAACCCAGTGAACTGCCTACGGATGCAGCATTTTAGGCATTATATGCGCCCTCCTGATGCCAAATCTGTTCCAAAAGGCAGGCATCTTAATTACTCTGCTTCCTAAGATACTTTGCTTTGGCCAAATTCTGACGCATTGGCATGTATCCTTTATGGAGAAGCCAATCCCATGATGCATTATGACATGCTCAGAAATGATTTGATCATTCATAAGTCTAAGGTCATTAAGATTTTAATGTCTCTTAAATTCACATTTATTTGCTCAAAAATACAGTAAAATAGTGATGTATAAAATATTATTAGAATTTAAAGCTGTTTTCTAATAATTTGATGCTCAAGAACAATTTCCTCTATGTATAATATACTGTATACTATTAATGTAGAAAACAGTGCTACTTAATATTTTTGTGGAAACTGTGATACGTTTTTTTTTTTTTCAGGATTTTTTTTATCAATATAAAGTTCAAAAGAACAGCATTCATTTTAAATATAAATATTTAATAAATTTTAACATTATTATAAATGTCTTTAATGCCACTTTCAATCAATTTAGTCTTGCTCAATAAAACTATTAATTTCTATAAAAAAAAAACATTTTTGGTAGTGTAAGTATGTTCATATTTAATTAAATACTGAAAAGTATCAATAAATTATTCGAGTGTAATCAAAATATAACTTTATCTATCCAATATTTCTTTATGCTTTTATCCAATATTCAATGAGTATTATGCCATTACCTTAGCAAAATTCTAAAATCAAACTCTAGAGAAATCAATTGGAAGTCAAGTCTTCCATGCTATTATTTGTGTGGTGTGTAGCATAAAATACAACCATAAAGAATTTTTGTGTAAACTGTTCATAAAATAATTTGTCCAAATGTTGTTTTTACATTCATTCTGCTTCTTTTTCAACTTCAAGGACAAAAAGGCCATTTGTAACGCCTTAATGTGAGAGAATTAATCACAAGTTGGGTTAACAATAAAACATAAAACAATTCACATAAGTCCCTCCGAAAAAGTCTTCATAGGGAGGGTAAACAAACAAAAAATATATATATAAGGACTGTTGACAGCATGGCCGACATGATTTAGAGCTCTGCAAACAGCAGCACGTGTTTCTATTTTGGTCTGATAAAACAGCTCATCTTTTGGTCACCTCTGATGAGCTGATCCTCTTAAATCACTCATGGTCCTCAAATGCTTTAAGTCCAAGCACAGGCAGCTATCTGTGTTTGCGCCAATCACTTGTAATCTTCGACAAACAGATCACTGACTGCACATCTGTATGAGAGAGAACAAGAGCGGTTGTATTACAATCACCGACACGAGACACTGGCCTACATGCACATTTCGACCAGGTGTTCAGGGATACAATGTATGTGTGTGATTGTGTTTGTCTGTGTGGGCTGGACTGACCCCTAACCACACAGTCTGGCTCTACTGTCATGGGGCTTGACTAGTCGAGACACAGATGGCTCTCTCAGGTAGTGGCTGTGTAGTGTGTGAGGACTTTCTCTATGGAATTCCTTCTGCTGAAACAGCTTGTTTTTCCAGCCAAACTCACTTCTTTCTGAAGCCTGTACTTCCAGCGCATTAACACAAGTACACACCACCATAAATCTAACCACTGATGCCACAGCACTCATTTTCCTCCCATTATATTTAGCTGGGGGGGTTGATATATATAGTCTATTCTTATGGCCCCTATCAATCACAGGTATTTTTATATTATAATATAATATAGGACTGTTTTTTTGTAAACTATATTTGCATTATTAAATAAATTAAATATGTATTCCTCTTAAATGATCTAATATTAATTAAAACAAAATTACATGACCCAGTGGTCTAGACTTGAACATATCTACTATCATAATTGCTTAGTTACCCAATACTTTGCTATGTCAGCATTTATGACAAGCACTTATGTCATAAACATTTCCAGGCAATGCTAAAGGGCTACAAAAAAGAAGCCGAAAACAGTTATAATCTTACAATCAATTTAAAAGGTCATGTTTTAGTGTCACAGCCAGTTTGCATTACTCTGCAGACATCCTAATAAATTGTAGATTTATACAGAGAGCAGTTGAGCATGGCAGATAATTCCTTTGGTGGCAGGGGGCTGTTTGTTAGCAAATAGAGTAAAGTGGATTCTTGCTGCCAGTGAGGAACCAGTACATTATTGTTTGCTTAGTGGAACAAATTGAGTGGTAACAGATAAAAAGAAAATCACTTACAATCCAATGGAAAAGTGTTTGAATAAACTTTATCTAAAATAATTAAGGCAGATGCTATTTACTCAAATTCATAAAGTGAGACAGATGGTATTTGCACCTGGTGTTAATACAATATATGTTTTTTTCTAGTAACACGTTCATAAATTAATCTACCGTTAACTATTAACAGTATTTTACAATAATATCTATTTCTATTTATATCTGTTCATCTGTGATTTACCACTGTTCAAAAATTTGGGGTCTGTAATTTTTTTTGGGGGGGGGGGGGGGGGGGGGGGGGGAGAAATTAATACTTTTACTCAGCAAGGATGCATTTGATCAAATGTGACAGTAAAGACATTACAATGTTACAACTTAGAATGAATGCTGCTCTTTTGAACTTTGTATTCATCAAAGAGTCCTGAAAAAATGTATCACAGCTTCCACAACACCAAGTCAGCATATTAGAACGGTTTCTGAAGTATCATGTGACACTGAAGACTGAAGTAATGGCTGCTGAAAATTCAACTTTGCATCACATGTACAAATTATATTTTGAAATACATTAAAATAGAAAACAGTTATAAGATTTGTAATAATATTTCACAATTATTGCATATATATCATTTCAGTATTTACATAGGGTCCAGATATATTATTTGTGTAATTTATGAATGGTGTACTATGCAAAAAAAGCAATACATTTCCTGTCTCTCCAGAATCTCCAGCATCCAGACTACATTCAGTCATAGTTCACCGTCACGCTGTGTGGCCAGTGCATCAACAAACACAAAATCACTCACCATCAATGACAAAATGTGAACTCCATTAAAGATTTTGTATGATGACAATGATCTACATTCATAAACCGACGTCATTAATTCTGATGTCACATACATTTTAATGTCAGACACGTCCCTTGCAGACTGAACAGACTGTTTATATTTTTTACCCAAATGATCTCTGCCTGTCATGGTATACCAGTCCAACTAGCAAACCCTCAAGCAGTGGACCATGTCAATTATATCCCATCCTCAGGCACAGATCCTATCCAGTGTGGTTTGCCAAGGCAAAGGTCAGTCGCGACCCAGGCCCTGGCACGAAAACGCTGAAATTATAGAAAAACAGCTGTGTCCTAAGTCATTTATTCAATTTAGTTTTCATATTGATAATACTTTGCATCTTCTTGTATTTCTTGAAGTGTTAGTTCACCCAAAAATGAAAATTCTGTCAATAATTACTCACCCTTTTGTCGTTGCAAACCGGTAAGACGTTCATTCATCTTCAAAACACAAATTAAGATATTTTTGATGAAATCCAAGAGCTTTCTGACCTTACATAGACAGCAACGGAACTACCACGTTCAAGGCACATGTCGTGGTACTCTCATGAACGTGTGTAGAAGACTGACACAGAAGAGAAGAAATTGTTGAATAAAGTCATTATTTTGTTTTGTATTTTTTTTTTCACAAAATGTATTCTCATAGCTTGATAAAATTAAGGTTGAACTACTGATGTCACATGGACTGCTTACTACCTTACTACCTTTCTGGGCCTTGAACATGGTAGTTGAGTTGCTGTCTATGGAGGGTTCATATTAAGTTCATACACAGTGTTCAAATTAAGATATGTTTGATGAAATCAAAATATTTTTGTTTATTTTTTGTATATTTATTTTTTATCAAAATATTTTGGAAATTTGTGTTTCAAAGCTGAACAAAGGTCTTTCGGGTTTGGACATGAGGATGAGTAATTAATCATTTTTGGGTGAACTAACCCTTTAATTTATCTTAATTCTCTAAACTGTTTTGCTATTGTCTGTAACATCTGTGCTATTTTCCCCAGTACACTGTAATAGTCGACTAATTTGAGGCTGGTAAAATAGTGCCAACTGCCAACCCAGAGACATTCCAGGAGCTTAACAACAAAGCTGTTCGACTGAAAAAAAAGTAAACAAATAAAAATAAAACAATAAACAATTGTCAATTTAGAAATGAGAACATTGTTCGCAGTACCTTAGACAACCTGCTAGTTGCATAAAAACAGTACTGCACCTTTAAATTGCAGTCTGATGCCCTCCGCCATGTATTGTATTGATAATAAATAAAACAGCTGGTGATGAACTCACTCAGTAATTGCTACTTGAGGTGAAATAAGTTTATGCTCAATCATTTCCCAACTTCATTCACTGTAGTTCTGAATTGCCTTGCGTCACATTTGTGACCCGCCGCGTTGTTTTAGGAAATGAGGATGGATAGTATGATTACCCGGATCTCTCCTTGGCTGGTGCAATCAAGACCATGGTACTTGTCTAATCTCACATGGAGCCCTTGCACTCCATTGCAGCCACAAAGACAAGTCTAACAAAATGGCCCTCCGCAATGAAGTCCTCAGCAGAGTTTCAGTGATTAGCTTATGCAGATTGACATTTGTGTGGCCGTGGGAGAGCTCGCTTCTTACGCTCTCTATCAAAAAAGCATTCGAGTGAAAACACAGCCTCATAGCTCTAGCCTCTATCATTTGTCAACCCCCAAAATGAATGCCCTTCTTCCCAACCTCCTGAGACTGATTGCCACTCTCACTTGGAAGAATATTGCTGATGAACAGCTCAAATCATGCAGAGCACATCTTTCATTTGGAGTGATGAAGGAACAAGAAAGAAAGAAGATGATGATGAAGTTCTTTTTCATCTTTGAGTGGGTTATGCACACCTGAAAGCAGGTAACTCCATACCTTGAGATCAATAGGTGGAAGGGGGCCAACGGCCGGTCTAAATCTGTCCCAGCTGTTGAGGGGGGACGCCGTGGGCTTCCAGTGCCTTCAGTAAGTACAAATATCACATTACTGAGATGCCCCTGCAACACAATCCCTGAGTACCACATATTGATCCGAGCTGTTGGGCTTACGCACTAAACTAAACACTTTCACGGCTTTCTGGCACACAAGAGCTCTTGTTTCCAATCACTGTGCTATATTTAGTAATGCCGTGGTCCCTATAGCAGGCCTCATTTGGCCCATGCATGCTTCCGACAACGATAGTCCTGCATGGGTTTGTAATGGATGGAATTTGACATTGTTAAATTATTTACAGTAAAATGTAAAAGGGCTGAGAAATCAGTAGACTTACACTTGCTCTACATCAATGCATTTCATTAATAAGTTGCACTCCCCCGAGAGGATGACCCCCACAGATAAAGTCATGGTGGCTTTTGAAGTACCCTGCTTTTTCTGTTTTTGCCCTTTTGCCATTTCATAGATGGGTTTGTGATGCAAAGGCGAGGTAGAATGGGATCGAACTGTTCCAATTTCCACACCATCCACCAGAGTTGTGTGCTGTTCAATGAATTAAGAACACCAGTTCAGTTTCACAATTTCAAATTGAGGTTATTGTGAAACTGAAATTCAAATTTGAATTCAAAGAAATATTAAAGTGATTTTATTGGTTTCTATTGTAGTATATAATATATTACAATAGATAGATAGATAGATAGATAGACATGCACATTATCTGTACAAGCCTCCAGATTTCCTCTGGTCTGGGTCATACCATAAAAGTAAATTACAATTAGGAAATCGTGTCAATAAATGGCCATTCAGTGTCTTTTTAGTAAAAAAAAAAAAAACGTCCAGGTCAAGATTTCTGATTGCACCGTGCTCCGATGGCGTCATGTGCAGCTGTGAATACAACCAAGTGATTTCAAAGCAATCTGACGTGGTGCCCATGAAAACAGAGGCAATAAAGCCAGCACCGGTATCTGGCCCCTCTCAGCATTACGTGTGAATGGTTTCTGTTCTCCTAATCTGCTTTCCAGATGTGTGGCTTAGAGCTGCCATATCAGGACATCAAGCTTCCTGACAAAGCTGCCCTGCTGCCAGCCGAGGCCAAGCGATTCAGCAGGGGTTGTGACTAGAAAGCACCCAGCTGGTTAATGCCTGTGTCTCAGGCAAGGCATAACACCTAATCAAAGCTGTCCTCCCATTAGAAATGTGGAATGGTTCTGGCCACTTTGTTACAGATGTCAGAGGGGATTATGATGGGATTGAGGCCAACATGTTTGTGATAGCATGTAGTAACTTTGGTATATGGATTCTAATCCTGACCATATTTCACATTTAACAGGCAATATGTACTCATGAAACTTAGAAGCTACTGTAGGACCTGGAAGATGGGTGAATATGGATACATATGTTGGTTTTTATATCATGATGGGGACCTTCCATTAACTTGAAAGTGTTGTTTTTATATTGAGCTAATGATATTTTTCTATAACTTCATAGAAAGCTTTCTGAATTTAGGTTTATATGTAGTTAATTTAGCTATGTATGTATTTACCATTGGCACAATGCACAATAGTCTCCCACAATGGTGATTTCAGGTTCTAATGTCCTTATGTAAAACCAGTAAATACAGTAAAGTAAAACCTGATCCACACACACACACACACACACAGAGAGAGAGAGTGAGAGAAACACACAAAACATCCTTTGTCAAATGTGAACAGATCAATGTTCTCAGCTTTTCCTCATAATGCCAGCAGCAAGGAATTAATTTCTAGATCCCAAAACATTGTCTTGTAGGTAGTTATCTATGCACTGCTGCCATGCTCCATGTTGATTTTAAATTTTGCAGAAATTATTATTATTCACACATTGTAAAGTAGAAATGTGTAGTTGTTATCTTAAGGGTTTATTTTTCTACCAGAACTCAATATTTTGTGCTGCAGAGCAAGTATGGACTTGCTACTGGCAATAGATAACAGATCTAGACAGGTGGAGCTGGGGGAGGTGGAATATTTATTTGTTTGTTTATTTATTTATTTTTACATTTTCTTTAAAAAACTACAACAGTGTATTATTCCATATTATATATTATATAAATAAAACGTCTATCTTTTTTTTTTTTTTTTAAGTGCTAATGTTTAAAAGGGTGATTTTTTTTTTAAGCCAGTCACTGTAAATACCCAACGCTATCTCACGACCAATTCGTATGTATTTTACGACATGGCTAATTCGTACGACCTCACTCGGACGATTTTGTATGATTTGTCTAAACCCCAGTGACGGGTAGGTTTAGGGGTGGGGTTAGGTGTAGGTCATTCGTACAAATTCATATGAATTGTGCACCTCGTAAAATACATACTATTTGGCAAAAATCGTATGAATTTGTTCGAGTGAGGTTGTATGAATTTGTGCGAATTAGCCACCTCATAAAATATGTACGAATTGCTATGAGATCGGGCTGAAATACCATGTGAGTGATTACTCTATATTAGACTTCACTGCAGCAGGAAAAATAGGCTGTAGTGAATAATCCATTTCATGCTGTTAAGAACCATCCTAAAATTGGACACTTTTGAAATAACAACCATGCTATAATTACATTTTTGTGATTTATATGTTACTTATAGAGAATTTTGATTCAATAAAATTTCACAGCTAATTTTAAATGGCTCTCAATGGAGAAACATTTTGCCTACATAACAGTGTAATCTACCAGCAGGGGCAAACTGCAGAGAGCTAACCAACCAAAACCTCCAGGTTTAACCTATTTAAGCTGATTTGCCACCAAGTTGCACATGATAGGTGATGATTACAGGGTAATCAACCAATCATAGTGTCCTGAAGGCAGTGACTCCTTTCACATGATTTTGATTGTATTCCACCCTCTTACGCTAACTCCATGGTTAAGGACCACAATGAGAAAGCTGCATCGAGCTGAAAAGATGCAAAAGAAACATGAGACATAAATTACTATCTATTTGTGTGTATAACACACACACACACACACACAAACACACACACACACACACACACATACACACATACACATATGTATATAGTTTTGCCAATTATATTCTTAATTAACATTTGAACCACTACTTCCTGTGCCATTGTATTATGTGCTTTATGCTATATAATATGTGCTACTAACTATAGTGTAGAACTGAACTTCTGAAAATCAGCCTGCAAGCATATTGGCTAATTAAGATAAGCTGCAGATAAAAGGGTAATCAGTATTATTTAATGCCAGTATATGGTCTGTTTTGTCACATCCATTAATGTCTAGAGCAGATATGGCATTATTCACACAGCATTTCACAGACAATTACAGCTCTATTCAAATATGATATATGCTACATAGTGTCATACGGTTTTGTCATGTAATTCATCATTTTTAAGTCAAAGGAAATGTTTTGAGATTTATTTGTATACAGTACCAGTTGGCAATTGCAGGAAAGTCAAATTTTTTTTGTTAAAAACGATTAATGAAACATATGTCATTCTCTGCTTAGGCTGATCTTGATGAGATTTTAAAGTATTCACTGAATTATGTATTTGAAAGTGAAATGACAGGGTTCATTTAGATAGGATTGGAGTACTATACTTTTACCTGGTAACTAATCAAATAATTTATTTCAGTCAAGAATACAAACGTAAGGATATACAGTAAAAAAACACATCCATGTGTGTAGATTTGAGAAACTTTTAGCAAATACTCTTTTTTAAATTTAAAATATTAAGGAATTATGATCCAAGAAAACAGACCAAAATATTGGTGACTCATTCTGGACTGCAGAGATTTTCTGTCAATGTACCCTCTTCAGCTAACCTCTGTAGCTATAAACATAGATCTACAAATGAAGATCTTTTTTTCCCCATCACATAGGTAACCCAGACAATACAGCACAGTGCTGAACTGTTTTGTTTACACAAGAGATTTTTAGCAGTCATCTATTACAGTGTGTTGGGTTGCAGTGATGACCTCAGCACCACCGTGCCGCCCTGTGCTACATTCTCTTGCATTTCTGCCAACTGTGCCACACTGTTTTTTTCTTCATTAAAGTTCCTCTGTCATGCATCGATAGTCTATGCTGCCTCATAATGCCTGTCTGTCGATGACTTGTCCTACACATTTACATGTTTTTACTGTTTTAACTTTGAAATTAATCACATGATATCCAAGGACACGACAGCTCTCATGATACCTGCTTGTGCACCTCCACAATCACTCATACACAGACACACATGTGGACATGCCCAAGCATGTCTTCTGTTACACAAATAGAAATGTACAGGAGGGGTCATGAGCTTAACACCTGCTACCTTGAAATATGAAACACCTTTCACCTCATCCACCAATCAAAGGATGTTGTACGGCAAATAAAAGCATCTACACCACCAAGGAAAGAAAATGTTCTGAAACAGATAAACATGAATCTGGCAACGTTTTATTATGTTAGTCGTTTGAGTTTGTCGTAAGAAATGATATGTCCATTGAGTGGCGTTAAAAGGTTAATGCTTTGACGCATTTTAAAATAACATACTACCAATAAACCCTAACCTAAACCTAACTGATAGTGTTAACAAAAGCAACTATTACATAAAAATACATTTGCTGAAGCAACTGTGCCTTTTTTGCTTGGTTCTAAAAGTTTTGACCTCTTTTATTGTTACACAGGATTGATACCTGAGCAATCAACATTGCAAATGTACCAGGTGAGGTACCGAACAAGTTTACTATATGTTAGAAAAGCCAAATATATGGAGCTGGTTATGTAAAGCAAATCTCAAAATATATTAGTGTACAAAACATGCACTATGGTAAAAGTGTTTTCAGGTCATAACATGGTATTGTGCAAGTATTTTACTGCCACTAGTTTTCATTTAAAATAGAAACTGCAGTGAATTTTATGTATCTACATAAATGTAAGTAGATGCACATTTTTCAATGAGCTTAGGTTGGAAATGAATGTGATGCATGGATGAAGAAGCTTTTCTGTGTGACAGAACCTCAGAGCAGGTATGGTCATGACATTAGAGATGCTTGGTGTAGCATTATAGATCTAGGACATCAGCAGGAGGAGGTCTCTTGTGAGGATGAATTGGCTTTCCTGCCTTTTCTAAGTCAAGATAATCAGGCTAGATCTAGTGCAGCCAAGAGCCTGAGAGATTCAGAGAGAGACACACATTGGGAACTACAGTAGGCTAAATTATTGTCCACTCAGGCCCAATAACAAGACAACAGTTCATAACAGAATCATCTTTATCAGATCTGACTCTGAGGTAGGGATGTGCTAAATTTAGACATTAGCTCTGTTCCAAAACCTATTTAGCTGCCTCACTGACTACTGCCTTGGCTGCTGTCTTTTAAAGCAGCTCATAAGTGACTAATTTTGGACTGTGTAAGTGCCACGTAACTGCCAGAGAATGTATTAGCACTTTCATTCAACCCGTCTGCTGTTTTTTTATGTATTGGTCTGAAAAGACAAAATCGCATGCAGATTTCTGAATTTCTGTGCCAACCATTCCTGTTCAAATCTATAAATATAAGTATATTAAGGTTATACAAATATTGTTATCTTTTTATACTTCACTGTATTAAATTAGTTTTAAGTATTTTTAATGAGCAATTTTCACACTTCCTCTGGCATCTTGAATTTCACGCCCTCTCTGTGAGGGATAAATGTCTTACTGCTTTAAAATTTGTCGAAAATATTAGTAGGCAGCATAATTAAGCTGTCAAACTTTTGGAATATCCTTGAAATCCTGTCTCCATAGGTGCCTCACTAGATTTTGGAACAGAACAAATTGTGTGTCTAAGAGTGTGTGTGCTGCACAGTACATTTTCTTAGGCTATGACTAATCTGTCTACCTGGAAGTGTGCTAAATGCCCTGAAAAATGACACCATGGAGATCTTATAAAATGTCTTATACTTTGCGGTAATTATATAAATTAGCTGTCCCCTATTCCACTGAATGCTTTTACAGTTTTTAATAGAATAGGACAGTTGGCATTTAAAATAGACATAAAAGAATGTTACCTGTTTAGACTAACCCTTCGGATACATTAGATTCAAAACATTCTCTCTTGTTAAATCATCTGCTTTCTAAGACTTGCATTTTAACAGTTAAAAGCAATTAATAGCCCATATTTGTTCACACCTTACAAAAAGTAACATATTTGGTATGGTACTAATTGTCTGAAGTACCATAAAATGACCTCAACCCCTCCCACACCAGAGTTAGAAAGAATAATGGCAAATTTATCTGAATTTGTTTGACATTTAGTGCATGTAATGTTTAGAACCAGATGGTGTAGAACATTTACCACTAGGGGCTAATGAAGACCAAACCTTGCCCCCTTGGTTTCATCTAAATATTTGGCCATATTGTTCACTGTTAGCTTTGTAGCCATATTCAGGTAGAGAGATATGCATGATGTAATTCTACAAAGCTCAGTTTCTGTTCAGAAGAATGTCAAGAGCTTCTCAGCATGAGATCACTGTGATAATAAGACTCTCAATGAGGGCTGTCGAGCCCAGAAAAGTTAGACAATGTGCAGCTCTGCAACTTTTTTGGTGACTGTGCACTCCTTCACTACTCTGCCTTTGTTAAATTCAGGGAGACCCCATAAATACACTGGCCATCTGTGAAAGTCAAAGACTGTATGCTTGCAGAAAGGCTTTGCTCATCTGTCTTGCTAATGTGCAAGTGGATGCAACGACCTCAACCCCTCCCGCACCAGAGTTAAAAAGAATAATGCCATGCCCCTTTGGTGAATTTTATTTTCAACAGCACACCTGCCTGGCTGATGGCCCCCAGAGACGAGATTGTGGTTTAATGGCACAATGTTTCTTCTGTCCCGCACCCAATGAGAGCAAAGCAGTGGCTGGCACAGTGCTGACGTTAACACTGCTAACCATGGGACGGTGAGGCCCAGTTTCTCTTTGTTGTAAACTGGAGGACGCTTCTGTCATGACATTGGGAGTCCAGCATTCTCTAATGAGCTGAGCAAAGCAGAGAAATGTAGGTTAGACTATGAATATGAGCTGAAGTGTGTAATTTCTGCACAACTAGCATCACCAAACAAAATAGCAAGGATTGTTTTCAAACAGATTTCCTGAATACTCCCCCCATCTTCTATTGGTTGGACAAACAGAGAGAGACACTCCAAAGTGTTGCTTTTGGTTATGTTAGTCTTGATGGGATGTACAAAGCCATAAGGGGCCTTACTTATTTGACATTTTGACATAACAAAACTTCTATCATCACAACTCTTGGAAGATTTTAGCATGGTAATGGATATGACAATGTTAATGTATTTGGTCTTGGCGGAAGAGTTCTGTTACGCTGCTGAATTGCTGCTGCTGTTGGTTATTGCTGTTGTTGTTTAGTATTGCTGCTGCTGCAAAGCAAGCACAGGAACTTTTTACCGCCAATACATACGCCGATACGGTGCTGTGAGTATTTAAGACTATTTAAGACTAGAGTATTTAATACTCGTGCTATACAGATCTATACAGGTGGAGCTGGGGAAGGTGGAGGGTTTCAGAGGAACTCTGAAAGTGCGCTGTGAAATGCTCTAGTGAATGCTGACCAGCGATTTAAATGTAAAGCAGCAAGTTTATTGGCTGCATATACAACATGAACCAATCAGCTTGTGCCAAGTAGTTTAACGCTGTGAATTAGTCAGTTTGCATTAAGGGCCCAGTCTGCACCACCTAGAGTTTCATGACAGTACTTGGCATTTGTTGTTTTTTTTAAGCATGCCGATCAAAAGAGTCAGTAAAAAAAAATTGCAAAGAAATTAATACTTCAAATATGACAGTAAAGACTGATTTCAACATTGATAAAGAAATGTTTGTTGAGCACCAAATTGGCATATTATAATTCTTTCTGATGGACAATGTGATATTGAAAACTGGAATAATGGCTTCTGAAATTTAGCTTTGCCATCAAAGCAATAAATTAAATTTTAAAATATATTAAAACAGAAAACGGTATTTAAATTGTAATAATATTTCATACTGTATTTTTGTAGTTTTTACTTTAATGTGTCTCACCCAACCTACACTGTGCCTGTCAATAGACCACTTCCAAATCAGTGTGTGACATTTGAGGAGGCGGCTGTGACTTTTTGTCTATTGAGATTCTGATCTTGTGGTCAATTTCATTGCCAGCTAACTCAAGGGATGGTTAAATGGTTCCTGATTAAATGGTTTACAGCATACTTTTTTCTTGTGAGAAAATTCAGTTGAGATCACATGAAAATCAATGCATTTTGACAGCAGCACAGCACAGAGATATTTTTGAGGAAAATCATCCTACAAAAGGATTATTTATAATTCTCTACATATTAAGCAGGAATATGAGGAGTATTTTAACATCAAAAATGACAGACTTCAGCTTTCAAGCAGCTGTAGTTTTCTCATGAAAAAGATGATTCATGAACATCATCAGAAGGACTCGGAAGACCTGTTTTGTTGTCTTGCAGTGATACATGAGGAGCAAGATCAAAATTGGAATGATTCATTGATCTCTACATTGCCGGAAAGGAAACATAACACTCGTAAGGTAAATTGGTGCCATCGCACCCTAGAATGGCCTAACTTGCTTTTTCTGAAGAGCACAGACATAAAAAGAGGAGACAGGATGGAGGCCTGAACAGATGGGAAAGGATATAGACCGACAAAGAATGACAAGCTATACATGAAGATCCATGAATGGAAATGGGGTTGAGGAAGCATGAATCATGTCGCTCAGGGACATATTCTTTATACATATTCTTACATTGTTAGACCTGTGGTTCATATATATACAATTTTCTTTTCACTAAAGTTTGATTTGCGACTTAAACGTCTCTCACGACCCTTTGACCTGTTCCTTTTGTTGTAATTGCATTAAACATACGTTGGTTCTGTGAATAAAAAGCACATTTAATGCTTTCTGAAATCAGTTGCTTGGGATTTATTGTTACAAAAAGAGAAAAATTCTAGTATTAACAGCTTACAAAAATCACTGGAGAAAGCACCAGCCCTCTGCAAAATATAATAGAGACATTTTGAATTTGGACCAGGAACCAACCATCCACAATACCCTAGCAACCATTTGCCCTGTGCTGTAGGTTATGATGGTGGTGATTTTGCACAGTCATGCACCACTCACATTTTCCACATAAAATGTAAAAATCTAATGCTGAATGTAATTGATAGAGGTTTCCCTAACTGCTAGAAATGATTACACCGCAAAATCCTATTTCTAATAACAGAATCCCATCCCAGTTATTTAAGTGTTGTCAGCAGCAAGAAAACATCCGTGTAAGCTGTTCCTGCTCAGAACAGATACATGGCAGTGCCAGCCAACATCAGTTGTCAAATCCAGAGACTAGATTACTAGTAGCTCAGAAGCTTTTGGCTCTCTATTCCTCCAAACAGTACACACACACACACACACACACACAGACAGAGAGAAAGCTTTCAATATTTAGAGCTGAGACAGAAATTAAACTTTGACTTTGAGGGTTCATTGGAAAATATGTGATCAGTGAAACTGCCATACTTTTGTATACAGATTTTTCATAAATACTTAATGAGAGATTTATTTTTTATATACAGTATTTGGCATCATATTAGATCATCTTTGTACAGTGAATATTAAAATGTTGATTACAGTTTTTTTCAACTGCTTACACACAAAATCTTTGCTTGTCACACAATTTCTGTAACCTGAAACTCAAACATCAGAACCAAACACCAAATCTGCTAAAAAACTAATTCTCGGCCTTTGACTCAGTTTTCAATTTCATAAAACACTTTTTGCAAAACACAACAGACAATTCTCTATGTAACACACAAAAATCTAACAGGAATTAATATAATGGTAAAGGTGTTTGCAAATGTTTGCTTTTGAGATGTGTTTGTGATATTTTGAATGCAGCTGCTTCATTTTGCAAGAGATGTGAGTCATTTTGCACTTTGTGTGTGCAATTCTTGGATTTGTGTGTAAAGTTTTGAAAAAAAAGAGGCAAAGTTTTGAAAATGTAAGCAGCTGAAAAAAACTGTAAATATGTTTGTTCAAATGGACAGTAAGCACATTTAAACACGTGGATTATAATTCAATGCTTTCATTTATTTTTCAAATGCATTTGATTTTAAATTGAGTTTCAGATTCTTCAGTTAAGGTTTTCACATTTAGATTGAATTTTTATATTATACAAGGTAGTTTAATCCTAGTTTATAGACACTGAAAACATTAACGTAAAATGTGGTAATATAAAATATATATATATATATATTTTTTTTTTCAAATAAAAATTGTTAATTTATGGCAACAATTACAGGTGACCACTTTTACAGAGAAGGGGAATTGCAATTTTGCTAGTTTCCATCTATATATAGTATGTAAAAACAAAGGCTTTTTAAATATGATAGTCAGATTGTATTTAGAAAGAACATAAATAGTAAGTTTTCATTTAGCAGATGCTATTCTTAGCGATTCATGGTAGTGGCAGTCTTCCTGGCCAACCTAAGGTGCACATGCACGTATTGATTTTCTGTCATGTTGGGGACTTTCCATTGACTAATGATATGTTTTGTATCCTAACTTATAGGACATGTCCCTAATCCTAACATTTCTGCACTTTTAGGTTTAATTAAGCCTAAAACGTTTAATTAAGCCGTTTTCCTCATGGGGACCATTGGGTGGAATTACCAAAAATGATTTCATGCATTACTGTCCTTGTGGGGACACTTGGTCCCCATAAACAAAACTGACCTATAAACACACACATACACACAAATATCCAATCCACTTATTTATGTTACTTGACAAAACAAGTAGTGTTTAAAAGAATATGCGTCTTATTGTATCCCACTTTTGACCTACATGCAAATTTTAGCATTTTGCCATTAAGTGTGGACAAAAATGTAATATAAATTCTAAATGATTGCAAAAATTGTTAACTCCTCCTCTGCCCTAAACACTGAAAGTATAAATTCAAATAGAAACAATCTTTCGGATATGCCATTTTTGTTCATATCCCTGATGTAAGGTGAGAATTGTCAGGATTGTCAGGTCTGTTCAAGAAACTTTATGTAATTTACACCGTAAAGAGCAAGAAAGAGCATCCAAAAGCCTATGAGAGCTCAATACCATAATCCTCAGGCCACTCCCTAATCCTATAGCTTCACACCTTTGCGATCCAGCAAAAATTGGTCTCGTGGGACATAGTTTAAGTGAAACATTCTGACCTCGGTTCGCACATACGCGGAAAGCTGTCCTATCCAGAAGTGCTCTTTTCCTTGGAGACCAAAGCAGATTCGTCCTAAGACAATCCCAGTGATGCACCACAAAGGAGCAGCCTCCCAAAAGCCAGAGGAGAAAGTTAGGACACCCATTAATTGGAGACCTTAAGACTTGGGCTGGCTAAATAATGGTGATAATAAGCTTTGCCGCTACAGAACAAGGGATTTGGAAACAACAGACTGTGCAGGGCATTCACAAAGTCCCAAAATACATTATGAAGGGTTCTGATGACCAAAAACTGGTCATGCATATATAGGGTGTCGGCTCATTACCAGCTTTCCGCCCAGTCATTATATTCTCATTAAACAGCCAACAACAAATCATAAGAAGATGATCAGGTCACCCTGAAATAAGCGGTCCCTTTGACTTATACTGATACATTTAGACAGGAAGTGTGCGGCTTTCATAGCTAGATATACTGTAGTATTTCTTTAAGGGGTCACAGATTTTCTGTAATGTATATTCTCAGTTACCATCAGCTGTAGTACATTTTATCTGAATATTTGCACTCTTACTGAATTGAATGTCCTTGTGGTTTCGTGTAACATATACAAACATGCTTCCCAACCTCAGGAAAGTGGTAATGCAATGCAATGCAAATCTCCCTTTACCTTTACCTTTCTCTCTTTCTTGCCTTGCCGCCATTTTTGCATGCTGAGGCATGAACCAGTTATTTCACATAAATAGATTGGTTCCCTCCTGCACGTTGTTTATCATTCTGTGTTGATAAATTTGTTTGTGTCACCATAATTATTCCTCCATGTAATATTTTCAATGCTCTCATTTCATTTTTTGATAAGATGGCACATGAATTCGTTCTACAGCTATCAGCATGGGTAATTAAAAAAAGCAGTCTTATATATCTCCATACACAAATCCAAGCACAGAGATGAAACTTCTAAATTACTTCATATTCACATCACCCCGCAATTACTCTTAAATCCTACAGCCATAACGAGTCTCAAGGGCATCAGTGACGTCGCTAAAAGTTATACAGAACCTCCTCTACACTGACATCAAAAACTGACCCATGTAGGTGTGGATGGGGTAAGATGCCACCCAATTTGTTTAGAATGATAATGCATCATTTAATATTTAACTAGGAAACATAAAGGGCAATTTACGTCTATACATTAATAGTAGCTTACAATTCTAATGTATGGCATTTAAAGTCTTAAGTTGCTGATTTCATATAACGTGTAGAAGGGTAAGACAGAAAAAGGAAATTCTACTTCCAGTTAACAAGACTTTAATTGGCTGGCTGTATTCTTCTTAACTCCACCTTCAGATGTTGAAGGCGCTTTTGTGCACCTTAAAGTGCTCTGCAGGGGCTTTCAGAGTTTAGCATTAGCATTTAACATGTTGCAGAAGAACAAAAGAAAATGAGGAAGAAAGCTTTTACACAAAACCTGACCTTTAAATTGTTCTTCCTTGGTTTTGTGAGTGGTGATGGTGTCTGCGCTGCAGTAGCGAGTAGCTCATTATCAAGATTATTTGTGTTGTACAATAAAATATAGACCAAAGAGACTCATGGAATGGACAATGATGCCACATAACAAGGGTTCGGTGAGTCAGATACATGAGGATGGCTTTAGGCAGCAAAGCCAGTTGAAAGAACACTTTACCAACCACAACGAGCATCAGTGCAAGGACATCTAGATGCCCGCTGATTGCAGGGAACTTTGTCTCTTCCTCCAGCAAGGAAACTCAATGTGAACTGGAATGTCTGATGATCAGATCTAGGTCGTTGCATATCAGTTGATTGTTAGGGATGTCTGACAACAAAATTTGTTCTGGTTGTTTGCTTTAAATTAAATAGATCTGTTCAAATCTGAAAGGCATTTCTATATAAGATTTTCCATTAGGCCAGTCGGTGGCATCAAGTGACTGTCTGTGAGTGAATGAATCATTGATTCATTCATTAAACCGATTTGTTCAAAAATGCTCATTTAAATTAAGGAATTGTACAAGTGACTCCCTTTGTCCAAATATGCCATCTTCCCTACAATATAGTACACAAAAAGTACAACACAAATGACTTCTGCAAGACTCTGAAGTGCACATCAGATGGACACTTTAATATCCCATGAGGCCACAGGAGAGGAGTCGTGAATGGCAATAAAGTGATGCAGTTGACGTTGTGAGTCAATGACAACATGGTTGGATGTAGTGCGACTGGATTTCATTATACTACCCACATTCATTTTGGAAGCAGCTAATGTTGTATAAGTAAGTCACTGAATCATTCACTCAACCAGTTTGTTCAAAAACAATGATTCATTCAGGAACAAAACCCCACTACTGTGTGTTTCTCTGAAATGCACGTGGTTAATTTTTCTGCTGCAGTTGGCGATTTTGTGTTGAACAAGCTACTCAGTATTAACTTCTTGTTTACTGAATGTTTTATTAAAATAGAACATCATGTTGAAATCATTGTCAAGCCATTCTGTTCTTTCTGTTAACATCATAGGCTACAGAACAATGATTTTCAACCACAGCTTGCTGTCAAGAATCGCTGTTATATATGATGAAAAAAAGAACAGAATGGCTGAATAATGATTTCAACATAATAATGAAATAAGCCTTTGCTTAGATCGATTAGTATCAAAATAAATGTAATCAGTGATACTTTTCAACCCCCATATCTGAAACTTTCCAGGTGTACTAATCTATATCTCTGCGTAAATTGGTCAGAAATTATCCCAGATTAGCAGAAGAATGTATTCCATCTCTGTTTAGTCCCTGAAACGCTCTAATTAGATCAGCAGCCCAAAGTGCTCCCAGCACAGGGAGAAAATTAAAATCATTAAATGAGCGGGAGTCCGCTGCATATTTAGGGCATAATTCTATGTGCAGCATGACGTACTGCTGCAGCTGCAAATTGGCATAAATGACCACATTGAAGAATTGTTTATATTTATAAAACATGACATGCAATCTCTCACAGCACTTCACTTTAAAACCCTTTGTTAGAGCCAGCTGTGACTGTAGAGCACTGTGGATTGGCATGTTGAGGACAGCGGTTTTAGGATGTAGTGGGTAATATAAATACATGAGAAGCACCTCTGATACTGTCAAGGCAGTTCTAGCTCTGTGAGACTGGAACCTCTGCTGATACATCAGTCATAAACATTTAAAGGTGGCAGGCAAGCATGACATCTGGCTATGAATCAGATCCAGGAACTTTGAGCTGCCCTAAGGAGAAGCGCCTTTAGAATGCAAGGTGCACCTCTGTTTTTCTTATCTAATAGGGATCTTGAAATTTTTCATACTATGCAATACTTTTTGATGTCCCTACCATAGGCATACCTCATAATTTAACTTTAAATAAGAAAATCATAATTGTTTTCTTTTATCACAATATCACAATTAAGTGAACATAAAGGTTTAATATATTATGTTTTATTATTTAATTTTTTAAATGCACTATTCGAAAGATGTTTGCATTTATTGTACACTATATTCCAATTATTAAGAAATGTTCTTATTTTTCCCCTTTATGTAACTGACAAGTTTCAAACAAACATGTTTTTGGGAAATATTGTTTTGAGTTTTCATATGTTTTTGATTTTTTTTCCATCCTGTTGTAGACTTATATAAATAAGCAAAAGTCATTTGTATGTTTTTTAATGGTATTTCATTTTTTTTTTTTTTTTTAATCCTCTAGCAGGTGACATCATTTATGCAGTAAAATTATAAGTACACTGAAAAAAAAACATTAAAAAAGTTTTCACTGAGGAATTGCTGCTAAATTTCACAAAGAATTACAAAGAAACAGCAGGTAAGGAACTGAAAAGTTAAAGACTAAAATAGCGTTTTATTATAAAACTTACTCCAGCAATCTTTGTTTTATTACAGCTTTGAATTTCTTTTTACCATGTATTAGAATTTGATTTGATTAATTATGTGGAATTTTATAGTGGTAGGGTCATTCCACGAAATTGGTGTCTTTTGCGTCCCTAAGAAACAATCAAACATAGAATTAATATAACAAATAAATTGCAATTTAAAAAAACATAACAATACTATGTATTCTTTCATCAATATTACATCAAAAAAGAAAATCAAATATTATTAATAGCATTTATGCTTTTGATTTGCTTTTCATTTGATGCTTATGACTTTTGATTTGCAAAATGAAGGCAAAATGATATAAAATCACATTTGCATATTGTTCTAAATACAGTCTCATTGTTAAGCAATGTTTTTGGCATAAGTATACATTTTTCTATAAAATATAAATCATTTTAATGGTGTCCCCTGATATCATGTCAGCCCTGTTACCCTCATCAAAAACCCTTGTAAAATACATTCAAGTACATTCAAGTGACATCATTTCTAGGAGGTTACATCATCTCTCAACCTGGATTCCAACACTTAACACAAGCATGTTTTTCTCATTCCTCTATAATGTTCTATTTTTGATGATTTATGGCTTGACTGAGGGGTTGCAGTGTCAGTAATGTTACCATTTTTTAAATGTAAATTTAAACAATTATTTATTACATTTAATATAATCAATATCTACAAGTAACACCCTTTCAAAGTGTACAGCATGTGCTTTTGTGAACATGACTATTAGCAATTAGCAAATTTGTTTGAAATCGTCAAACCTGTTACTATCAACCCATAACCTACTTTTGACAGGTTCTGACATGTGGGTGACAGGAATTACATAGATTAGGTTTCACCCTATTTTTAAAGATTGTCTGTGTAAAATTCAAACATTTTAAGTGTCACTCTCTGTATATTATTGAGGTAATGCCTATATATCATTCAGTGGCATATGAGCATCAGTTACATTTTTAGTTAGTGTCATTCATTGGTATTGTTACTATTACTTTTGTTGTTGTTAATGACCAGGACTGGATGATCAGTCTCAATAAAACTCTTTTTTTTTTTTTTTTTTTCCCATAACTCATTGTTAATAATGCATCCATGTTAATTCAATTACAAACAAGAGCTACAAGGCGACTGCAGACCTTCACTCCAGTATTGCAATGTTCAAGAAAGTCAAGATCTTGGTCTGGTTTCAGATGATCACAAAAAGACCAAGATCATCCTTGCCTAATAATTGAACCAGATCAGTATATTTGAAGTTCTGTGAGGGGACACAGACAAACAGATGGACGCATTATCTAATTACAATACCCTTAAGACATTAGATCTCTTAGAAATGTAATGTGCTAAATCAACAATAAACTGACTATAACTGAAAAATTGACTGTTTACTATTGTCATACAACTATGCCAAGTAAGTGCAAAACAATATAATGCAATTGAAAATGGTAAGAATTTACAGTAATGTAAAGAAATATGTGCAGTGTGCTTAAGAATGTGTGTCCTGTCCTGTTACTCTGTCAATCCTATTTCTGTCATCAATTTAAAAAAAAAAAAACTGTAAAAATGATATTTGATACAGCCTTCCAGGTTTTTCCATTGTAACCTTAACTATATTTTATTTTGGACAAAGTCCTTTTTTAACATCTCTCTTGTAAAAATATGTATTTTTCTTAATTGGTATGTAGTCGCCCTCCAAAATTAGGATGTTCTTGGTCATCTGAATGACAAATATAAAACATTTGAAACAATCCCAGTGAAAATAGGGACTAAAATGCTGCTCATATTTATGAAAACTATCACATAGTTCTAATTAAACTATAGTATCTAGTAACGTTTGTGTCAGTAACAGGGTTGACAAAAATACCAAAATGTGAGATAGAAAAATAGTCATAAAATAATACATTATATAGCCTGAGATGGCACAATGCAATTTCTTGTCATTTTAAGTTGTCTTCATTTCATGGATATTTAAAAAGTGCTGATTAAACTTATTTTATTTTTTAATTTTTCCAAGTGGAAAAGGCACCGATTTCTTAGAATGACCCAGTAATTGCTTTGTTTCTAAAGCGTTCCATCATGTACCATTTCAAAATATCACAAGTAAATCATGTAACATGTCAAAAATACTACAATTAAATTAAGTTGAAACTATCATATACGATAACTAAATGAGAAAACTCTGAAATGAGAAAACTTTTTTTATTTTGTCACATTAACATTAGTTAATCCATTAGGTATCACGATAATGAGCAAGAAATATTACACCATTTACTAATCTTAGTTCATGTTAATTTATAGATTGTTAGATTGTTAGTTTATGTAATTTCATATGCACATTCTTAAATTATACCTCTAGCATATGTGTGTGTGTGTGTGTGTGTGTGTGTGTGAGTGTGTGTGCGTGTGTGTGTGTGTGTGTGTGTGTGTGTGTGTATGTGTGTGTGTGTACTGTATATATACGCAGTGACCCTAACAGCTAGTTCACTGGTATTCAAAAAGTTTAATCTTCCATTTGACTTTAGTGGGTTTTTTAATAGGGTCCCTTGTGAGGGACCTCTCCCAACAGTGTCTCTTCATTTCACAGCCGCAGTTTATTTTTGTTACAGGCCTTTCTTAACTGTCCCTGCTCATACAGACATGTCATATTAGAGGTAGCGCTGTGTTTTGTTCACACATAATGGCTATTGGACCTGAGTCCAGATGATTCTCAATTTGTGGGCAGTCAAAGCTATTCGACGTGACTGTTCTCTTTGAATCTGGGGGCAGCTCCAGCAAATGGACAGAGCCCTGCCAGGAGCCCAACTAAAGATGCATCAAACAGTAATGCATTATCCACGATACTGTTACATAATCAAAAGACTATGCAGGGTGCAAGCACCAGTTCTCGAGCAGTTCACCGGGTTGTCTACGATTTAGATTTTACATGAGAATGCCTTTTAAATTTAGTTCCAGTTTTTGAATTGATGCAGAATTTATATTTATATTATTTATATTTATTTTATTGACCATCACGGAAGAACACTTAATTTCTCTGAATGCTCTAATATCCCTAAATCTTCAAAATGGAGCCAAACAACATTAAGCAGCTTACAACATGGAAACCTTATTAAACATTATTTTTTTTGTCGCAAAACTCGCAAGACTAATGAAATTCCTCCTGCTGTGCAAATTTATTGCATTTCTTTGAATTGCAGTTCCATAAAATCTGGTTCCTCTCGTTTGATTTCAATTTTTAAATTCCAACTTATGAATTTAAACCACTGAAATTTTTGTCACATGTCACAAACAGATTACTGCTCTCTTCCTAAATACTGATTTTTAAACTAATTAAGTGAAATATATTAATTAAACCCAAGCATTGTGCCTCCAAGATAATTTGCATATACAATGATTTACAAATGAGTGAGAAATTTGTGAAACAATTTGGAAATGTGGCACATTGTGCAGGAGATGTTATTTTACTTATTGGCCTAAAAAGGTGAGATTACTGTTAAATCAACTGAGTGTAATTAATTACTTGAGATATCCTCTTTTTTGAGAAAGTGTTACAGTGTAGCAGTATAAGATGTATTTTTACTCATCACAGAATCTATTAGTTCAGCACCACTGATACCAGCTGATACCAGGCACTTGTGAGATTATTTCCGTCATAAAATGAGGTAATAGAAGCATTTCACTCCCTATCAGTTTATTTCCACAACTTATTAGTGTGCTTGTTTCACAAATAATGAGCCCTGAGACCCCAGACTTAAGTAATGTAATATTTGTTATGGAGGACAGTTGAAGTCTGTTATTAAATAAAAATTCTGTCTATAATCACGTCTCAGAATAAGAAAGATATTTTAGGATCTGTCTGATGCAATGTTAAACATTTTGAGCTATTAAACATTTTTGAGCTTTGGGGTCTCTTAGAACACAAACAAAACACTAATCGTGGCCAACAAGACAGACAAAGCCAGATGACAAAGAGAAATCATGATGCAGAGAAGACTCTTGCCCTTGTAAGGACTGCTTACATTTTTAATTAAAAAACACTTACACTTTATATCAGTCTTCTAAGATGGAGAAGTTGGTTTGCAGACACAAGTGTTTTTGGTCTCCATTAATAGCATTAAGTTCTCTAGAGAGATGTCTCTCAGGTCACGTACACACAATGGCACTAGACCACTAAGACATAATCACAGGGTATAGAGTGAATGAATTGAGCACTTCTCGTTTTAAGGATGACGACAGTGTGATTCAGAGAGAGAGATTACTTTTCTTATCTCTAATGGCAGAGCCATGCTAGATTAGACCATCAGGGAATACATTTTATCGAAAAGAGATGGCTGGAAAGTTTTAAGGTGTAAATTGTGTGAGGTTTTTTTTTTTAATAGAACAAGAATTGCAAAGATGCAGTATTTCATCTTTATGAAATCTAATGCAGAAGTCACCACACCAGACTAGAATTTGAAATATTGAAGTGAATGGTGTTTTATTCAAGACTGACTGTTCAAACTGCTAGATATATGTGGCCAGATCTGATTTTTATCAGATCTGACTTTAGCAATAGATGTTTTGCCATTGATTAAGTTTTTATGAAGGCAGTCCATATCTGCAGTTTAAATTTGAATGTAAAGCAGTAGAATGACAATTAATTGAATTTCAATTACAATTTTTAATTAGAATTAATTAGTAATTTGCAATGTTTATTAGACTTTTAATTAATTTGTCAAAAGCAGCTTTAAATGTTGGCTTTACAAATCCTTGTCTGAAAGTTTTGGGGGGAAAAGTTCAAAAACCTTCAATGCCTTACAGACAGAAAGAATGACAGAATGATTAAAAAAATAAATAGATAAAACAATAGAAAAAAAAATGACAGTTAATTTTGTTTTTATGGAGGCAGCCAATATCCAATTTAAATTTGAATGTAAATAAGTAAAAGAAAGAGATTCTGTAATTTTTTTTAATTTAAAACTATATAGGCTTTACAGGAAGAACAATGGATGGATGGATGGATGGATGGTATTATTTTAGCAATGGATGTTTCATCGTCGGCATCGATAGCTTTGTGGGCAGCGCGCTGATACATAACGCCGTTGTGCTACGGGCATCCCGAGTTCAAATCCCAGCTTGTGGGCCTTTGCTGATCCTGTTGTATTTTAAAATGAGTCATTTTTTGCTGTATTTTCAATTAGAATTGAATTAGTATTTGTCATTTTTAAGTAAAAAATAAAAAGCTAAATTTGTCAAGACAAACTTTGAATGAATCTGGCAGACTTTAGCAATGGCTGTTTTGCCATTGATTATGTTTTTATGAGGGCACACAATATAACTACAATTAAAAAAAAAGTCATTTTTTAAGTAAAAAGCCAAATTTGTCAAGACAAACTTTGAATGTTGGCTTGACAAAGCCTTGTTTTAAAAACAAGTTTAAAAAGCATTTAATTTTGAAAGTTTATAGACCTTAGGGACAGAAAGGACAGTATATAAATTGATAAACAGAACAATAGATGGATAGATGCTTTATCCATACTTTTAGTTTTCTTTTTAGCATATTTCAGAGTTTAATGTAAGTGTAATTTCTCTGAACACTGCATTCCCTCCGTGTTAAGCCAAGCTGACTAGAGCTTGCCAATTCAATTTAACCCATTATATAACTTGGCCTTGGAGCAATAGGATGCTGTCTTCCCCAGAGGTTGAATCCTCAAATGACTGACTGTTCAGACTGGCCATACGTCTCTGTCTCTGTAGCGCAGATAAAAGCAGTTGACGACAGCTGCCCTATCACTCACATGACTGCGGTGGCCTCTTTGTGATATCGCACTTCATCACGCAAAGTAAAACTGAGGGTGATGTGAGAAAGAATATATTGACGCTCCATACAGCTGTTTTCATGTGTGGCTTCAGGCAGTGTTTCATTTTGCTATGTGTTGTTGACGCTCAGTGTGATCATATTAATCTTACAGTATATAAATCATTGAGCCTTTAAGCACCGTAGGACGAATAATACTTGGAATATCTAAATATTCTGTCCTGACACAAGTCATTGTTGATTTCACTGTTGTAGGGGAAAGACTCTAGGGCTGCAGATAAGACCGTTGCCATGGTCCTGAAGGAGATACCCAATAAGGCGTCCTCAGAAGGCAAGCCCCTCCTCACGGTGACAAACAAGGTGGGCAGAACTACTGCAGCTACCGCCAGAGTCAAACAGCACATCCGTTCTTGCTGCATGGGAATGCTAACCAACAACAAGGCTTTGACCATCACATGTCTAACCTCCACCTTTTAGCCTGATAAAAATAAAAATCACAGTGTGTCTCTGCCATCACAAATTTCTAACTGACAGCACAACAGCTAACACAGGCTTTTTTATTTCATTCAGAGCAGCCTTGTGGGGTATAAAATTGAGCTTTTCACATCAGACAAGGCTTGTCACAGGAAATAGAATGGGGACAATAGAAATGAACATTTCAGATGGACACATGGGACACACATGGATTTAAATCTTAGCTTTAATGTTTAGTGAGGGTGAAGGATTTTTTGCCACAGCCACAATATAGATTATATATTCAAGCTGTGGAAACACTTCACCACATACTTCTAATATACCTCGTAAATTTGATATATTTTTACATTGGTTTACATATATTTTATATAGCAATGCACAAGATATCAGTACTATATCAGTTAAGGTTATCAGGAAGGTTATTTTAGTACAATTAAGATATACATTTTTATTAACATTTTGAATTATTATTTTTTTCTGTTTTGATTTTATTTTAAGGTTTACTAATTTTGTTGTGTTTTTGTCATTTTTCTCAGTTTTAATATGCTTATAGTTTTCATTCATTATAGTTTTAGTTTTAGTTATTTTAGTCATTCAAATAATTCAAGATAAATGAAAATTAGAATTTTTTCCTTGGCAACTAGCTAAAATAAAAGTTAGGGTTAGGGTTATATATATGTACTTTCAGATAATGTAACAAGTAATTGTTTCAATTGTTTTAGTTTTAGTTAACTAACCCTGGGTATCAGTAGATATTTGATATTTAGATTAATACTGCTTTCATCAACACTCAGTAAATTATTAACATAAATGTAATCTTTAGCAAGTCTCAAAAAAGAATATTAATTTTTCATATTGTACGTTTTAATGTTATCATGTATAAATTCACCTCACATCACAATCATCAAAATAATCAAAATTTGTAATTTATTAGACAAATTATTATGGAATTGCCAATTAATGTAATTGAAAACAATTAAAGTCATTTTAATGGTGTTGTATTTATTTGATGCTGGAACTTTTCTTGCAAAAATACATTTCCTTGCTTTTATAAAGCTGCTGTCACAGCTTTATAGCTCATCTTGTTGTTGCCTGTGTGGTCTGTGGCTCATTCTGTGTTTAAATCTTTATAGTTGTGTGTATGTGTAACACTATTGTCTGCGTAGTTCAAGTCTGTGTGTTGCATTGATGCCAGACAGATTCTGAACTATTCAATAATAATTGCATTACAATAAGCTTTTGTAGCGCTCAACTGGTTTCCACTTTTCCTCCACCAGTCACTAAATAACAGATGATTCAAATATGCCTTTGCAAAGCATTTTGTGGTTAGTTTTGTAATCAGTCGACAATCAATAGACCAGTGACCTGAAGAAAGCCAACTGCACTCCTTTGCTTTGTCCATAATAGCATGAAGGTTAGTTCATTTTCAAATTAGGTGAGATCGAACACGGTATGTGAAGCACAGCATCATTCCTCTGTGTAAAGTCTTGTCAATACTGATGCTAAAGTGTTATTAGATCATTACTGTCCTATTTACCACAGTGTGGAACCTGTAGTAACAAAGATGAAATGAAGTTGATTTCACTGATAAAGTTTAGTTGTCATTCAGTTAGGGTATATACAGTATATATAGATATTAGGATATTTATAGAAAACCTGAATAACATTCTGTTGACAAATTACTGCTTCTTAGTCTCTGTGTCCCTGAACAATTTAAAACTGTGGATATTTAAACACCTGCCATCACTTCAGGTGAATTGCAGGACTTGACGGATTAACTCTTTATGTGAAGAAAAAGATTTTATAATTAGCCAGGAACACTGTGTGAGTGACATATAAGAAGCAGTTTTTTTAACTTGATCGAAAACAGAGAGAACCAGGCGTTTTTATTTGCACTTCTGATTGTTTTTCAGTATTTAACTTGCTTGTGAAAACACTGGTTCAGATATATCAATTATGCAGTTAATTGTACTGACCTCACACACAATTTAGCACTCAAGATAAAATAGTGGTCTTCAACATGGTATATGGCTTTTACAGCAAACTACCTCTGAAACTCATTTCTTCATACATAATGCAGTTGTGTATGTTCATGCTGTTATTTATAACACTAATAATTGCCTCACATGAGCTTATACCTCCCTCCCTAACTCTCCCCCTTAAGACTCCCGCTAGCTAAACTGGTTCCAGGTTCCCTTGACAACAATATCTTGGGGTTGTCACCAGGAGCTAAACCCACATGACACAATTAGTTGAAGTTTTCCATGACATAATTCAGGATTTGCCCTCGGGCTCAAACACAAAGACAAAAGTGAGGAGGTACAAAATGCTTGTGTTGTGATAAAGTGTAGCTGAGAACAACTGAAGAAAATTCCTTTTCATATAGATAAAGGAATCTCTGAGAAGTCCATCACCATTATTTTTTCGTACGTATTCAATCAGTAAGTTTATTCTGCTATACAATTACTGTACAATTTGCCGTGTCTTGAAAGGGTAATCAGCATTCACAGGGCTAAATGTAGTTACTATAAATGCTTCCGAGTACCATGGGAAGATAGGACATCAGAAGCACAATGGAATCTCAGAATAGTACATTATGCACTACATGAATAATCAAATCCTAATTAAAACCAAACTATGTGACCTTGATGTTCAAGTCTTGGCTGAATATAATGTAATATAATTTATAGTGAGCCGCATGACTGTATTTCACACTGTCAATGTATTCTTTTACATAACAATGCTTTTATGTTGTATCTTCTGAGGGACACTTGTTAATGCATGGATTCCTTCAAATTATGAGGAACAGATTGCAGAGAAACTATGCACACTCATTTTTAATGGGAATACGAGTTCAAAATGTAAGCAGAAATATTAAAATGTTTTCAATACTGTAGGAAGGTATAAATTAAATAAGAACCAACCCAAGGAGGTAAAGGCATCATGCTTCTATTGGCTATTATTATTCAGTGACTATTTCTGCGGATTATTGTTACACCTGTAGATGGCGACAATCTTTAAATTCCACTGAATCATCCATTCAACCAATTTGTTCAAAACACTGATTCATTCAGGAACAAAACACCACTGTTGATGTTGCTCAGGGATGTAGCTGTTGATTCTGCAATTATCTTTTGTTTGGACTTTGTTTGGAATTACTTTTAGTGGCGGAAAAAAAAACAGACCAAGCAACTTGCAATAGGCTAATGTAAGTATTGTGTAAAATGTAAGTATTAACTTAAGAACTATATAGCACTCCATATCATTGCTTAATTGGCAAATCTACCTGCACCTATGTTTACATGCAACCTACTAAAATAATTCCGAATAAAAAGTTAAAAAAACAAACAAAACAAAAAAACACACATTTTTAGATATTTCAACAAGGTAAAAATGCTAATTACTGCCTTTGGTGGCTGTCTCTGCTTTATTCTGAATGCAACGACAGATGCTGTGCGCATGTGCAGAAATTAGTTTGAATTTATACAGGTGTGAATGATTATTTATTAACAGATTGCAAAGTTTAGGATACCTATAAAGAGTATTTTCGAATAGTAATAAGAATCTGTAATAAGATTAAATAAAATAAGTGTGTGAAAACATACTTAAAAGGTGCAATTAGATCTTTAGCTAGCGTTAGCTTCTGTTCTGCCATTTATTGTAAGTTTAAGTAAATTACACGGATAGTTTTAGAGGGCAGTTTAAACATTAATTAATTCTCTTACTTTTTCAACAAAAATAAGCAACTTGGGCATCACTATTTAGGATTTTCTTCAGCATCAAATCTTTCCATCTTGCTTCTGCCGTTGTGATGTTTACTCTCATTTTTGTCTTTGTTGGTCTTTCTGTCTTCTGGCTTCATACTTTTGTTTCATCTATAGGTCATACAATTAGAAGCACAATAATATGTAACAATAACTGTCTAATTTTCATTTTTACACTATGCTACTATCGTATCTTCAGAGGAGGCAGCCAATGAGCGCAAGGATTCTCTTAGACGTTTAGTTGTCACGTCATGGCGACCCGGTGTTCGTACATATTTAAAACTATTTTGATAGAAAACTTTAATGAGTACAGTCTTCATCTCATGTGAGTGTATGCCATTCAGATAACTTTGCACATAAACAATTTATTTCCTAATGTGTAAAACCTTTTCAATTAGCACCAAACTAATAAATGCACCATTAACTATAGACAAACCAAATTTTATCTCAGACAGAACAGCCAGGTAACTCCTATGTCAACCTGCCTTCCATTGAAATAATCAGAGTTAATAAAAAAGTCTAACTTTTCTGCAACGTGACTGCAGTTATCTGCTCTCATTACAAGAATGAGTTTTGTCCCCTTAATAATTCCTATTAATGTCAGCAACCCATTTGTGCCTAAAGTGAAAAACAGTTTTAAACTGAATACATGGGAATCTAATTAAACAGTAGAGCCCAAAATATTTCCAAAATAAGTCTCCCCCTCTCATTATGGCCTTAGTTCTGCTGGCATTCACAAGGGAGGAAGTTATGCTTTTATAACAATCTTAGAGGGGCAAATTAAAAGTCAGCCTCAAATCCAGCTCAGCCATATAATAAAACATCCGGACCGAAGATGCTGTTACATCACCCAGCCTGACACTTCAAATGATTGCTGATCAGCAAATCTGCTGTTAAATAAGACTATATTTCTGCATATGTTTTTTTTTTTCTATCAAATGCAAAAAAAAGATGCTAGGCAAAGACAACAGTTTGAAGACAGAGTACCATCATTTCTTGACTTCCATCAAAAATGTACAAGGTGTTGTAACAGCAGGAGTTCAGCTTGGGTAAGATCAGACATTCCAGCCAGCAAAGGAATAAATCTCCTCCCTGACACCAGCAGAGCCAGAGATGTCTGTGCAACCCAATTAAGACTGCTGGGTCAGCGTTCTGGCACAGACTCTCACAACAGGAATGTTCTCCCAAGCGCTCTGGCCAACATACACTACTTGTGTTATTCATGAATATTCAGTATTTATTTCAAAGCTTCTGTCAAGCTACTGTACGAGGAGATCACAAACCTTCGTACAGTTTGAAGATATAATATAAACACCAGAAAATAGTCAAGTACAGCCAGTTTTTGCTTAGAGAAGTATAATCCATTTTTTCATTATTATTAATTAATTTTTTTTCTATGTCCATCTCTAAATTAATTCCTGCCGGACGTTTATCTCTGTGGCCTTATTTAAGCCCCGGACAAATTAAAAAGACATTCGAGGGGAAATGCAGCAGCCCTCAATTAAGCTAGTCTTGATAAGGTCAGAGTTTTTTAATCAATTTGCTTTAAATGATAAACATGCAACAGTCCATTAATTTAAGCAGTGTTGCTTGAAGTGCCTGTTGTTGTTAAGCCCGTATAGAGGATATGTGAATGTGACATGAAATTACATGCGTGCTGTTTTACAACCAGCAGCGTTCTGATGACACAGCCCTGTAATAAGTATCTTTGCTCTATGTGCAGGAAATAAATGTCAGCAACATGCAAACCAGGGGTGTTCTAGCCTTTCATCCATACTGGGTCACAGAGGAGATTCTCACCCAGGGGAATTTGTTAGCAAAAACAGCTTCAAAGTATTAAATTCAGATGACTTTCAGAGCAGCGTATTTATATTTTCTTGAGTACATTTGTGTAGAGTCAATACAACTTTGGGTTACAGACACTTTCATCAGTTCAATTTCATATCTACAACCTAATTCTTAGCTTCAAGCTACATATACAATACTGTTCAAAAGTTTGGGTCAGTAAAATTAATTCTTTTATTCAGCTAGGATGCATTTAAAGAAAAAGGATGGTATAAACATTTACAATGTTAAAAATAATGCTGTTATATTGAAATTTCTATTCATCAAAAAATCCTGAAAAAAAATGCATCACTGTTTCCCCAAAAATTATATGCAGCAGAACCGTTTTCAACAATAATATTTAAAAATAGATAAAATGCTATTCCAAATGAGCATTTCTGATTTCTGAAGGATCACCAGAATCAGAATGAATCAGAATCATCATATCATGTAATACAGTGTAATAACTGAAAATTCAGCTTTGACATGAAAGAAATAAATTACATTTTAAAATATATTAAAATAAAAAACAGTTATTTAAAAATCTAATAATACTTCACAGTAATCCTGTTTTTACTGTATTTTTGAATAAATGTATAAATTTTACTGGCCCCAAACTTTCGAATGGTAGTGTATCTTTGCAAGCTTATTAGCACACATATGGACACTAAATGAATAGTGTCTACTCATTAACTCTGTATCTATCCCGCTACATTCGTTCACAGCATGTTTAGTGACTTTTGACCTTCAAAGCACTCAATACAAACATCACATTTACCCCCAGCGTGTTGTTACTGGTGGATATGACCATAACAGAAACCCAGGTATCAAATTAGTACTGAGCAAAATAACATATTCACATATATTCACATACATCAATTCTAAGTAGCTACTTATTCACACATTAGCAATCGTTAGCTTGGTAGCTAGCTGCTTCCAGTCACATAAGCAAATCTGAAAAAAGAGAGAGAAGGGTGGAGTTCAAGCAAGTGGTTGAAGATATATACAGTTAAAAATGTTTTCCCAAGCTGATGTGATCAGTTTTCATGTCTTATTATAAAATCGAATTAATTGATTCACCTGTTTCTCAGGTCACTATATGGTCCCGCTTTAGACAATAAGAGAAAAATTTCACTAGAACTTAATCCTAAATATTCTAATGCCACCCTTGTATGGACTTACAAATACACTAGCCTTTATTTTAGTATGTGCGACATGTAGTAAGAAATTAATGAAATTATCCACATTGAGAAGACAGATTAAGCATCAAGCATCCTTTTAATCTTTTCACTAAAGGATTACATTTTCAAAAGAGACGTAGTTATGGCTGATGCAGATTTGCTGTAGCCATGCACTGCCCGCAAAAGTGCTCTCCTCCGATGAGACTGTGGCATGGCTGAATGAACCAGATGATGATTGATGTGTTTTTTCCATTCTGTTAGACACAGGGCCACCTCTATGCCAGTCTCTCAAGAGAGCATACACACATTCTGTCACATAGTACACATAGTGCACCGATGAGGGGCTTTATAAAGACAGCCTCACACCTTGTCATAATTACTTTCATACACAATTATGTTCTCTGAAATAGAAAAACAAGCATGACACATACTATTTGTGATTTTACTGGGCTGCTTTCCCTCAGTTTAAGTGAGAAAGGGAGGGAGAAACATCTTCAGACTTAGGACGTTTGCAAGAGGGGGGCAAGGTGAGAATTGTCGTCTCAGTCCTGTAAATAGGCAGCAGCTGAAAGGGTGGTGACTACCAGTGTTACCAGTCACATGCAGAGATGTCATGGCACAATGGAGGCTGGCTGCAACTAAAACAATAGGAGAACAGGAGGCCAAATGCAATAATGTAGATCTCATCACACTCTTCCGCTTGATTTTTTCAGCTGGTGAGTGAGCAACAAGAGAGCCGTCCCTTGCTGAGCCCTTCCATCGATGATTTCCTCTGCGAGACCAAGTGTGATGGAGCTGCCCGCCCAGTAACCTCCAACACAGCAGGTACCACAGATACTGACCTTCCCTTACTTCCTCAACTATTCTGCTTCTACACTGTACTATGCCCCACTACACGGTACTATTATACTAGAATTCTGACGTTTCAACATCTTTTCATTTACAGTAGAATTTGATTTTAAGAACCAAAAACAAGTATAGTAGATGGATTGAATTTGTGATTTGATACTACCATTCAAAAGTTTAGGGTCAGTAAGATTTTGTTTATTTAAATCAATGCTTAATTAAATTAACTGCAAAAAAACAAAAAAAAAAATCAAGAAATGCTATATTTTTTGAATAAGTGCTGTTCTGTTCTTTCTGTTCATTAAAGAATCCTGAAATAAATGTACCATGGTTTCCACAGAAAAATATTAAACTGCACCACCATTTTTAACTGTGTTAGTAATAATATATTTTTCTTGAACACTGAACTGCAATTTTACAATGATTTGTGAAGGATCGTGTGACACTGAAGACTGGAGTAACAGCTGCTAAAATTCAGCTTTGACGTCACACAAATAATATACATTTTAAAATACCTTAAAATAAAAACAGTTGGTTTAATTTGTAATAATATTTCACAACATTGCTTTTTACTGTATTTTTAATCAAATAAATGTTTGGGTGATCATTTGAGACTTTCAAAAACATTTTAGAAATTTTACCAACCCAAACCTTTGAATGATAGTGTAGGCCTACAATGAAAAAAAATATATTGTTGTTTAGTCATTTCTCAGCATGCATGCTTGTTCAAAAGCGAATAGGAGAAACTGTAACACTTAATGGAAAATAGAAATGGCCCAACTGTTTTTGTGCATGATTTGAACTAAAATAGCACAGTTTATGATACCAGTGTTGTTCAATTTTTATTCCTGATTGAAATTCAAATAGATGTACTTGCATGTCTGGAAATAACTGCCTGATGGCATTACAAAGATGGCTGCTGGTAATTTTCAGTTCAATCAAGACATTTATTTAACATAATTAAGTACATTAATGAAACAAAAGGCATGCAAACTGTTGCCTTAAACCAATCAAAATTCAACATTAAAGAGAAATCTGTAATATTTTTGAGTCAATATTACAGTAATATGGCAAATATCAATGGTGGCTGCTAACACCAAATATCGCTCATTCTTAAGTTTCTACCTACTTAATTCCTCACAAATGTCATCTGCATTACATACATCTTCACCACTGATTAGCAGAGCAGACAGACACATTACTAAATGAGAAAGTAAGTGGCCTTTTACTGCATGGCAGCTGTATTACGTGAAATTCACACTGAGAGGCTAAGCAACTAAAACTGTATTTATTTCACTCGCACCCTCACTCGCCTACACCACAAAGCAATTAAAACAACCACTCCTAGTCCCTATAGAGTTCTTGTTTACTTTCTGATTGTGGAAAACAGCATATTCTATTTACCAACAGATTATGTTTGGAGGATCTTTTGATTGCTTGTAATAAAGCAGCAGTCTGTTAATTATTGTGCCTTTGAATGTAATGCGAATTGAGGTTCAGAAATTACCAGGCAGAACTTTCTGCAATCAAAATGTCACAAAATACTTACTTCACAGTATGAAAGATTTTCAGTCTGTCATACAAATAGTAAAAGCGTCAGTTATTGATCTATGTGCAGTTGAGTATGCCTGACATGAAATGTGAAGTCAATTGCCAAGTAAACACTGCATTGAAGTCATAGTTTCTTGTTGGTACCACTCTAAATATTTTTGCATAATGTTTATTGTATACTTTTTATGCTTAATTAAACTAAATACTTAAACTAAAAATGTAAGAAGAATTTGAATGATTAGAGGAACACCAGGCTTTTTTAAAGCAGTGTCTGTCTGTAAAAGGAATGGAGCTGATTATAGAAATTTATATTCAGGTCTTTAATGGGAACTGCTGTAATCTTTAGAAGGAACGCTTCTGAATTCAATTATTATTCTCTGGCAGATTCTCCCAAGTGAGCTTTTGATTCATTTTTCATTTTAGTAATAAAAAAATCACGACTTGCTTTGGTTTCAGAATCTTCAGACTATCATATTATCAAAGCGTCAAGACTCCTATACTTCTTTCTTTAAGACAGCTTATGAGATTCAAAGCAAGACGTATGTTAAACCACAAAACTTTCATTTCTATGTTACATCTTAAGCATCTACAAACAGAGTACAAACTGTGAAGTCATTGAATTAAATAATTATAATAAGCCAACAATGTGTAAGATCGTGTAAAAACCTAAATCAAAATATATTTTTACTCATTATAATAATTTCAGTACCACATTTACCAGTGGTTTGACAGCTTATTCTATGCGCAAATGTTTATCTGCTTTATCATTTTGACATCAAAACCAGAGAAAAGGTGGATGATTTTAAAGTGTCATGTTCACAGTTTTCGTCTGTTTGTCAGGTTTTTTTTTGATAGTTGAGTCAACATTACATTCGATTTTGTCCTGTCTATTAATTTATTCAAAAATAAACATGTCTTCAGGGTGAAAGAAAAAATATTTTATTAGTTATTATTAAACAAATAAACGTTTTTCAAAATCATATCAAAACCAACATGAATGCAAAGAGTGCATTTCTAGAACATTTTATCAAATTAATTATTAATTTTATAACTTCCTAAACATTTTTTCTTCCTTTTCTTTATCATAGACACACTTGTATGTCATTGACCCACTTATCAATGTTTTATTGTACATGTGAATGCAATGATTGTAAAACTTCTTGATTACATTGATATCTGAGGTTAATGCACTGTAAGCTTGGTTTAAAGTAAAGGGCTTTAGAAAATCTCAAAGTCTTGAGAGGTATTTGGTGTCCAGGCTGGTCTTTGTGTGGTCGGCAGAGACAAAAGCATGTGATGGTAACCTGGTTTCAGCTGAGATGTTTGTGCCAGATTTCAGAAGGTGTGCTGTCAAGCCCTCAAGGCTTGGATCAAGCATCCTCAATGTTGGCATCTGCAGAACTGACCTGCATGGATATTTTGTCTACCACCTGGTTATGAAGACCTCTGTTCTGCAAGCCAGAAGGGTAGTAGGAAGGGGGTAGAAGCTGTAGAAGATGCCCAGAGCGTCTGTTTTTAAAGTTCACGTATAAGGGGGGTTCAACCATCTAAAAGTTTTATGCTTTAATCTCACCTAATCAGGAAGCTGACTACATTCCCTCTGAATATTGAATGAACACATTCTTTTCAAACCTTCATCCTCTAAAGCAGAACACAGTGTTCTGTAGAGAGTGTTCTTGATGAAGTGTATATCTATATCAAACGCTCTTTGTTCTTTTGGAGAGGAACATGCAACATCAAAGATTATTTGACACTGACCCCTGAGCTGTCGGAACTGCCTGCTGTCTTTTATTGCTGTGACCACGCAGGTAGATAAGTGCCTAGAGCAGTGGTGTCAAACTCAGTTTCAGGAGGGCCGCAGCCCTGCAGTTTTGTTCCAACCCTGCTCCAACATACATACTATGCAGTTTTCAATTAAGCCTGAAGGACTTGATTAGTTGGCTCAGGTGTGTTTAATTAAGATTGCATCTAAACTCTGCAGGGCTCCGGTCCTCCAGGAATTGAGTTTGACACCCCTGGCCTAGAGCAATAACTAAGCTAGGATGTGTGATTCTGTGTTTTTTCTTTCTTTTTTTAAACTCTGGTCTTTTGGCTGATGTGCTAATTCGAAACTGAGCAAAAACTTGCTAGCTCACATCAGTTCATGACAGTAGCTCCCAAAGATTAATGTTTTTTAATCCATTGAAGACGCAAGAGATGGATAAGGGATGACAGGATGTTGATGCTTTCACACTAGCATTGTTGGTGCACACCCAGGTTTGATTGATGTCAGAGTTCAGTTCGTTTGGAAAATGTGAACATTGTTTTCTGAACTCGGGTGCGCACCTGTGAACCGTACACAAGTCTAAAAAGAGTAGTCTTGGGTATGATTCATGCAAACTCTGGTACAGTTAATTTCTGGTGTAAATGCAGTTGTACTAAATCACGAAAGTGAACAGCTATTGATGATGTATGAATTGTTCAAACTGTGTATTTGTTTTTTCACTTTCCTGACACTTTCCTGACATGACTGATGTGCTGAAAGCACAGACAGCAACACAACTACCACGTTCAAGGCCCAGAAATGTAGTAAGGACTTCGTTAAAATAGTCCATGTGACATCAATGGTTCAACCTTAATGTTATGAAGCTATGGCTTAGTTCACACTGCAGGCTAAAGTGGCCCAAATCCGACTTTTTTGCCCAATTGTGACCCATATCTGATTTTTTTATGACAGTCTGAACAGAACAAATCTGATTTTTTCAAATCAGGGCCAGGCCACTTTCATATGTGGTCCTAAATCGGATACCTATCCGATGTTTTGCAATGCGACTTCAGTCTGAACGGCCATGTCGCATTTCATGCGATTTTTACGCCATTGAAATGTGACAGACGTCACAATTCTGCGCTGGAGGAAATCGTGCTCTCCTTCTTCTTAATATTCTTCTTCTTATCACTTCGTTATTTAGTCTCCGATTGCACATTAACTTAAAAATTGCTAAACCCATGCTAACATGAGCAGCATCCATTTTTATTTCCGCAAACACAGTGCGCTGCGTCTGACGTCACGTCTTCTTCAGGGCCGTATACGGTTCACACATGAGACTGATGGCAGTCGCATTTAAATGACAATGTGAACAACAGTGCAAAAAAATCGGATTTCAGCAAAAAATCCGATCTGAGCATTAAAACCTGCAGTGTGAACTAAGTCTATGATAATACTTTTTGTGTACATAGAAAACAAAAATAATGACTTTATGCAATAATTTCTTCTCTTCCGTGTCAGTCATCGACGTGCATTCTCGAGAGTACCACGACGCATGCGTGTGCATTCCTCTACTTGCAAACAAGGCACAGCACATCCGGGTTCTTCTCAGAACATGCATAAAAAGTATTCTTGTAGCTTCATAAAATTAAAGGGTTAGTTCACCCAAAAATTAAACTTAGCTCATGATTTACTCATCCTCAAGGCATCCTAGGTGTATATGACTTTCTTCTTTCAGACAAATCCAATCGGAGTTATATTAAAAAATGTCCTGGTTCTTCCCAGCTTTATAATGGCAGTGGGTAGCTGGGTGTTTTCGTTCAGCAGTCCAAAAGAAGTCCAATATAGTGCATCCAGTAATCTGTAACTTCCACTAACTATTGTACGCACATTCACGAGAGAGTGCCTTTCTGGCGGATGATGTAGGACGTATGCGTAGTGTATGCACCAGTGAGAAGTGACAAACGCAGAAGCGCAGAGGAGAGAGCAAAACAAAATACCGGTCTCGAATTAGAAGTTCAAAACGAGGATTTGTAAAGAAAAATGTCGGAGGATTTCGATATAAGTCAAGAAGAAACTGGTTTTCCTTTGCTAAAGTAATAAACTTTGCCTTCTTTGCTCCTGTAAACAAACGCTGGTTCTCGCGACACTGGCATATTCTCACCGGTGCATGCACTATGCATATGTCATACGCCCAGAACGGCTACTGCGGAGGACAGTTAGTGCAAGATAGTATAAACAGTTTATAACGGTTTAAATATGGATATTTTTCTTACAAAAAACGCATTGATTCACTACAGGAGACCTTTATTCACCCCCCGGAGCCATGTGAGGCATGTTTTATTATGGATGGATGCGCTTTATTGGACTTCTTTTGGACTGTTGAACGAAAACACCCACCCATTGCCATTATAAAACTTGGAAGAGCCAGGACATTTTTTAATATTACTCTGATTGGATTCGTCTGAAAGAAGAAAGTCATATACACTTAGGATGCCTTGAGGGTGAGTAAATCATGGGCTAATTTTCATTTTTGGGTGAACTAACACTTAAGGTTAAGCCATTGATGTCACATGGACTATTTTAACGATGTCCTTACTACCTTTCTGGAAGTTGAACGTTGTAGTTGTGTGGCTGTCTATGCAGGGTCAGAGAGCTCTCGGATTTCATCAAAAATATCTTAATTTGTGTTCCAAAGATGAATGAAGGCCTTACGAGTTTGGAGCGACACGAGGGTGAATAATCAATGACAGAATTTCTTTAATCAATTAAATTATTAATTGATTTTCTGGGTGAACTTTCCCTTTAAGAGTTTGTTATATCCCGCTATTTACAGTCAGTACGCAAATGGCGCATGGGAGTTCCTTGACAATGAGGCATACATAATGTTGATTTCACCCTCTCATCTCCTCTGTGGTGAAATGAGCTGCCAACCTTCACTCAATTTGAGACCCTCATAACTTATAACATAGCTTATACTTAAAACTTGGCATTGGCCAGGGGATGCATCCCACATTTTCAGAACCACTGAAACCTCTGGAGGGACAAGACAAACAAAAGTGGATTATATTTCTTTTATTTTATTTTATATATTTGTTTGTTTATTTTGCTTCCTATGTCCAGTACTGTCCTCCTCTCTGGACCTGCTGGATCTGAGCGAGCCTGGTGAGAGAAGACACAGCAAAGACAGGAAGAGCCCTCTTTCTTCTAAGGGCACACCGTACAGGAAAAAGCCCGATGAAACAGAGCTGATCCAAGTGGATGTTGAACAGAGTATACCCTGTTCCCGCACACCTGAAAAGATTTCATTGGACTCAGGTATTAAGTGTCAGACAGCTGAAGTGAAAGGCTGTTAAGCTGGGAAGCACTCTTGCAAATCAGCCAAGGGAAATTAGAAGTTTACACAAATGAAACTTGTGTTTTTCATTACATTAACTGAACAAGTTCTGTAATGGAAAGTACTTTTTCAATAAAAGGAACATTACAGGTTTGCATATCGTTATGTAGTTGCCCTCTTCAGTATATGCATACTGCATATTCTTCAAACTGTGGTGTTGCTTGTGTTTTACTTGGGTTGCAGTATGATAATATATCTCTTTCAAGCAACATGGCCTCATTTTGTTTACAGTAGCAGTTCCATCTTCTTTGGACAAATGGGAAGAACTCAACCCACACCCGGAGCGAAATGGTAGCAGAAAGTGGAAACTTGAGAGAAGACGTTCATCAAAAAATTCTGGTGAATTTGTGTGGTAAGTTGCTGTTCTAAAAATTTGTATGAAAACACACACTTTCTGGATATCTAAAAGATATGAATACCTTTTTTCACATCAGTTTCTTATGATATAACCTCAGGTCTATGGATTGCAAGACTCAGCTAGACACTGCCCCCAGGAACTCCCTGGAGGTCAATAATAAAGTAGAGGCAGAAGCCATGCCAGTAACTCAAGTAAGTGCAACACCGGGCAACACTTATCACTCTTTTTATGAGTCATGATCATCTGTGCACATGTGTCAGTGACTTTCATATGTTATTTCCCACATGTCCCACCCTTGTCATATACTTGAACCTGTGAATGGTTTGTTTTTTAGCCACGCCATTCATTGTGGAACATTCTGTGCTAACATCTAGAATTCTTTATTTTCAGCTCAACAGGCAATATGTTAGTGGAAGACATGTAAGCCTCTCTGTGCACTCTTTGTATAAATCGCTGAATGGTCTATGCATTTGCACCATGGCAACAGCATCACCACCAAATTCAATACAAATAAGATCAAACCATTTTGGCAATACTTCATGGCAAGTAATGAACTCAAGTGACATCCTCACGGCAGGTCACAGTTTGCAAGGATTTTCAAATTTCTTGTGGTGCTACAGGGTACAAATGTTACACGCTTCTCCCCTCAGTGAAGCATGCAGGTCTGTTGTATTGCTATCTATCATGATTAGATAATTATTAAATTAATTATTGACCAGCCTCTGGTCAATATGAACACCGGAGGTTGTATAATATTCCTCAAGTTTGCTACTAGAAAAGCATAAATGAAATTACACCAGATATATGGTGTCCAGCAGTGGTTGTCTCCTCTAGTGCCTTTGATTTGCTCATCACATTTATAGTCAGGTTGTAAAATGTCATGTGGTGTGACTCCCCAAAAATGTATCAATACACTACTGTTCAAACGTTTGGTGTCCGTAAGATTTTTAAAATGTTTTTGTCTCATATGCTCACCCAGACTACATTTAATTGATCAAAAATACAGTAAAACACTAACAGTAATATTGTTAAATATTATTAAAATTTAAAATAACTGCTTTCTATTTTAATATGTTTAAAAATGGAAATTATTAAACATATTACTCCAGTCTGAGAATTAATAAAAGTATTAATTTTCAAAAAAAAAAAAAAGACAGAAAAGAAAAAAGAAAAGAAAAAATCTTACTGACCCCAAACTTTTGAATGGTAGAGTTATTAATTAATAATTCATAATATTTGTTTAAAAATACATTTCACGTTGAAATTTTATTTTAAAACTTCAAAACTCATTTTTTTCTTCAAAACTCATATTTTAAAAAGAATAATGATTAATGTTTCTTTACACTCTTAAATGTCATTGACACTTATAAACCTAAACCTTACATATGAAGTACAGATTCATTTTGTCTTATTTGTTAAGACTAGTCATGATGGAGCAATCAGTATATGTGAACTGCATGGTTCTAAAAACATCAAGCTCAAATTGTCTTCCGGCCATGAGCGGCAGTAGAAATGGAATGTATAATGTTAAAGGTAATTGTTGCACTGACACGGGGTCTGACAGGGCACATTAAATGTAATTATACAGAGCTGCACCAGCACAATGAAGCAAGACCAATTGTCCTTTTTGAGGCCTCCATTATAGCCTCCTGTATGAAATCCGTTTAACTTGGTAACCTTGGTAATTGATTAATATCCAATGAGGCAGGTAGCAAATACTTCATCCTATTCCTTTGATTCAGTCTGCCTGGAAGGCTTTGTTATGCTGAGAATTGAATTGGGGAAATGGAAGTTTTCCATTGATAGCTCAGCACTTGACATTTAGAATGACCTAAGAACAAGATACAAAGCTACATACAGAGGGTGAATTTTAAAGGGTAACTCTATGATTACATTATTCATTAAAATGACAAGCAACTTTAAAATTTAAGGAGCACCAAAAACATAACATTATTATCACTGAAAATGTAACAACTAGGGCTGTCAATTTTATATGTGCATTTAGTGTGATTATTTTTTTTAAATGCAATTAAAAAGTAGCACAATTAATCACACCCCCTGGCCAGTACTTTAATTTTGTAATAAGGAATTTTTCTACCATTGAACCTCTTTAAAGACAGCTAGATGGAAGATATACTGAAATATTAAATGCAATGAATTAATTGGCAACTACTTTGATTAACCATTTTAATCGATTGACAGCTCTAGCAATAACCTAGTTGAAGGAATAGTTCATACAAAAATGAAACCTTGCTCAGAATTTACTCACCCTTAGGCCATCCAGGATATAGACTTTTGTTTCTTCACCAAAACAGATTTGGAGAAATTTAGCATTACATCAATTGCTCACCAATGGATCCTCTGCAGCATATGGGTGCCGTCAGAATGAGAGTTCAAAACATCACAACAATCCACAAGTAATCCAAATGACCAACCTATTTATTTACTGTTTTGGACTGTTTTTCACTTGTGTTCATATTTCTCTCCTAATTTAGACAACACAACTTTTTTACTGAATAAAGCAAGAACGTGGATAGAGGTATTTTAATTGGATGCAACGGTTTGAAGTTAAAAACTTCCTAATGATAAAGCTTTTCACTTTAAAAGACATTTTAATTGATGAACTTGAGTCGTGTGGTTTACTTGTGGATTATTATGATGCTTTGATTAACAGTTTGAACTCTCATTCTGACGGCACCCATTCACTGCAGAGGATCCATTGGTGTGCAAGAGAGTAATACTAACTTTCTCCAAATCTATTTTGACCAGGAAACAAACTCATCTACATCTTGGATGGCTGGAGGGTGGGTACATTTTCAGCAGATTTTCATTTGTGGATGATCTATTCCTTTAACAAATATAGTGTGGTAGTTTATAGCATCTTAAGCCATCAGCAAATGTAAACAAAAGGCTCCTATTGTTTGTTATGCCCATATGTCACCCTCTAAATTTGAAACCCATCCAGATGAAGCCTTTATGACTCTGAGAAAATAAAACCCTTGAGATCTTACTGTTGTTTTATTTTGCAGTAAGCTTGTTTTCTGTTGCTGAGTGGTTTACACATACAGCAGTGTAGTCAAAATGAATGGCTTTGCCGCATGTGAAGCATGTCTTCAGGTGTACAGTATTGAAACTGGTGCATATTTGACGATTCATGCTGAGCAAAGGTCTCCTGCCATGCTATTTTCAGATTTGCATACTGAGAAAAATGTGTGAGGGCAGTGCGCTGTGCATGACAATCCAGTCCTGAGCCATTTTGAGTGTGAGAACATTAGCTGTGGACAGCAGAACCTCAAAAGGGAGTGAAAGTGAGAAAGAAAGAGAGGGAAGGAAAGAAAACAAAACGACCCTGTGCTGCTAATGCTGGCATTTCTCCTTGCCTCTGGCATCAGGGGTTGGCAAGGGCAGGGCCTTTTCTCCTGTCAGAGTGACTGAGAGATGGCTGAGCATGTTCTCTCTGACTCCTGTTCTGTGTGCGTGTGTCTGACAGGGCCGTTTGAGCAAAGACCAAAGGTGGGGTAGCACACTCCTGTCCAGAAACCAGTCTCTGGAGGAAGAGTTTGAGAGAGCTAAGGCAGCAGTGGAGGTAAGCCAAAAGTCTCCTTTAAAAATATCTGTAAGCATCAAAAACTTAATGGGCGTAGTTAATGGGCATTAATAGTGTATTTACACAGAGTACAAAAAGCCAACTTTATTGACAGGGTTTTTCTTCTCACTAACTCCACCCATCATTACGCAGATATTTTTTCTTTAGTATAACTAGCATATTAGTTTCATTTACACTTGAATAGCAGCTGCCACTCTTTGTTGATATTTATACTTGATCCAAACAGTATCTACCACTACTTTCATTTGATGCAAATAGCATTTGCCTTTTCTTATCAACTTATCAACTACAGATATTTTACATTTTTTCTGCTTCAGTTTGGGAAAAATCTGTGGGATTCTGAGAAATGTATTAATAAACTATAGTAAATATACTAATATACTAGTAAATATACTAAAACTGTGTGAACTGGAGCTGATATAGCACTGTACTCATATTAGCCTGAACCATTATCCAGTTAATTAAAATGGCTTTCTTGTATTTCTCTGAACAAAAATATACATTTTATAATCATTTACTCACCTTCACTTGTATGACTTTCTTTCTTCTGTGCATCATAAAGTTTTTTTTTTTTTTTTTTGGTACATACAATGAAAGTGAATAGTTACCAAAACGGTTTGGTTACCGGGCCATTCCACCGAATGGGTGGCATTTCTGTCCCCAGGACATTATAGGTGCAAACATGCTATACTATAAAACAACTATAAAATACATTGTATTATTAAGCAACTGCAAATTTAAAATGTATAATTTAAAAAATTATTAAAAACTACCTAAAACACTGAAAATATAGCATTTGTACATCCCCAGTGTCTAACCCAACATTTTAACATGAAATATAATGTTTAAAATCCTTCAGAAATCATTTTTAAATGATGCTTTAAATACAGTTATTTCAAAATTAATGTATAATATTTTGGATAAAATACACATTTTAGTCGTGTCCCCAGGTTTTCACTCATTCCTGTTACCTTAACACATTTCCCCCTCTAAAACACTGGGAAAATTCCACAAGACACATTTTCAACATAATATTGCAACATCTGGATCTTCTGAAGGCAATGAAAGGATCGAAAGCATGTGGTCTTATTTTTTTTCTGTATATTTGATGATATTGTAACAGTGGCTGGGAGCGTCATTATAAATATACTGTCCTGTTACTTAAATTATTTTTTAGATGTGACTTGTTTATTTTAAAAATACAAATCTTTGGTGAATCACTACAATTTGCTGAGTATTCTCATAATATTAGCATGTACTCCATGTGGCTAGATTATATGTATTTGCTAATTTTATCCTAAATTCTCAATCCTGTTACTTTCAGTCCTGTTACTCATATATCCTATACTTATATATACAACCCGAATTATGGAAATGTTGGGACGTTTTTTAAATTTGAATAAAATGAAAACTAAAAGAATTTCAAATCACATGAGCCAATATTTTATTCACAATATAACAGATAACATAACAAATGTTTAAACGGAGAAATTTTACAATTTTATGCACAAAATGAGCTCATTTCAAATTTGATGCCTGCTACAGGTTTCAAAATAGTTGGGACGGGTGCATGTTTACCATGGTGTAGCATATCCTCTTCTTTTCAAAACAGTTTGAAGACATCTGGGCATCGAGGTTATGAGTTTCTGGAGTTTTGGTGTTGGAATTTGGTCCCATTCTTGCCTGATATAGGTTTCCAGCTGCTGAAGAGTTTGTGGTCGTCTTTGTCGTATTTTTCATTTAATAATGCGCCAGATGTTCTCTATAGGAGAAAGATCTGAACTGCAGGCAGCCCAATTCAGCACCCGGACTCTTCTAATACGAAGCCATGCTGTTGTAATAGCTGCAGTATGTGGTTTTGCATTGTCCTGCTGAAATACACAAGGCCTTCCCTGAAATAGACATCATCTGGAGGGGAGCATATGTTGCTCTAAAACCTTTATATACCTTTCAGCATTCATAGTGCCTTCCAAAACATGCAAGCTGCCCATACCCTATACACTTATGCACCCCATACCATCAGAGACGCTGGCTTTTGAACTGAACGCTGATAACATGCTGGAAGGTCTCCTTCCTCTTTAGCCCGGAGAACACGGCGTCCGTGATTTCCAACAAGAATGTCAAATTTGGACTCGTCTGACCATAGAACACTTTTCCACTTTGAAACAGTCCATTTTAAATGAGCCTTGGCCCAAAGGACACGACGGCACTTCTGGACCATGTTCACATATGGCTTTTTGCATGATAGAGCTTTAGTTGGCATCTGCAGATGGCACGGTGGATTGTGTTTACCAACAGTGGTTTCTGGAAGTATTCCTGGGCCCATATAGTAATGTCAATGACAGAATCATGCCAATGAGTGATGCAGTGTCGTCTGAGGGCCCGAAGACCACGAGCATCCAACAAAGGCCTTCGGCCTTGTCCCTTACGCACAGAGATTTCTCCAGTTTCTCTGAATCTTTTGATGATGTTATGCACTGTAGATGATGAAATTTGCAAAGCCTTTGCAAATTGATGTTTAGGAACATTGTTTTTAAAGTATTCCACAATCTTTTTATGCACTCTTTCACAGATTGGAGAGCCTCTGCCCATCTTTACTTCTGAGAGACTCTGCATCTCTAAGACATCCCTTTTATAGATAATCATGTTACAGACCTGATGTCATTTAACTTAATTAGATGTTCTCCCATCTGAATATTTTCAAATTTCTTGCATTTTCAGCCCTTTGTTGCCCCTGTGCCAACTTTTTTGAGACCTGTAGCAGGCATCAAATTTGAAATGAGCTCATTTAGTGGATAAAAGTGTAAAATTTTTCCGTTTAAACATTTATGTTCTTTATGTCCTATTGTGAATAAAATATTGGCTCATGTGATTTGAAAGTCTTTTAGTTTTCATTTTATTCAAATTTAAACATCCCAACATTTCCGGAATTCGGGTTGTAGTAACTGAGTAAAATTAACAGGAGTGAGTAATGTCATCAGATTTATTAATGTAAATATTAGGCTACATCCATATTAATCTAGATAAATTTGAAAATGCATCTCTTTCTCAACATTTTGGCCTTATATCCACACTGAGACAATGCTTTTGCCCAGAGCATTGGGCAAACCTATGGTTGTTTCTGCATTGTTGTTTTATATTACATTCCTGCAAGTATGACAGAAAATTTACTTGAAATTTCTGTCCTGTGGCAATTATGTATTAGACTCATACATGGAATGGCGTTTGAATGTGAGCTGCGCCATAAGAAAACAATATCCACAAAAAAACTGAAAATATATTATTTGTTAAGTTTATTATTTTTAATATCAATTTTAATCTAATATTTAATATTTATTATTTTTTTTATTTATATCTTATCTTATAACCCGTCCTCTACCCCTAAACATAACCCTAACAAAAAAACTCTAAATAGAAGAGTTAAATATTTAAATAGGAACATGATTTGGCCTTTTTTAGCAGTGAGGTCAGTTCACTAGTCAGTGTTCAACACTTTCACTATATTGGTGCGGTTATTAATACCTCACATGTGTAGTCAAACCTGTATACTAATGTAATGGATACTCCTTCCGGTTACTCATTTCATTCATATAACTAAATAGTTTTTTCTTTAAAAAATAAAGTTAAACCATTATTTTTTAAAATAAGTTTGGTCCATAATTTATCCCATTGTTTAATAAATTGCATCATAGAAAATTGATAAGCTTGAGGTTTGAGTCACCTTTAAAATGAAAAAAATGGGTTTGTGTACTTTAGAAAAATACACCTTGTGTAGATAAATAGTGATTTTTTTTTTATGATAAAAATAATCTTTTTGACCATGAAATCAACAATTTCTTTAAAATAAACACCTGCTTGTGGGGGAAATAAAGGAATTTATTGACATTTTTAAACATGCTTTTTAAAAGACATTAAAAAAAATGCATCCATCTTCCACTTAAAAATTGTGTAAAAAATTAAATATAGTTACCTGAGATGGACCAATACCGATTTTGAATAGTTAAATATGTGTGTTACTAGATTTAGTCTTTAAAAAGGTTAGAAGAGTTTTGGAAGCAAATGGCACCCATTCAGTGGAATGGACCTACCAACATTATTCAAAATATCTTCTTTTATGTTCCACAGAAGAAAGAAGGTGAATTATCCCCATAAACTTAGATGGAAAAAATATTTTATCGTTTAAAACAATAACTTGAAGAAACTTATTTAGGTGCACTCTTTGTTAAAGTTCATATTTTAATAAGGCCTCACCTTTGTGGCGTTGGACGAGTTAGAAACCACCTCCTGTCACGAGTACAATGTGATGCTAATTAGCCTCCCTCAATAACTGATTGATTATAATGTCATCACCGTTGCTCATGGAATAAGTTGAACCATAAAATAACTTTCCATTGCTCAATGAGAGAAGAAAATAGGCCAGTTGTGCAGCATCAGGTGGCAGAGGAGAAGGTATTGTGCTTACAGAAACTAGATATGGACTAATTCAGCTGGAGACCTTGCTATCCAACATCAGTTCCTGTGCTTCAGTGATCACAACCGCTGATGCATTGGAAGAAACTACTCTAAGGCCTGTCACTCAGGAGAAAAAAACATCTAGACACAATATCTCTCATTCAACCAAAAAACAATTTTTTGATATAACACCTAAATGTATGTGTATATATATATATATATATATATATATATATATATATATATATATATATATATAGCATTTTGCTTAAATAAGAGTCTTTGAAAATGCATTTATTTTATTTGCTATTATTATTATTTTTAATTTAATTTAATTTTAAATGCACAACATAGTAACCAAAACTTACAAATAAAATGTCATGTTTCATTACAATGTACTTTCATCACTTAGTACCGTGTTAAGACTTCTCACTCCTTAATAGTTATGTTGTTCTGATGAGTGTCTGCTGTTGCACTTGTAAGAAGCCAGCTATTGTATTACATGTGTTACAGAGGTAGAGTGCTAAGGGCGAAAACATGGGGGATCTGAAAGAACAAATGAATAATGGAGGAGAAAGAGGAAGGGCACATCTAAAAGTGAGAGCAGTACTTACAGTACAAAGAACCACTCAATCCTGAATTTGTACTGTGCACAGAATCACTGGTTATACTGCCTATCTGTAGCTCTCAAAACAGCTCCCATTACAACTATAGGACTGAGACAGTATTCGGTTTGAAAGAGGGTTGAGAGGGGCGGAACTTTGTGTACAGTAAGTAGTGATTCTCCAGGCTGCAATGGGAACAAATGGAGGGTTGATCGATAGCACCATCCTTGAGTTTCAATCATTACGGGAACATTGGCCTGCACGCTGAGAGCTGCCCTTCTGCCTCCAGCCCCCTACAAGTAACTGCATATACTTAATATGATTATAAGCTGAACGGAGTCTTGAATTATCCAGAAAGCTACTTTCTGGGACAGTGAGGCCAGTTTCCAATCATTTTCATTTGTTGATGTCCAGAATGAAGAAATACCTTGGAGCCTAAAATGAATTGAAATGGGGAATCGTCGGGCTGGGCTGCTTACTGAGCAGTGAATAAAGATGCAAGATAGATGGAAAATACATTTTACGCCCCGCAGTCTTAGGGGAGGATGTTGGGATGCAGGAAACAGAATACATCTGAAATTATACTGCTCTATTTAGAAACAGGCAGACAGCGAGAGGTGAATGCAGGCTTTCGGGTGACTCTGTGCTGGTCAGGGCCAAATATAACACAAAGGTGTGTTAAATGTAGGGATTTATGCTGTAAATAACAGCATCTTTCATGATGAGATGATGTATAATACCAGAAACCTTTTGAGCATTTAAGACTTCTCACTTCAAACCAATAATAGCATTTGTTTACAACATAAGAACAGTATGATTAACCATAGGCTTTAGATTTACAGTAGCACATGTATGGTTATTCAAAATCCATCTTCTGATCCTTTCCATCTCCTAACATGTAGGAGATGTTTCAGATGATGCAAAATGACAGGGATCGGTTTTAACAGCAGGACCTGACAGCTTGTCAATTCTTTTTTTATATGCTCAACAATCCAAACTCCTGGACAGAAAGTTCATGCTTTTGGGAGAACAATGTTACAGCTACTGAAGGAGCATACAGTAATACAGTTACTTGATCATTTCTGTCTTATAAACATTATTTAGTTAAGTAAATATGATGCATATTAATTTGTAAATATGAATTAAATTCATATTCATTTTCATATTAATAATAATATTAATTTGTACATGTGATTTATTGACTCATAAATTCTAAACTTTGTTCAAAAGTTTAGTAGAAGCCTCGATGGAATTTGTAGACTTGTATGTATGACTGTCACGCTCAAGCTCATTAATTGTTTGTCACGTATGTCTTAGGGTTTTTATTATTCTAATTATGAGCTGACCCTTGGTCTCTTTTAGTTAGTAATTATGAGATGAATATATTCACTTGCCCCTCTATTAAAGAGTTAGTCTTTGAGAGAGTTCAAATAATTATTTGCAACCCAACTTTCTTCTTTTTCCGACAGCGGTCCATTCTCTTATATACTGTTCTGTATGAATGTGTAAAGTTATATTTTCCAATCTAACAATTGTATTTGATAAGCGTTCACTCTTTACCTGTTAGTTGTATGCCTAAAACGAGAAAAAGAAATCTGTGCTAATGTTTTTAAAAGAATAAACTTAATTCAAAATATATTATGTTCTAAAAAAAAAAAGTAATATCTTATGCAGTTTTGCTTCTAAATGTAAATGTTAATTTTTTTTTACTGGAAAATAACACAAAAATACTAATTCAGAAATATTTTTCCAGGATAAAGCATGTCCCAACAGAGTTTAACTACTAGGCTTTTGTGTACCATTCAAATAGAAATAAAGGTCTCAGACTTGTGAACCAAAAGGCATTCTATTTCAGAAACAAAGACCAATTAGAAAAGACTTTCTCACCCCAGTGGAACAGCATGGCCTTGATCATGTGTCTTTCTTTGAAAAGGAGGAAGACCGAGCACTGAGACCCTTTGGAGCCCTCGGTGTACCCGTTAAGACCTCTGCCATGGCCTACTGAGCTCCTGACAACATTCAGCCTTTATTACGCTTATAGAGCTGTATCTCACTATCCCTCAAGGGACGAACAATGCAGTTGAGGTAAAAGGAAATGCTAAAGGAAAGATGCCAGTCTTGAATGACACATAATGTCAGGGGTGTTCAAGAATGCTTTTTCTGAGCCCCTTAGACAGTAACAGCTTCAGGGGTTGTCATAAAACGACACTTGTTATTTTTCATGGATCTTTTTCAGTGTTTGTGACATATTTCAATGAAGCAGGTATTAGACCAGGTGCTTTGCACAAATAGGTGAATAAGTTGCTAAAGGAATCGTTCACTCCAAAACTCCATTTTCTTTCTCTGTGGATCACAAAAAGAGAATTCACTCTTTTATGCTGTTACATTGAATTATGACTGGAGCTTTTAAACAGGCAGTGATGTAGAAGTAAGCATTGATCTTCTTCTGCGGAGGCAGTGTTTAGCCACACTATTAAGTCATAAAGTGGCACATTCCACAACCTGTCGTTTTGGCAGATTGGCTTCAATATAAGCTGTTTTTAGACTAACAAGTAAGTTTTCAGTTCTGAAACTTACAGAATGTTTTTATAGCACAATGACCTCTTATATGTCAAATGATCAAGGGAATTTTGATTTCTCAGTTCATCACCCCTTTATGACTGTGTCTTAAGTTAGCCAAGAGGTAAACAGTCTTTTTTTTCTTATTTAAATTGGGCCAATCTACTATTTTGTAACTGGCTTTAAAAAGTTATGACCAATCTTGAAGAAAACAATTTAGATGATTAACATTTTAAGACTAGTCTAAGTAGTTTATGCAACTGGCCCCTGGTCTGATGAACCAGATAAGAACCATTTCATTGAAAGAATCTGATTCAAAAGAACAGTTCATGAATTAGACCTCACTATTACATAAATGAATAACTATTAATGATTTTCGATGTAAAACAACTTCAGTTTTGAAAATGTTCCTTAGACAAACCTATCAAGCTCAGAAGACTTGGAAAATATTGTGCTCAATATAGTATTTTTTAAATATTTTAAAGGACACCTATTATGCCCCTTTTTACAAGATGTAATATTGGTCTTGGGTGTCCCCAGAATGTGTCTGTGAAGTTTCAGCTAAAAATACCCCACAGATCATTTATTACTACAGCTGGAAAATGTCATTTTTGGGGTGTGTCTAAAAAAATAGCTGTTTTGGTGTGGATCACTTTAAATGCAAATGAGCTGCATATTCTGGCCCCGTCTCCAGAAGAGGGCATCGCGTATACGTCTCTCTGCATTGCATACCTACAGCAATAAACAGCTGGTAGAAGCAACATGACTGAGAGCAAGAGTACCGGTGTTCAGCTGTACATATGGAAAGTCGAATGCACTGAATGTGGGACGAAACGTTACAGAGCTCGTGCTGTGCTGACCTGTCATCGGCACAGCTCAATGGACTGAGCCACGTGACCAAGCTACCGAATGAACAGTGTGGCGCGAACTAATCTCACAAGTATGGCGCTGATCAATTAAAAACACTGTTAAAACGCTATACTATAACGACATGACATTCACAAAGCAGTCTGGAATTAAATGATTTGCGCAGACATAAATGTATTTAGATAGATTTTGAGGTGCATTACCTTGAAATCAAAGTAATGCACTCTGTCCTCAGTAGCTCAGATGTTGGGAGAAAATGAAAACTCTTATGTTCAGTCTTATATCCAAACACAGAGCACAGGGATTGCTTACGAGACATTGTTGACATTACAGCTGCTCGAGCGTGGAGAAAATGGAGGGCAGCGAACAACTGCTGAGGGTGGAAACTATAGCAATGCAGGGCTGTCAATCATCCCCTGTGGCCTGGCCCTATGCAGTGTGATGTCACATTGCATAGACATAGAATCAAAACGGCAGGCCTAGTGAGACTGATTTGGTTTAAAGGGGATTAAAAAATGAGGAGTGGGTGGATTTTTATCATTGTAGGGTTGTCGTGTTCACACACTGCCAACACACATTTATGTTTTAGATATTTTTATTCAATTTTGTCATTTATCTTAGTTTTTACATATTTCTATGTAACTGTAATTTATTTACTTAATGCAATTTCTAGTTTTCCTTTGTCTTTGGAGTGTTACAAGTTGTTCGTGCATATATAAGATCCGTAAAGTTGCAAAGACTAAAGTCTCAAACCCAAAGAGATATTCTTTATAAAACTTAAGACTCGTCCATGCCTTCCTAAACCACATTATTCAAACACGCCCCCATATATCTACCTCACTGTGTGAGAAGACGTGCATAACACCGCCCAAATGTTTATGCAAAGAAAGAAGGCGTAACTTTTATTCCCGCCACTGGCCATGTCATGGAGACGCTATGTGTTTCCAAATATGGTAAGGGGCGTAACATTTCCGTCACACGCTTGAGGTATTCATCCAATCACAATGCAATCACAGGCCAATCAGAGCACACTGTGAGCCTTTTAAAAAAATTTACGCGAGAGGAGCAACAATAATGTCCACGGTATGTGGAAAATAATGTGTTTTTTGAACCTTAAACCACATAAACACATTGCATTACACCAAATAATGTTATTTTTAGCATCGTCATAAGACCCCTTTAAATGTATTTATTTTAGCTTCTGTTTTCTAAGTTCTTCATGTAATATTTACAATTTATTTCAGCTTCATTTCAATAACAAAAAAATATATATATTTTAAATAGTAATAGTTTTTTTTTTTTTTTTTTTTTATGAGCCCCAGTCCTCATTTATTTTCAATATATTGAAAAAAGTGGCCTGGATATTCTTTAAAAATAAATCTTTTGTGTTCCAGAGTAAGTCGAAATGACTTGAGGGGGAGAAAATGTCTTCTTTTAACAAATGTAAAGTTAATGAAAAGAGGGTTCTGTAATTTAGAAACACAGAACAACTGCGAAAAACAGCTGGATTCATAAAAATGCCTTTGATGTGTTCAGTGAAGATGTGTGCCGTGAAGTATGTCCTTAACGCAAATGTTCTGGCTATTAAAAAGTTCAGTCAAGCAGTCTTTCTCTGGATGAGAGATAATGAGTCTTCAACTTTGACCTTTGACTAGTTGGACTCTCTCTGTGCTGAGCTGTTGGGGGAAAAGAGGGGGTGGGTCATCCAATTACCGTAATTGGCCACTTAGTGAAGCTGTTGCCCGTCATAAAACACGGAGGGCCATTTATCTCCTCAACAAAAGATGTGTCATTGAACAAAATAACATCTCATCAACTTTCAGTCGCACAACATTCTTTGAAAACCCTCATCATAAATACAATCTCTGAGGGAATCATGCCACAAAGGCTTTTGAAAAGCAGATAGCTCTCTTACAGCAGTGCTTTTCAAGTGAATATGAGCCGCAATGAAGGGATACTGGGACTCGTGACCTGTATCGATTGGTAGGTGACTTCAACAAATGCTCCTGCCATTTCTGATTTTATAACACATGACAGTGATGTGTGAGGTTTTGAGTAACAGGCTTTCAAGTAAAGACAAATTAGTGTTTTTAACATTTCAAAATAATTTTCAAGCATTTTGTCCTTCTGCATCAAATCAAAGTGTTTCGGTGCACTCAGTTCGCTGACTAATGCTATGAGCAAGTAATTTTTTTGATTAATCAAACCCTTAAATGAGACTTCCAAATGTCCTAGATGGCTGAGAGCTGAATGATTGCTTGCGTGGCTGTGTAAGTCTCCTCTTGCCATCAATATTCATGCACAGTGATTCATTATTCAGATTGCAGAGCACAGAGAGTTCAGACGCATGTTGATACAGATTTGAGGCATTCATAAGAGTGGCACACCTGCAGAGACTCGACTAAAGACTAAGATTTACCCAGAGCTTGATGTTGCGGAGGCAGAAAACCTTTTCGCCATGAAGTCCTCTTCTGGACACTGTGAAAAAAAGAACAAAGACAACAAAACTGAAACTATAGCAAACTAAAACTGTAACAGTTTTGGTGGCTGGTTGCATATAAGCTTTCTAGTTGACTAAATGAAAGTTCAGTAAATGAATGAATTTGGAGTACAAATTGGTATTTTAGTATCTTTCAAGTGTTTGGAGGTGGAACACCAGTATAATGTTACATTTGTTCATTTAACAGACACTTTATTCTATATCTATCTATATCTATAATCAAAACCATAACGCTGATGTTGCAAGTGGGACGTTTTACCAGCCGAGTTACAGGAAATGCATCACTGTATCATTTCCATTTTTTAAGTGAAATATTTTAAGAGAATTACAGTTTGGCTTTGCTGAAGAGTAAATGTGTACAGAGTTTTCTGCTCATTAGATTGATTATATCCACTGTTACTCAGCTAATATGTTATACTAAAATGTTACTCAGCTGATTTTTGTAATAAATTTAAAAGGTTTACTCAGTTACTTAAGAGGTCAACTCTACTGAGGTGAATATTATACAATTAGTTAAATAAAAAAAAAACAACAACTAAATTATTTATAAAACCTTATGTATATAAAACATGTAAAACATTTTTATATTTTAGGAGAACTGTTTTCATACATAACATAGTGCCAACATTTATTTCTTATTTTTATAAGCCATTTTTTACAGCATAGCTATTTTTTTCTGTCTCATTTATCAAATCCCTTTCAGTCAGACACAGAGTTTTGGGATAAGATGCAGGCAGAGTGGGAAGAGCTCGCTCGCAGGAACTGGCTAACAGAGAATGAGCAACCACAGATTCCCTCTAATGTGTCTCCTTATGAAAAGGTAAAGGAGAAACAAATCAAACAAATAATTTAAACAAATATTAATTTAGAACTGTGACAATATTATTAATAATAATAATAATAATTATTATTATTAGTAGTAGTAGTAGTAGTAGTAGTAGTAGTAGTATTAATTATTTTATAATTACTAATTTATTATTATTATTATTATTATTATTATTATTACTATTATTATTATTATTCAATATAACACAATTATATTTCACAATTACTTTCACAATTAATTAATTATTTTATTTATTTTATTTTATTTTTTGTGTTTTTATTTAACCAGTGTGCAAAATCTTCATAAATTTTGCACTACTTAATTATGTCCATTATTTCTTGCTCAGGGATACTACTTCCACACAGATAACCCTTTCAAAGACTGGCCAAATGCATTTGAGGAGGGATTACGCAAGTCCAGAGAGGGAGACCTTCCTAACGCTGTACTTCTTTTGGAAGCAGCTGTGCTGCAGGACCCTCAGGATTCAGAGGTGAGCAAGTGGGCTTATAAAACAACAACAGTCAGCCAGGTACTTTCATCAAATCAACGTCTGCACAGCTTGAAAACATGTTCTGCCAGTCAGACTACCGTCATACCTTTCCTACATACAGTGATAAGCAGTAGGTACGTTCTTGCCCACACTGAACATTTTACAGATCATGGCATGATTAGCCAAGGCAGGGTGTTCCATGTTCTCACTAATTTTCAGTGAGAGCTCCGTAGTAGACATTGTACTTGACAGTGACTGATGGCAAACCATTAACACTCTTGTAACTGAGCTGGGTTCCCTTTTTTCCAGTCGATTTAATGATGTAATAGTTCAGTTACATCCCAGAGAGGATTATCCCTCTTCTCCTGGAATTACCCCACCTCTAAATGATTGTGTCTCCAAAAAAGCTGAATGTTAACAGATAATATTACAAAGCAAGTGGCATTTCGGGGAGATTTTGCTTCTGAAATATCATAAGTACGCTATATTCATTGTACATTGTAAGTTAAGAGCGCAGACTCAGCGAACCATGTTAAGATATTCTATTAAGTCTCATTAATACACTTTCCGTTGTATTCACAAACTGTGGCCTTGTCACGAGGGTTTTGAAATGCAGTTTCCTCCTACACAGAGTTAACAAGCTTATCTTCTAATAATTAGTCTTACTCAGTGTTCATAACCCCACAAATGATTCATTGTGGAATCATAACATAAATATTCAGTCACATAATTAATGATACTTAAATCAACATCCTAAACTTTAAATATTTGTCTAGCGATATAGTACATCCAATGACTCATCATCTTCAAGAAATGGCAACACAAATCCATTCAGTTCCTCACTAACATTGTGTTCTTCTATGTCTGAGCCACAGGCCTTTGAAAATGAATCATTTCCCCCAGGTTAGCATTGTAGCTCGCGCACAATAGAAGCTCCTCGCCGGAGTCAAGGTGATAACCCCAATGCTCATTGTTCAATACCTATTTTCTTTTCAGGCTTGGCTGGTGCTGGGAACCACACAAGCAGAGAATGAGAATGAGCAGGCAGCAATTGTCTCCCTCCAGAGGTAAGGAAGTATCCCTGCATGAATCATATGCAAATAATGGTTTACACAGAACCGATTGGCTCATGAAGTTTGAGTCATCACACTTAGGATGTGACTGAGTGTTTATGGCAAAAAATAAAGTCAAAGCAGAGTTAGAATGGATTGCTTTGTACTAGTATTGGATGTATCGTTGATGATTGTACTATCAATGTCAAGTCAAGATAAAGGTTAAAGGAATAGTTCACCCAAAAATTCAAATTTGATGAAAATGTACTCACCCTCAGGCCATCCAAGATGTAGATGAGTTTGTTTCTTGATCAGAACTGATTTGGAGAAATTTAACATTGCATCATTTGCTCACCAATGGATTTTCTGCAGTGAATGGGTGCCGTCAGAATGAGAGTCCAAACAGCTGATAAAACCATCACAATAATCCACAAGTAATCCACCTGACTCTAGTCCATCAATTAATGTCTTGTGAAGTGAAAAGCTGTGTCTTTGTAATAAACTACACATTAAGGTGTATTAACTTTAAATTGTCACTTCGAATTGTCACTAGTGCTTCCTCCAGTGAAAAAGTCCATCCCCTGTTGCCACTCACATCAAAATCCACTAACATATTTGTTTAGAACTGTTTTGGACTGTTTTGCTTATAAACAATATTTTATCTGTGCATATTTCTCTCCTGATTCAGACGAGATGACTTTTCACTGCATGGAGAAAGCAATATTATGGATACAGTAAGCAACGGTTTGAAGTTAAAAACATCTTAATGATGGATTTGTCTATTGCAAATCCAAATATTCCTTTAATCCCTATTCAGAACAAAAATGGTATAAGCAATATAAACAAGACCCTTCAACCTGAAGAAGGCCTTGAGTCAGACACCTCCATGTGGTTATCTGTGACACCAAATGAGACAAAGCTCTCTGCTGTGCCCTCTCCTGCTTGAGATAAAGAGCTACTGTAATAACCCGGTGATCCAATTAAAATTGCATTTCATAAGCACAGAGGCCTTTGGGAGATTACATTCATTTTGGGTAGAACAGCCAGCCATAATCTCATACAACGTTCCTCTGAGCAACCGGGGTGAAAACTCCAATCTATGTGTGTTAATCACCAATGACACTCAAAGCTGTGTTTTGGTACCATGTATTCGCATCACTTTTGAATAGAGTGCTTTTATATATGTCTGCCTCTCTGATATTATCTAACGTAATTTAAGATGTCATTTTAAAATGGTGTATCATCTGTGGTTGGACCACACAGTTGCTGTAGTTCACATCCTGTTCGTCCTAAATAGAATGCAAGATTAGAATTAGTAGAGCAGAAATAGAGTAGAACTACAATAAAACTCTTCCACATCATAGTTAAGTTAGGATGCAAAACTTTAAATGTCTTTTTTGACTGTCATTTGCCAGTTTTAGCTGTGACAAGGAATGTAACGTCAAAGCTGCCACACAAGTTTCTTAAATATACTGTATTACCCAGAGGTGAATGAATTTAGCCAAATGCTGATAAAGTTTACATGCAAACAAAGTGACAAAGTAAAATGTAATTTATTCCTGTGATGGAAAACTGAATTTTCAGCAGCCATGCGCAATAAGCATTTCTAATTTCCAATATTACTCTTAATAATTTAATATATTATTCTAATAATATCCTCACATTTGAAAATGTTTATGCTGCTTAATATTTTTATACCATGATCCATTTTTTTTTTCAGGATTCTTGAATGAATAGAAAGTTTAAAAGAACAGCATTTGTTTGAAATTGAATTTTTTTGTAATAATGGAAATGTCTTGACTGTTACTTTTGAACAATTTAATGCATCCTTGCTGAACAAAGTATTAATATTAATTTCCAGTTGGATTTAAATGTGTTTAAATCTCTAACTGAAATGCGTTTAAATAAATTAACCACAGGTTCGTGTGATCATAAATGGTTAAATTACTTCCTTTTGACCTTCAGAGGTCCACAAATGCAGTGTGTGTTCCACAAAACTTACCCATAAGTAATATTGAAGTACTTTTTTTAGTACATAGTGTCAGCATGTAAATTGGGACAAAGCCGGCATCTTATTTGGGCAGGAGGGTTGGGAGGGGGTGAGTATACTTTTACCTTTCCATTTTTATTTCCATTTTTATTCTTTGATGCACCTGTGTATCCTGTGTGTGGTAATAAACAATATCCAGATGTCAGCTACGCCATGTTTTTGCTTACGCTTGTAAAACAGGGAACGCGACTTCCATCATAAACTGAGCAAATTATTTATTTTGGTTTTATGAAATATGTTTAGATGGTCTCCATGCGGGCACACAAGATGACACAAGTATTCACCCATGAATTAAAACCAGCACTAATCAGGAAGCATCTGCCTCTCATTATGATGGCAGACAGCTAATTAGTGTCCATCAAAAGCAGCGGTTCTTTAGATGCTTCCTTGTTGTATGTGTGTGCAGGTGTCTGGAGCTCCACCCCAACAACCTCCAGGCCCTCATGGCCCTGGCAGTGAGCCTGACCAACACAGGCATGAGGCAGGAAGCGTGTGAGGCGCTGCTGAGCTGGATAAGGCACAACCCCAAATACAAGCAACTTCTGAAGAGCCGCACACACCTGCAGGCCTCACCTGGTTCACGGAGACCCTCCTACCCTTCCGCAATGGGCTGGTATGGTTACAAATAAATCCAGTGCCATGTAAGAAATATACAGCAGCCCCAAAAATGTGATATTTAATTAAAAATGTATACATTTCATTACTGTAGAAACAAAATATTAACAAACAAGTAGTTTGAAAACAAATTATGCTAACCACTTTAAAACTGGCTTCAAGTTTTGGCAATTTTTGCAGTTACTTTTGACAACTGGCTTCAAGTTTTGGCAATTTTTGCAGTTACTTTCAGCCAAAAAAAGTATTTTTTTAAAGTTATTTTTAGTGGATGTATGATGTCAGTCCCGCTCATGTTTAAACACGTGTCATAGCAGAATATATCATTTGTTGTATCGTTTGAAACCTAACAAACCTTCACTTTTTGTATATAATTTAATTTGGTAAATAATAATTTTTAATGTTTAATTTGGTTTAAATAATAATAAACAATTATGTGTGTGTATATATTTACAGTAAATGGTTGGATGGATGGATGGATGGATGGATAGATAGACAGAAGTCTCTTGCTCACCAAAGTTGCCTTTATTTGACTAAACATACTGTAATATTGTGAAATATTATTACAATTTAAAACAACCAATTTCTATTTTAATATATTTTAACATTTAATTTATTCCTGTGACTGCAAAGTTGAATTTTCAACAGCCATTACTTCATTCTTTAGTGTTACACAATACTTCAGAAAACAAACTAAAATGGTCATTTCTTTTGCTTAATTACTATTAGTGCTCAATTATTAATATGATAATTATTTTATATTAATAACCTTTATTTTTTTATACCAACCCTCATTAACCCCTTCCCCAACCTCCAATCCATTTAAATGAAAAAAGTTAAAAAGTAAACTTTTTATTCTAAAACATCAAACAATAAAAAAAATTTCTACATCAAACATGGAAAAAATAAAAAATAAAAAAAAAAGTCCTGCAAACCTTTATAATTGTACACAGAGACTTCTAACTTTTACTGTCGCGTCAAGAGGATGATGGTCATTTATTTGAAGAATTTTCTCAAATAAATTTTTTTGTGATGTACCACTTCCCGAGGACACTTTCTGCACATTATTTCTAAATTGCCTAAAATAACCAGGTGTTGGTTGTTTGCACTGCGACAATCGATAGTTGTATGACATCAAAGTACCGCGAGAGCTATATATAGAGAGCAACACCTGGTTATTTTTGGCAATTTAGAAATCCTGTGCAGAACGTGTCCCCAGGAAGTGGCAAGTATGGTCACCTTGCTAAAGTGACAGGTTTACAACTGCACTCCGTGTTGCAAAAATCCCTACTTTCTCCTGCATGCAGCACTTCAATCCCTCCTAAATGGAATATTTTTGGTAGCAACAACTTAAATCTCTCTCTAGAGAGCCCCTTTCTCTTTTTCTTAGCTATTAAATGACACGTTTTGATGATGTTGCTGCTGGTAGGGACGTCCCTGAAGGACAATGCCTCTGAGTCTCTGCACTCTCTCCCTTTTTATCTCCAGCCCCCTGCTGCCCGAGGTGAAGGAGCTGTACCTGGAAGCTGCCCAGCACAACTCGGACACGATTGACCCAGACCTGCAGACAGGGTTGGGAGTGCTGTATAACCTCAGCTCCGAGTTCAACAAAGCAGTGGAAGCCTTCAACGCAGCATTGTCGGTGCGGCCAGAGGTAAATCCCTCCTCAGTGTACTCGACTGACAAACTAGGGCTAAATCATACAGAGACTCTCCCTAAAGGCAGAGGGCAAAGGAGAGAGGCAGAGAAAGTCACCGGGGCTTAAAAAGTGTCTCTGAAATCTTTAAAACAGTTCATTTGAAACTTGAGGGGAGCTTTACCATTCATGAGCGCTGACTCCAGAACCCTGTGGGTCACCTTTCGACGATTGATGCTTGCTAAGCCAAATTCTGTCCCCCTGTGTAGACTGCATTTACACTCAATCGAAAATCCTCCCCATCTGCTTGACTTGGTAATGTCTGCTTGCCTGCTGGGGGGCTCAGAGCGTGAATACGATGAAAGATAATAGCAATGTGGAAGTGAAACTCTGATACCAGGCTCCTTGTGACATTAGGAACTAGGCAACTTCTCTGTACCTCTGTTTTATGCAGTGCCACTGTACTTAAAGGTCATATTTTATCCCTAAAAGAAAGAGAGCAGATCATATCTTAATGGTATTAAAAATCAGTCGCATATAACTGTGTAATCTTTGAAGCGCAGAGCGATAATTATTTTGATCCGTGACACTGAGCCGGAGGGGATTCTTTTTGCCATTGGTGTGTACAGGACTACCTGCTGTGGAATCGGCTGGGGGCGACGCTGGCTAATGGAGATCGCAGCGAGGAGGCTGTGGAGGCCTATACCAGAGCCCTGGAGCTGCAGCCCGGCTTCGTCCGCTCACGTTACAACCTCGGCATCAGCTGCATTAACATGGGCGCTCACAGGTTTGTGATAGAGAGTTGAGCTTGACCTGAAAATTATGGAAAATATATCCCCCAACTTTTTGTTTAAATACTTTGATCCTGATGTTCTGTTGGAATAAATGCAGCATAATAAGGAAACATTTATTCCTTGATTTATGGGTGTTTCTTCAACTGCTGGTATTTTTGTGTCCCAGGGTTAGGGTTAGAGTTAGGTCTAACCTCATCAGGCATTATAGGAGAAAACTCCTATACCATTTTGGCAAATGGAGGTTTCAAAAAGTATTGAATAAAAGGGTACCGTTAATTGTGTCCAATGTGTATTAGAGAAAAACATTTATTTCATAATGATATTTCCCCCCATTTTAAATTCTTATTCTCCAATGAAAGGTTAGAGTTTTGTGAATTTTTTAAATAATAGATCAAAACGATTAACAATGCAGATTTATTTCCACAGCCTTCTTTGATCATATTTACCAAGGGTACCAAGATAGATAGATAGATAGATAGATAGATAGATAGATAGATAGATAGATAGATAGATAGATAGAATAAAAAAAATAAAAATAGATGATTAAAAATTATATATATATATATGTATGTATGTTTACATTCACACGCATACACACACACACACAGAGATAGATAGATAGATAGATAGATAGATAGATAGATAGATAGATAGATAGATAGATAGATAGATAGATAGATAGATAAAATATAAAAAATGGGTAAATATCACTAGTAAACAAAATTTTAGTGTTCATGATTTCCAATCAAATTTGTCAAAATATGTGAAAATATTATTTAATTTTGGGTATTTAAAATGCATGCAATTTAAGCTATAAAATTAGTCTTAGCAAGCCAAATGAGTCTGCCATTTTATTGCAAAATTGTGTGCAATGTTCAACATTATTTTCCATCACAGAATGCTATTAAACACAACATATAATTTAAAAAAAAATGGTGGAAATAATGGAAATTAACTACACCTAATTTTTTGACAAAAATAACTGAATTCTTATGTGCATATGTTCACTCTTGTAGAATGACAAATTAAATATAAGTAAAAATGTGGGGGGAAAATATTTCCTGAATGTCCACATGGCCAAAAGTGGCCATATTTGTAGAGACACCCTTTTTATTTATTTAATTGTTTATTTATTACAGGGAGGCAGCCAGTAATTTCCTGACGGCTCTTAGCCTGCAGAGGAAGAGCAGGAGTCGGCAGCTTTCGCACCAGGTCATGTCTGGAAACATCTGGGCGGCCCTGCGGATAGCGCTGTCCATGCTGGACCAGCCGGAGCTCTTTCAAGCTGCTAACATAGGAGACCTGGACTTACTCATGAAAGCTTTTAACCTGGATATGTGAGCGAGGATACCCTTTAACCATGGCAAATATCCAAAGTCCTTTATGAGAAGAACTTTGTCAGAAAAGCAACCTTTGTTTCGCAGAGCACCTTTACATTCCTGAGAACTGAGTGCTGAATGATACTATTTTACTAGATTTGCACATCAGTTTATGATTACCCTAAAGAGCACAACGCCGGGTGAAGATTGTACAAGTATGCCTTAGAGAAAATATCAGCTAGACCTGCAATGTAACAGTGGGAATCGGAGGAAACCACAATTGATGAGAGGAACGCAGACTATAAATGTACAAGAAAAACATTGGCTTCACATTAATGACTTGATTAGACATGTACTGTACTGCGTAGACTTCATGTACTGGTTCGATTGCACTCTTTATTTGAGATGGTGGGGTTATTATAGATTTTGGTGGCACTTAGTTCAACCCTGGACACTCCTCACCTGTTCTCTGCTGCATCATCCCCTTTATTTCCTGGAGCTTGCAGACCAGATTAAAAGCCTTACTTATCTTGCATGTAAAATAAATAATTGAGATGTTATCGGTATGATATCAGATAAAAGCCATTCCTTGCCATACTTTGACCTCTTGATGTAGAAGTCTATGTTCCATCAAGGTCTTTTTGTGAAACATACCACATCTTTGAAATGTTACGCTGATTATTTCACAAAATTCGATGCAGGGAATTAGATATACTGCCCCTTTTGCCACAGTTATCAGCCTGGGATTGACAGGAAAACAAGAAACTGCCCATAATATAAGCCAAACTATTTGTGAGCTTCACAGTTTTATACCCTAATATTGTCATTGTTTCTTATATTACTTATGGTTCCAGCTTGCACGATGTTTTATTTTGCTCATCAGTGTGAATACGCAAGTGCTTAGTGTTGCATATGCGCTTCAAGAAAAGTCCTACGTTTTAAAATGCTATGCAAAACCTATAGATTTTTTTCTTCATGCAGAAGCAGAAGAAAAGCCTAAAGCACCAGAAAGCTGGACTTGCTTTGTCACTTTTTGTATTTTAAAGTGTAAACTGGTAGGTAGAAGGTAGAGGATCTGGAAATCCTGTGTAGATGGTTTATTGTATTTTAAGGCTATGTCTACATTAATCCAGATACATTTGAAAATGTGTCTTTTTCGCAACATTTTGTCCTTACGTCCCCACTGAGATGCTGTTTTTGTTCTGTGAAAACAGCTTTTAGAAGATTCTGACGATAGTCGATACATTTAAAAATCCCACATAAATTTGTGGAATAAAACGTTTTCACATGGCAATGTGAAACATGAAAATGGACACAATCAAAAATGATATTTGACACGTTTAGTCTTTAGTAACACATTGTAGCTATAGATATGTTTATACCAACATATGCCAGCTATGTGCTATTCACCTGCACATTAAAGATATTACAATCTTTATATTACATTACTGCAAGGATAAAAAATTTACTCGAAATTGCTGTCCTGCAGCAAATCATGAGGACAGTTGTGACACCATACACGGAATAGCAATTGAGTGCGACCTGGACACACCATTAAGTGGTGAAATATTTTGCAAAGAAAATTATTGTGCTAGAAGAATAGTGTGAGAACTTTAAATGGGGTCTCTCGGATTCATCTCAGTGAGCTGAAACATATCAGCTCAGTTATGCATGCATATTAAGATGATTTAAAGGGATAGTTCTCCCCAAAATGAAAAATTCTGTTAACATTTACTCACCCTCGTGTTGTTTCAAACCTATTTGAGCTGCTTTCTTCTGTTGAACACAAAAGAAGATATTTTAAAAAATGTTTGGAACCAAACAGCTGCCGGTAGCCATTGACTTCCACAGTATTTTTTTCCCATACTATGTAAGCCAGTGGCTACCGTCAACCGTTTGGTTACATTCCATCACTTTTTCCAGTTTTTTCAGTGTTTTACTGAGGAAGTGAAACTACTGGAAAATGCCAGAGTGTAACAAAAAGCCATTTTCAAACGTATCTGGATTAATTTAGCAATGGTTCTTATTTAAAAAGGCTCCCTAACCCAGCTGAGCTTTTATTTGTAGTGTCATATATTTTCATTATTCCCACCTAGTGCAAGAATTTATTTATTTAAAAAACTATATCAATGAAAAAGCATGCAAAGCTATTCAAGCACCCATTATAAAGTGTTATTAATTTATTAATTGTTACTATATTTCTTTAATTACTGCTCTATGTATTTATTTTTCCTATTTGGAAAGTCTTGTAAATGCTCATCGATACAGTTAGAACAGGCTTGTGCTTTGTAGCTGAATGTTACAGTAGATACTGTAGATTCTCTGATGCCTGAGGCCAAACCTCCCCTTTTCTAGAACTTTGTACAATCTCAGGTGTGATTGTCTAGATGAATTCATACTCCAGAAGTACTCCTGATGTATGATCGCATGCCGAATATACTTATTTTTGAATGCTGTAGATTTATTTATATGCATGACCTTGACATGCCTATTTTAATCTATACCCTTCATTTCTATGACTTATATATCACTGTAATCACAATATTTTGCATTTCAAAGTATATATTGATCTGAAGAATATGGCATATTAACTGTAAAATATCTACAAATGAGCAGTTTTTGCAATGCAGTGAGTAATCTTAAAAAGACCTTCTTTATAGTCACTTATATTAATTATTGCAATAGCCAGATTTACTAAAGCCTTTAGAGTTAGAGACTCAAATATATGTTATGCATCATTCAGAGCGGAGTTTCTGAATTTGTACATGCAAACTTTCTGAATGTTTGCCATAGGCTTTATTAACTCTGGCCCAATATTTAAAAGATAGATGCATATACAAAAGTTATCTTTTAAAATAAAATATTGGAATAGAGTTTGTATGCCTGGTTGTTGCTGTTGATCACAAATTATTGCCATGAGCGCATTTAGCTGTTACTTTTTTAGGGGCTCAAAAACAAATGGTTCCACGGTTGAAATCTCCCGTTTCCAATCTGGCATAACCAAACTGAAAATGGCACAGAGAAACAATTGTGGATTTTATTGAACAACCCAAACATTATGAGTCACATGTATGTTTGAACAGATTTTCGAATGAGGATTCCCACATTTGCCATGTTCGTGTTTCTAAACAATATATGGATCAGAAAATCCATTAAAAAAAAAAAAAAAAAAAAAAAAAAAACATAAACAAGTGGGCAAGTTTGTAAAGTAACTACAGAATTGGCACACTTTTTGCAAAAAAAAAAAAGAAAAAGACAATGAAAACGTACCACTTGACCTTCAGTTCCATGAAAAACAGAACCCACTAAAGATCAATAATATATCGCAAAATGTCAACTGACTAACCTCTGATTTTTAGTGCACATACTGAAAAAATAAATCAAGGCATGTTTGAGAAAGGTGGGGTAAAAGCATCCACTTTCACACCCAAAAAAGAGAGCAGAAAGAAAAGAGACAGAGAGAAGCAGGAGGAAATGGGTATGAATATTCATTCAAAGTAAGAAAGAGAAGGAGAGAAAGAGCGAGTGAACCTCGGATGGGTAAGACACATGCACAACTCAAGGTAAAGAAACAAAGACACTGAACTCCCAACATAAAAGGTAGTGCACAACAGAAATAAACATGACAGCGTACAATCTACAACAGAATATGCAACATCCAGTTGAAATAAATCGAGATGAACAGGCCCCACCTCAGCCTGAGTGAGATTATGTCGTAAAGCAATGAATATTACATTTTAATTCAGCACTAGCCTTCAGACAGAGGCTCATGGCATAATAAAATACTTTAAAGGACATGAAATGTCTAAGGTTTGAAACTGGTAAAGGGTGATGGAGGCGGAGCCAGGTTTGTCAGATATGTCGTAAAGCTTGAGAGCTTGAGATTTGGTAACACTGAGCACCAGTACATACATGTATCTGAGATAGTTCTATGTATGACACTGCATATAATTCAGCTTTATATGCAGTATGTCATAACATATTGCTTAGGTACGGGATAAAAATAGTTTTACATTCGGAACGATTTCAAATGCATCCCAGTCTTTAAACGGCTTCAGATATGATCAAAGTAAAGCACTTGAACATTGCATGAATATGTGATATCGTTGCATTTTCTGGTCAGCTATCACAGACTAACTGAAAGCTATCATAAAGTTGAATGTGATGATATTGTACAACTGAAATATTCTTCAAGCCATGCCAATAAATGAGGCTCAATGTTCTTGAATATGAAAAAAATCATAAAAGTACAGGTTCACTTCTGCCTAAAGGTATGGAAACTGAACAAACGTGTGCTGCTGGGTAGAATAAACCTCCATTAAAGGAAAAGTACACTAAAAAATTTACTCAATGTACTCACCCTCAGGCCATCTAAGACGTAGATGAGTTTGTTTTTTCATTGAAAGGAATTTGGAGGAATTTAGCATTATATCACTTTCTCATCCAATGGATCCTCTGCAGTGAATGGGTGCCATCAGAATGAAAGTCCAAACTGCTGATAAAAGCATCACACATGTCTCAAACCCATCAGTTAACATCTTGCCTTCGCAAGTTTCTCACAAAGATGCAGCTTTTCATTTTACAAAATGTTAATTGATGGACTGGAGTCGTATGGATTACTAGTGGATTATTGCACTGTTTTATCAGTTGTTTGGACTCGCATTCTGACGGCACCCATTCACTGCAGAGGATCCATTGGTGAGAAAGTGAATGCTAAATTTCTCCAAATCTGTTTTGATAAAGAAACAAACTCATCTACATCCTGGACGTCAATTTTCAGGAAATTTTAATTTTTGGGTATTCCTTTAAAGAATAAGTTGATGGTGCCACATACATGGATCAATCTGAATGCTAGAATAAATATCTAACAGAAAACGAAGACCTACCAAACAAGGACCATAGTTCAATATTTCAATAAACATTCTTGCTAACACTTTTTTTCCTGTATGGGCATGATTAAAATTTTTTTGAAATAATCACATTGTGTTTTGGATCAATTGCAGCTCCCACAAAATCCACTTAACGTGATCTCTATTTGAAATCCATTCTGACAGATTTTTTTTGTTGTTGTTGTTGAACAACTGTAAAACCCAAAGGATTTCAAATGAATTGTAGTGAGTACATTCTGCTGAGATGGCAGTAAAAACATTTGTAAATGCAGGCACACATTATATTTTCAAAAGAAGGAGGTCTGGAAAATACTGGCACAGGTGCTTAAGGTATTCAAAGAGAAATATAACAAATAATTTGAGAATATATTAAGAAAATAATCTGCATACCTAAAATTGCACGCACCCCACTGTACCTTTAAAGCAGACACGAGACGAACAAATAAACAAAACTCAGACGGATGACACATGTTGGGTTTCCCTGCTGGACCGCTCCTGTGGTATGAGCGTCTGTGCTTGGCAGGAACTGAGAGGTCCTCTCTCCATCTCAAAGATATAAATGCTTCTCTTGTTTCCAGTAGTGTTTCCTCTCTGGCCAAATGGCTGTGCATAATGTTATGAAGGTCCAGATCTAGCAGCTTGACAGGCGCCGGTAAAAGTACATGTAGCCCAAGTCTTTAGGGGGCCTCTCTGACAAACATACTTTGTGGTCATTGTAAATCAGCCATCTAGGGAAGTAAAAAAGATATCTGATATACTGATACACACACACACACACACACACACACACATATATATATATATATACATATATATATATATATATATATATATATATATATATATATATATATATATATATATATATATATATATATATATATATACATATACATATGTATACATATACAGTGGGTAAGGAAAGTATTCAGACCCCCTTAAATTTTTCACTCTTTGTTATATTGCAGCCATTTGCTAAAATCATTTGTTCATTTTTTTTTCCTCATTAATGTACACACAGCACCCCATATTGACAGAAAAACACAGAATTGTTGACATTTTTGCAGATTTATTAAAAAAGAAAAACTGAAATATCACATGGTCCTAAGTATTCAGACCCTTTGCTGTGACACTCATATATTTAACTCAGGTGCTGTCCATTTCTTCTGATCATCCTTGAGATGGTTCTACACCTTCATTTGAGTCCAGCTGTGTTTGATTATACTGATTGGACTTGATTAGGAAAGCCACACACCTGTCTATATAAGTCCTTAGAGCTCACAGTGCATGTCTGAGCAAATGAGAATCATGAGGTCAAAGGAACTGCCTGAAGAGCTCAGAGACAGAATTGTGGCAAGGCACAGATCTGGCCAAGGTTACAAAAAAAATTTCTGCTGCACTTAAGGTTCCTAAGAGCACAGTGGCCTCCATAATCCTTAAATGGAAGACGTTTGGGACGACCAGAACCCTTCCTAGAGCTGGCCGTCCGGCCAAACTGAGCTATCGGGGGAGAAGAGCCTTGGTGAGAGAGGTAAAGAAGAACCCAAAGATCACTGTGGCTGAGCTCCAGAGATGCAGTCGGGAGATGGGAGAAAGTTGTAGAAAGTCAACAATCACTGCAGCCCTCCACCAGTCGAGGCTTTATGGCAGAGTGGCCCGACGGAAGCCTCTCCTCAGTGCAAGACACATGAAAGCCCGCATTAAGGACTCCAAGATGGTGAGAAATAAGATTCTCTGGTCTGATGAGACCAAGATAGAACTTTTTGGCCTTAATTCTAAGCGGTATGTGTGGAGAAAACCAGGCACTGCTCATCACCTGTCCATTACAGTCCCAACAGTGAAGTATGGTGGTGGCAGCATCATGCTGTGGGGGTGTTTTTCAGCTGCAGGGACAGGACGACTGGTTGCAATCGAGGGAAAGATGAATGCGGCCAAGTACAGGGATATCCTGGACGGAAACCTTCTCCAGAGTGCTCAGGACCTCAGACTGGGCCGAAGGTTTACCTTCCAACAAGACAATGACCCTAAGCACACAGCTAAAATAACGAAGGAGTGGCTTCACAACAACTCCGTGACTGTTCTTGAATGGCCCAGCCAGAGCCCTGACTTAAACCCAATTGAGCATCTCTGGAGAGACCTAAAAATGGCTGTCCACCAAGGTTTACCATCCAGTTCTGTCATCCAACCTGACAGAACTGGAGAGGAGGAATGGCAGAGGATCCCCAAATCCAGGTGTGAAAAACTTGTTGCATCTTTCCCAAAAAGACTAATGGCTGTATTAGATCAAAAGGGTGCTTCTACTAAATACTGAGCAAAGGGTCTGAATACTTAGGACCATGTGATATTTCAGTTTTTATTTTTTCAGTTTTTCTTTTTTAATAAATCTACAAAAATGTCAACAATTCTGTGTTTTTCTGTCAATATGGGGTGCTGTGTGTACATTAATGAGGAAAAATAAAAAGAACAAATGATTTCAGCAAATGGCTGCAATATAACAAAGAGTGAAAAATTTAAGGGGGTCTGAATACTTTCCGTACCCACTATATATATATATATATATATGCACATTTACACTTCTAAATCTACATTCATTTTTTTTATTTAATTTTTCAATAATAATTACATTTTCAAATAAAAAATGTAAAATTATAAAAATGTCGAAATCATTCTTTATTTTTGTAATAATTAAAATGTGTTTTAAAAAGTGTTGACATAAGTGGTTACAAATTATGAAAGTATACATTTAGAAAGTTTAGTCTGTCTAATAATAAATTGTATATATTTTTTTTATTTTACGTTTATGATTTTAAAATGTAAATAATTTTTTTTATACTTTAAAATTTATATTTTTTAATTTTATTCAAATTTAATTTTAAACATTTATACATTTTATTTATGTGTAATTATAAAATATGAAAATATATCATATATAAATATACAGTAAATACAATATATAATATAATTGTAAAATAATTTTTTTAAACATTTCCACTTTTTTAATGAACAAAACAAAATATATAAAATACAATATATACTCTATGCATGTATCTAACTATCTATCTATCTATATACTGTACAGTATATCTATATATCTATATATATATATATATATATATATATATGTTATATGTAAAACGTTATGTCAAAATGTGTTTTTAATATATATTTTTTCAATTTAAAATATATTTTTATTTTCTTTATCATTTTAACATTTATACATTAAAAAAAAAAAAAACATTCATTCTCATACACTTTCTAAGAATTCAATCTTTTATTTTTTTTTCTGTTATACATTATCCGAAGAATTGTTTTGTGCTTGTCAACAACAAACTATACTCTCTGCAATCCGTCCACAATCAGTCTGATTGTAACACATGCACAAAATGAAAATACGTAAATAAATAACACACATAATAATCAGCATACCTGCCCTCTTTTTTGATATGACACACATAATGGCCAGACATTGTGGATGCTCCCATGTGACTGATGAAGGCAAACAGTTCGTAACCTTTGAAAAATAAAAATAAACAACAACACCAGCAATGAAATATCAAACCAGCAATGTATGTAGACAGTGTAATCCTCAGTATGTGTTTGTTGAACTCAGTATTCTGTAAGCACTTACGCCCGGGTCCGTCTCTGACGCGGGGGCTGGACAGGTCCTGATCTGGAGACAGCGAGGAGTCGCTGTGGGCATTTGCGTTTGAGAAACTGTTATTGTTCGGCTCTGTGTCTGCCGTGTCTGACATAGCCTCACTCTCATCCTCACAGTCTGGGTGTGTGAATATCCAGTCAAGCGCACGCTCCAAGTTGTTGTTCTGTAGTCAGACAAGAAGTAGAATACAGACAAAACGTGACCTCATAATATTGTAACTCATTGCTTATTCATTGTAACTCAGACAAAATACTCTCATCACTTGAGAAAGGTGCTCTAAATACACAGACCAATATGTGTAGGTAACTAACAACCTAACTGGACAAAAAACATGGCAAGCTTTAATTTCACAAGAAAACACTGAACACCAAAATTATATCCTCAGGCAAAGAGCCATTTTTAAATTGCTCAGACCAGTCGAAAGTCCTTGATTTAACTGAGGTCATTCTAGCATGGTCAAGACTCATTTAGGCATAGGCACTAATCTGAAATAGCGCCGTGATTCACTTGCAAATGCCAGCACTGAAAGCAAATGTGGCCTGATGCCCTCATCCTTTCCTGGACAAATGTGAACGACGTAGGTTGAAGACGTCTGCTTGTTTCTGAGCTATTATTGGCTGCTTGAGAGGCTATTTTTACACACACATACACACATATGCACAGACTTGAAAAAAAACATCACAATGTCTAAACCACAAAAAGAAATATTCAAGAAGAAGCAGGTCCTACTATGAAGGAATAATGTTTAAATGCTTGACAAGAAGATCTGAGAGGTTAGACTAAACATAGGAGTTATACAGTTTCTTAAAATTGAACTGAAAACTAAAAATTCTAAATATTAAAGAGGAAATTCTGGAACTGTGTAAAATGTACTTTTTTAAGATGTTTTGTATGAAAGAATCTTGTGTTCACATTGCATTTATTTGAGTAATATTTAAAAATAACTTTATTTATTTTAAAATGTAATTTATTCCTGTGATGGCAATGCTAAATTTTCATCAGCTATTACTCCAGTCACATTTTTCAGGATTTTCTGATGAATAGAAAGTTCAGAGAATGTCATTTATTTAAAATAGAAATCTTTTGTAACATTATAAATGTTTTTAAATTTTAATCAATTTAAAGTGCCATTGCTGAATAAAACTATTCATTTCTTTTAAATAAACAGACACACACACACACACAAACACATACACACACACACAACAGCAACAACAACAACAAAATAATAAAACCCAGCAAACATTTCATAACCAAGTGAGAATAACCAATACGAATCACATTTCCTTCAACTGTAAACAATGAACTTTCAAATATCCATTAAGAGAATGTGAAGGTTAGCCAAGTAGTTCAACAGAAGAGATGACTTCTCCAATCTCACATGCTTGGTCGATGAGCAACAAGTGACAAAACTAATCCTGAAATGCCAGAACATGTTTTTGAGTCTGTGTGACATGAGAGTATGATAATTATACTCCTGCCTAAAAATGAAATAAAAACATTTGCAGCAAGATGTAACAGTTCAAAACATGAACATCCTACATACAGTGGCCCTAAAAAGTATCCAGACACTTTTGGACACTGTATGAAATGTATGAAAAAAAAGGGTAATCTACAAACAAATAACACTTGAACTTTTAGTGCAACTAGTCTCAATGTAATTTTTAGTGGATGTTAGCCAGATCCACTGAAGTTTATGCAGGTGTCCTAGAAGAGTAATCACAGGTGTATGAAATTCATATATTTTTAGGTGTCCAAATTCTTTTTTGGGCCACTGTACATGAAGCAAATGAGGCAGGACACTCACTGTGGCCTTGAGAGCCTGGATTGTGTGATGTCTGGGGAAGCCCATGGAGGTGAGGATGGAGATGCTCTCTTCTGGAGGCTGGTTGTCCAGTGCACTGGTTGTAGGGAGGCTGGGGCTGGGCAGGTCTGGTTCCATGTAAGTGGGAACTGCCAGAGGCTCGGCAAAATCTACAGTTGGTTTCAGAAGAGACGTAAGAGTTAAGTCTTCTGTCACACATATATAGTGTTATTACATTTAAAATATTACAACAAAGACACCGGCGATAGTACATGGAAGTACATTATGTGGTACTATATATCCAAACTATCTCACGAAGAACATCATATTCAGCCTAGTATGTAGATTTATTCACCAAATGTGCAGAGAGGATGAAAATATCACACTCACTACTCTATTGAGATTACACAGATAAACTGGAAATTCAAATGAACACGAGCCATGTAATCCATTCCCTGTAGTCTGCAACTAATCCTTTAATGTTCAAGATCAAATGCTGTCTCACACACACATACACACTGCATGACACCACCATGTTTGACCGCTAGCAACTACAAACATATATGGTATGACACTAAAGTACTGCAAAAGGGATACGAAAGCATAAGGAGCCGTCTGCTCTGCTCTCACGAATGTCATACAACGATAAATCTGCACAGTGCAAACAGCCAAAACCTGGATATTTTAGAAATAATCTGCAATATAGAAATCCTGGCAAGGACGTGTCCTGTAAAAATGGCCCATATGGTCACCCAACTACTATATATAAAATAAGCATACAAATTAAACAGAAATGTAATTAATGTAATTAAATATTAATTAAATTAAATATCAGAATCAGAAAGAGCTTTACTGCCAAGTGTGTTTACACACAAGGAATCTGTCTTGACTTGGTGACAGGAGCTTAAAGTACAGACAAAGTGCAGACGTACATCTAATAGACATAAATATAATTTAAAAAAAATCTAACACTAATAATACAGTAATAATAAAGAGAATAGACAAAACATAATAATAATAATAATAACAATAATGTAGCAATAAAATATATAGACAGAATTTGACTATTAAATTTAATTTAAAGAATTTAAAGAAGAACAGTGTTGAGAAGTTATGTACAGATGTGCAGTCCTGAAACTGTATTGAAATATATATATATATATATATATATATATATATATATATATATATATATATATATATATAAAATATTAAAAGAAATAGTGAATACATTTTTAAATTAAAAGTTGTTGTATCGTGTAAATATCTAATCAAAGAGAAATGTATCTCTCAAGTTTCTTTTTTAATATCTATTTTATAATCCCATTTTTGCTTTGACTAATTCTTTTTTCAATTTGCAATTTTGAAAATTTTATTAGGCAACCATGCATTAAATTGATGTGAAGTGACAGTAACGATTTTTACATTGTTGCGAAATACTAAACAAAAAACTATCTATCAATCAATAAATAAATGTTATTCTTTTGAACATTCCATATATCAAATAATCATGAATAAATAAATAAACAAATAAATGAATAAATATGAATTGTCTGTTTATTAATTATAGAAAAACTGAAATTATATATATATAAGGCAGAGCAGATCAAAATATTTTTACTTTTTAATATAAAAAGTTAAGATTTCTGCTTTCCTTAGATTAGCCATACATCATCTCACAGGAATACACAGTACTGAAGAACTAAGGTAAGACAAAAAAAATCTCTGTATATTGCACACTATATTAATAACCACTGTCAGTAGCATCTATATAGGAACAGGCCCAGCTGTAGCTGTGGAGCAGATGTAAGCCACACGAGTCTAGGAGATGCGAAGTTAATGGGGTTCGGACCGCTTGAGACTCTGCATGTGTGTATGTCTGAGTCTGTTCGTGATCTCAGGTGGCTGCTTAACTGGGGCAGGAAAGTGAGGAGAACAGAATTCCCAGCTCACAGGTGACGCTCAAGTGTGAGGACGGTGTTTACTAGCCAGAAGCACAATGATAAACAAGAGTGACTAGCAAGAGACTTGAAATACAACCTTGTGTAAACTTGAATCTACTCAACTAGAACATTCTGAGTCCAATAATATAGAGCACTTAGATCTAAATTGCATTTGGATTAATTACTTTGGCATGAATCTTTCCCCATCGTTGAAAATACGCAACTCTTTACGTCACATGTATTTATCTTATAGCCTAGCTAAGTGACATGCTCCGAACATAAAATATTCCCATGTGGTTAAAACTCAGATAATGAGCCTCACGAAGCACTCCAGATTTCTGTGGCTTATTTATCTTGAATGCAGCATAAACGACAGTTAAAATATATGTTTGCTTTAAGCAAACGGTATGTATTTTATCACAGGTCATAGGTCTGTTCTGGAAAAAAAAACTTGTCTTGGTAGAAACTATACTAATTAGGCAGATCCTTCACATGGATATGGATATGACCCAGATTACATTAAATACAGGTGAGAGTAAATACAGTGAGAATATACATGTTTTTTCTGCCCACAATGTGTTTTGCTAAATATTTCCCAGAGCACAAACCATTAAAATTCAAGATACAATATTTGGTCCAGTATTTGTTTCATCACACACTGCTGCAGGTTATTTATTTACAAAACTCTCCTATAGAGTGATTTCTCCACAAGGAAATTAATTTTTAAAGATATTAACTTTTAAAGACAGACCTACTGTGAGCTCCGAGGTTGTTAGATGGTATACGCTTTAGTTGAAGCCATCAGTTTGCATTATTTCAAATTAAGCTTAAAATAATTGTGTTTAACAGCAGAAATCGTGGTGAAAAATTACATTACCCATGATGCTGTAAATAAAATTCCACCAATCAGAGAACTGCAGTACGTGAATCTCACCAAACAATGTTTGAATTTAAGGACTTTTGTGTTATAAACAGTTGTGATACTGCCTTGATTTGCCATTTGATTTCCCATGAGGCCTAAAGCATATCAGCTGAGAATCACCTTAGTAAATATTGTTGTGAAACCGTGCTTGGGTTTTTGAAAGAATGTCAACTTGGATGGCTAATATGCAAATGACAGTAAGTTCATCTGAGTTAAATGTTTAAAATGTCTACAATGAAAGTGTTCCTTTTGAGGAAGCATGAAATTACGTGACAGTGTCTTCTGCTCAATTAGACTTTCCCTCACACTTCACTTCAAACAAAATGGCTACAACCTTTTAGCCAATGGAGCTAAAATGGCAGACACTTGAGTGTTTTCCCATTGATTACTAGACTGTGACCAGAAGAGCCATTAGAACAAACAAGACGTTTAATACCATCTTAGCTGCATGTTTTAGGCCATAACAAATGTATATAATTTGCTACTTGTATATGGAACTTTTTATAGTTTCACATAATATATTTTTAAATATTACATATAACATAACCATTACTACTATTACTATTTTAAGTAATGCTTTTATATAAAATAAGGGAAGGACACAGGGGACATGCCTTTGTTCAAAACGTGTCAGTTCAGTCAAGATATGAGGCCCTACCTGGATCTTCCATGTGTGCTATTATCCAGTTAAAGGCCATCTCTGCCCCCATATTCCCAGTGTAGTACACTGCCTTCCGACAGGCTTCCAGAGGGAAACCCATCTCTGCCAGCTGCATCACGGATGATTCATCTATTTCTGGAGCTGAGGAACAGGTAATAGTGGCTTCAAATCAACATCAGCAGCCCTTAACTAACAATAAATACACAGACCATTTAAAATCTACAAGAAAAAATAACTGACCATTTTACAAGACTTTTAATACTGTTCATCAAATAAGTAATTTTGTAGTGCATGCATACAGTTTTAAATGTATTTTGTAATTTTGCACATTTACAATCGAAGCGGTACTTACATTCCAAAGAGTTGATTGTTGTATTGTCTGAATACAAAATAAGACTTAGTCAGTACAAAGCAAAGCGTAATACTAAATATGCAATTTACAATTTCAAGCAGGCTGTTTTCATTATATTTCACTTTATAATACTTCAATAATTTTAAACAATGGCAAAAAACATACAACTGACTATAAGATTTTTGTTGTTTTTTAAAGGCGTTTCTTATGTTCTTATGTAAGGCTGCATTTATTTTATCAAAATTAGAAAATAGTAAAAGTAAAAACAGTGATAATGTGAAATATTATAAAAATTTCAAATAACTGTTTTCAGTTTTAATATATTTAAAATGAAATTTATTCTTGTTATAGCAAAGCTTTTCAGTCTTCAGTGTCGCATGATCCTTCAGAAAGCATACTAATATGCCGGTTGGTGCTCAAGAAACATTTTTTGGTATTATATGTTGAAATTAGTTGTGCTGCTTATTTTTATAGAAACCATGATACACTTTTTCAGGATTCTGAAGATTGATGAATAGAAAGAATTTATTTATTGATCCATGTAATTAATCCTTCCTGAATAAATTAATTTCTATCAAAAAATAAATAAATAAATAAATAAAATAAAAATCTTACTGACTCCAAACTTTTGAATGGTAGTCTAAGGTTCTCACCTCTGGTGTCTTCAGGAATGACAATGGGAGGTGTAAGGTCAGGCAGCTCCTCTTCTCCAGACTGTAGCCCTGTGGCCCGGAGGCGATTCAAGTCCAGGAAATCAGGTACATCTACAGAAACATCTGTAGCACATAAAAATGATTTTGAATGCAATTTTATATATTACAAAAAGAAATGTACTGTACATTGATACATTCAGAAAAGACTCTCAGAAGAACAGATTCTGGGCATTATTCCTTTCCAAAAACCTTGCCAACATTTTGCTGACCACAGAACCAGTCTCTGATTCCAAAAATGTCTCATGTAAAAACACAGTGCTAGAGTACCCTCTGCTGGACAAGGGAAAAGCTCTGCTGAGCAAACATAACACCTTGCAAACTGATAGTCTTTTGAGGCAAGCAATCGTGATGCATTGCTCAACATGCATAACATGTGATGGTCTGAACTGCACAAGAGAGCATGTGATAGGCAAACACAGATGACAAACAAGAACATGACACATCAAAAATCCTTTCATTAAGATGGAGTAGAAATGAGATGATCTAACATTTTGTGCATGATTTGCATGCTTTTGTCAGCAATGTGTTATTTTATCTACAACAATGTGAAATCAAATATACAACTTCAAACTAAAAGCACTTAAAATTACACACCTAACTTTTTGGGCACCCAATCAACCCCAAATGTGAACTTCTTTATTTGCACGACCATGTACTCTGGGAAAGATGCGAAACGAGAAGTCCTGAGGAGAGAGAAAGATATAATCTTTTAGAGCCTGCATTTATACATATATTGAGATTTATAGGGGTTTATATATGCATTGAAGACTGGAGTAATGGCTGATGAAAATTCAGCTTTGCATCACAGGAATAAATAATATTTTAAAGTATATTATAATGTAGAAAATCCTTTTTTTTTAAATTGATAAAAAATATTTAAAAAATAAAAATATATTAATATTTCACAACATTATATATATATATATATATATATATATATATATATATATATATATATATATATATATAATTTTTTTTTTTTTTTTTTTTTTTTTCTTTGGTAACACTTTAGTATTGGGACCAATTATTATTATTAACTAGTTGCTTATTAGCATGCCTATTATTAACATATTGTCTGTTTATTAGCATGACCATATTCTACATCCCTAATCTTACCCAATACCTAAACTTAACTACCTTACTAACTACTAATAAGCAGCAAATTAGGAGTTTATTGACGCAAAACTAATAGTTAATGGTTTGTTAATAGTGAGAATTAGACCTTAAAATAAAGTGTGACCATTTTTCAGTATTTTTGATCAAATAAATATAGCCTTGATGAGCATAAGAAACGTCTTTAAAAAAAAAAAAAAAACCTTAAAAATCTTACGGTTCCCAAACTTTTGAACAGCAGTGTGTGTAAATATATGTATTAACAAAAATATTATAAAAATGACAAAAATACAGTAAAAAGTAATGATATATTCTAATTAAAAGCAAATATTAGATAGCATAAAATTTTTATTGTAGATGTAAACCCCATGATATTCTTCTAAATTTTGGAGAATGTGTTTCAAGTCCTTCGAAGGTCTCAAACCAGAACCTTGCTTACTTCACTCCAGCTGACTTGGCTTGCAGTGCAGAGCTCCAGAAGTCTGGAACATTCTCAGGCTCAGTGAAGGCTTGCAGACAGGCAGTGAAGGGGATTCGGGCTCTCACCGGCTCTGGAGGGGGCCGCATGTTCTCCTCAGCTTCCTTCCGCTTACACTCATATGCTATTAACTCCTCTGTACAAATGACAAAACCATATGCAACTAAACATCATTAGATCTACCTGCACATTAGATCCATTGTAAAGACCTAAAATATCACCTGACTACATTAACTTTCATAAATTTTTAGAGTCAGATCAGGTAGAAATATCACTTTAAGTGCAATAACTACACATTTTTACATTTTGTACTGCAGGAACAATGTTTAACTCAGTTCTAGAAGGTATTACCTCTGTTGCTGGCAGCCTCCAAGGGTACAGGAAGCTGCATAAGGTAGTCCACTCGCTGTGTGTAGCGCACCTTCTGTGTCTGACAGCACTGCACTCGCTCCTCAACTAAGAAGCGGAACACATCGCTGGGGTTCTCTGAGCCTGAACTGTTCCTCTGGAAATGGAAAAACACAGTATCACCTACAGAAAGTTCTCTTCTGTTGGAGCCATGGCACAGTGGGTAGCACTGTACATTATAAGAGCTGTTTTGCTCATGGAAAAACAGGTTTGAATCTGACTCATTCCCATTTGCCTTTTCTCCTTAACTTTCCTACCTACTTTTCTGCCTATAAAAAGTTTTGTTGGAGCACTAAGAACCTTCAAAGACAGACAGCACTGAATACATTAAAGGGATAGTCCACCCAAAAATGAATATGTCATTATTTATTCACCTTTGTGTCTTCAGGAGAACACTAAAAAAGATATTTTGAAGTATGCTGGTAACTAAACAGTTTTGGTTCCCAATGACTTCCCATTGTATTTTTTGTTTATATAATGGAAGTCATTGGGAACTGAAACTGTTTGGTTACCAACATCCTTCAATATATATTTAGTGTTCCATAGAACAATAAAAGTCATACAGGTTTTGAAGGCCATACGGGTGAGAAAATAATGAAAGAATTTAAATTTTTAGGTGGACTATCCTAACAAACAAAATCATGACATAAAACTCAATAGTAGTCGCATAATTCATAGTTCTACAAAACAAATGCTAAACATATCAACTTTCTATTTAAATTTAGGCATCTTCAGGGAGAGTTCAGAATTAGTCCATAATTAAGATCAACGAGGTCATCCTACAACAGTTCCGCTATTCTGAGTCCATACAGAAATATACCAGCCCTCCTCTATCAAGTCTGAAATACCAGAGACCACTGAGCAGAGAACAAACCTGCTGAGGATGTAGAAACGCACCGCAAGGTCCCCTCACTGTTCACAGGCCTTATGCTATTTCACACAAGGCACAGCTGAGGGCAGCTACAAATAAACCAGTCAACATTTCTGAGTACTAAACATTTCAAGAGACTATAGCTCTGTCTTGGTTTTATGAGGCTGACCCCGCTTGGTTTATGTGCACTGTCAGGAACAAGCAAATGTCAGCAAAGATTAGGTCTTGATCAGTTCATCACTTCAAAATCAAACAACTATATAAATATATCAAGAGTTGTAAAGCTTCACCTGAAATATAAATTGACCCTTTTTATTTTCATAATTATATCTCTATTGTGAATGCCTCTATCTATATTGTTAACAGATCTCTGTTGTTATATCTATTGAGAATGATTTGTTGTATTGTGAACGATTCATCTGTGCATGTTAGTTTAAATATAAAAAATGTCCACTGAGTCTCTGTACTCTTGGTCACTAGTAGGCGTTCCTACTCGACCTCTGTATCTAACTATATTGGGTGGGCAATCATTGCCTGCACTCCCATTGGTAGCTTCTACATCACATCACTACTTAATCTATCATTCAAACATTTGGTGTCAGGTAGATTTTTTAAGAAACTAATGCTATTCAGCAGGGATGCATTAAATAGATCAAAAGTTACAGTAAAGACAATTATAATGGAAGATACACATTTCAAATAAATGTTTTTTTTTTACTTTCTACATTTATCACAAAATTTTGAAAAAACAAAATCACAGTTTCCATGAAAATATCAAGCAGCTCAACTGTTTTCAACATTGATAATAATAAGAAATGTTTCTTGAGAACCAAATCAGCATACTAGAATGATTTCTGAAGGATCATGTGACACTGAAGACTGTTGAAAATTCAGCTTTGCGTCACAAAAATGAATTACATTTTAAAATATAAGAAAACAGTTATTTTAAATTGTAGTAACATTTAACAATATAAAAAGAGTCAATATACAAAGAGGCTTCTTTTAAAAACTTTTGAATATTATTTACATAAAGTTGAATTCTGCTCAACTTCGTCACATCACCAATGATCAATGTTCCTTATGTCACAGGAAACTGGCAATTCTAATAGAAAAAGCAAATTACTATCAGTGTGAATGCTCCTTAATAACCTGCTAACCCTCTGAATTGATTTTCCTTTTCAACTGATGTCACCAAGCACTTATATTTTCCAAACCCTCCCTCCAGCCACCTGTCAAATAGAAGCCATTTTTCATGATCCAGTCTATTCAAAAGTATGCCACATTGTAGAAAAAAAGTAAAATAGTCTGTGAATCCTATTTCTTGTTGACATAGTGTATCTCAATCTAAATGTCTAACAGTGCGGCTCCTACTGTTGTTTGTTTTTAAGTCACGGAAAAGTGTCAGGGAAGGCAACGGCTTTCATTCTGGACATGGATCAAGTGGGGAGGGTAACAGGAAGCATTATCTGCCCTGTGTAACCGATAGGGGTATCTAATTTTAACTCAGTTGAGAAAGTCACTTGAAGTGTGTGTCTGCCAGCAGAGGGGTGGAGAGTGCAGTCGAATGTGTCTCCTGAAACCAGAGCCTGCTGACAAGACTCAAAGTCTACAAACACGTCTGGGGAAATTCCAGCCAAACCCTAGAAACCCTTGATTCTCTGAAATCATTTTTTAATAAAAGAACATTGCAAATGGGATAGTTTACCTAAAAATAAAAACTCTGTCAGAATTTACTCACCCTGTATCAAACCCGAATTCACAAAAGGAGTCGTCTAGAAAAAAGTCTAATGCCAACCTGATCTTTTTCCGTAAAATGAAAGTAATTTAGGATTTTCATTTTTGTGTGAACAATTTCTTTCAGACATGAAAGGAAATATTGTGTTTTACAAAAAAGGACCACATGAGAGTGAAACACATTCGTACCTCCACCTGGTTAATTAAGTGCAGCAAGAATTCGTGAGCATCTTGTTGCCGGTTTGAGGAGAACTCTGGGTGTCCTTTACTGACCAGCGCTTTGAACATCTTAGGTGAAATCCCTCTTTGCAGCTGCTACAGAAGAAAATACCATGATACATCTAGGCTCAGGGTCACCAAGTGCATTTTAAAATGCCATCAGAAAAGAGAAAACCTATTAAGAAAGTTGGATTGCAGTTGACATTCTTAAACACTCTTAAAAGGCACAAACCTGAACTTTAGGAAAATGGCAAGCAGCATTTTTTGTCTCATAAAAAATGCATAAAATTAAGCCCATGCATTCTTTGAACAAGAAAAGATTCATGATATTATATTATTATATATTTATGATATTAATATATTATTTTGGAAGCATATTAACAATTCTGTAGAAATTCAGTGGACCTCCAAATGACTATATTTTAGTCATTTATTATAATACACACACAAAAAAACAATGCCGGACAACTAAAACATTAATTTATCTTAAGAATATTAGATAACTTTTAGAATACAATAATTCAGTTAATATCTGATATTGTGGCTCCTCTCAAACAAACAATCAGACAAGCCAAACAAGTACACCAAAGGTACATTCATGTCTGCAATCCCATTGGTAGTTACCACATTGTGTTCCTGCTCATTTGCATAAAATTTAACTCTACTCAACTTTCCTGTATGATCTTTTTTGTTGTTGTCGCCTCCATTTGCCAATGAATGACCTCCGGTTATTGCAAAAATTGTCAATATGAATGTACCTTAAGGTTGTCTCAAATAAGTCTCAAAAAAGTAACTAGGCACCATGGGTATTGGTCTGACAAGCATCTTGTAAGTGTAAACAGCGTTATGTGGACCTAATCGAGCCAAATATCAACAAGACAGACCAAGTCAAATACCTTGTATTCTTCTTTCATCACCTGTTCAATAAGTTCTGATTTCATTGGAGGTTTTGAGTATTGGCCTGAGAGAAGTCCATGACCGAGTTTCGCCCTTAAAAGGTAGGGAAACAAACGAAAAGACACAATTTAGGAAAGATGTCTAAGTGCTGCCATATTAAACTTTCAATTAATTATCATTCAATGTACCTGTAAAACTCATGCAACCAGTATAATACTGCATTGCAAATATATTATACAAGAATTAGATGTAACTTGAATTTCAGAAATAAAAAGAAGATAAATGTAATATAATATTATCATTCCATGACAAAAACACCTACATTTGTGTGTTGAAATCCTGAGTTGGATCAAGGGGTGAGTAGTCAAATATTCTCTGTAGGTTCCCAACATACCTGCAGAATAAATATTGGAAAGAAAAGCAATCATTTCTTACTGTCGCACCTGCACGTTGACTTCAGTAGATAAAGACCCTGGCTAGATGCTTTAAATCTGGCACTGAAATAAAATCATTAACATACAAAAAAAAGCAATCAGACTTTAGAAGTAGAAGGCACAGATTAAAGGAACAGTTATCCCATTATTGAAAATGTAAATTTGAAAATGTACTCACTCTCAGGCCATCCAAGATGTTGAATAGTTTGTTTCTGTATTGGAACAGGTTTGGAGAAATTTAGCATTACATCATTTGCTCACCAGTTTATCCTCTGCAGTGAATAGGTGCCATCAGAATGAGAGTCCAACCAGCTGATAAAAACACAACTCCAGTCATTCAATTTACATCTTGTGAAGTGAAAAGCTGCATGTTTGTAAAAAAAAAAAAAAAAAAAAAAAATCTAACATTAAGATGTTTTATTTTTAAACCGTCACTTTTGGCCAAAATATCCATAATCCATAATAGCTCTTCCTTCAAACAAAGTCCATCCCCTGTTCCACTGACATATTTGTTTAGAACTGTTTTGGACTGCTTTTGCTTGTAAATGGTGCTTTATCTGAGCATATTTCTCACCTGATTTAGACAAGGTGACTTTTTCACTGGAAAAAGTAATATTATTGAAAGTAATTTTATAATATCTAATATTATGGAGGACTCGTATTTTAGCTGAAAGCAATGGTTTGAAGTTAAAATTCATGTTTATTACAAACATGCAGCCTTTCACTTCACAAGATGTTAATTGATGGACTATAATCATGTGGATTCCTTGTGGGTTATTGCAATGTTTTTATCAGCCATTTGGACTCATTCTGATGGCACCCATTCACAGAGGATCTATTGGTGAGCAAAAAATGTAATGCTAAATTTCTCCAAATCTGTTGCGATGAAGAAACAAACTCATCTTGGATGGCCAGAAATGTCACTTCTACAGTGTGACAGCATTCAAACCCAGCTTTTTACTTTGTGCACAGACTCAAAGACAATGGTAGGAGAATGTAGACAAGTATGTAGAATGTACTGGACCATTAAGGGCTTTAAGGTACTTACGCTCTCTGGAACTCTGGAATACTGAAAAGCACTTGCATAGTGGTGCTCAGGTAGCAGCTGTTGCCCAGGTTTTTGATGCCCGTATATCCTGAGCCATAGACAGGCTTTAGTTTTAGACCCGCCTCCTGAATCACTTCCCAGTCACTCACACGCGGCTGGACATGGTTGTCTGTATGATGGCCATTCTCTGTCTGTGAGGGATGGACATAGACATTTGAGAAGATTGGAAGGAGGCAGTGTTGCTTGTTTTTGCTTAAGTATTTAACTAGGTGTTAAAACAGGGATTTTCAAACTTTTTGATGGCCGGACTCCCAAATACTTAAGCTAGACCCATTTATATCGTAAAAAAAAAAAAAAAATTAATAAATAAAAAAATTCACACTTTATTTTAAGGTCCAATTCTCGCCATTAACTACGACTTTTGCCTCAATAAACTCCTAATTTGCTGCTCATTGATAGTTAGTAGTTAGGTAGTTGTTAAATTTAGGTATTGGGTGGGATTAGGGATGTAGAATATGGTCATGCAGAATATGTGTTTTATAAGTACTTATAAACAGCCAATATGTTAATAGTAGGCATGTGTCATGGTAGCCTTCTGTGGCAAATGAAGAACCAGGAGACGTGGAAATAAACTCAAACTAAAGTCTTTAATGATGATAATCCAAGGGATAACACAGGCAGAGACACACAGGAACACCACATCGATGTTAATACCAGACGCTAGACTCAGGGAAACACAGGGCTTAAGAACATTAGGTAATTAATTAAACACAGCTGAATCAAAGGAACACAATAGGAACTAAACGAGAACAGGAAGAGGAAAAATCATATATGGGCATACATGAGGGAAAACAAGGTCCTGGGGAGCACATAGACAGAAAAACACAAGACACAACAAACACAAGCCTGACATTACTCCTCCCTCCCAGAAGGCGCGTCCACGCTCCAGAGGGCGCTCCTGGAGGCACCTCAGGACATACACGGGACAGCAGGCCTCCAGAGCGGTACCCATTCCGGGACCCATGGTGGATAAGGCAGTTCGGGATGTCATGGTGGATCAGGCAGTTCGGGGTGCCATGGCGGATCAGGGAGCTCAGGAGGCCATGGGGCTGCAGAGAACTCAGGACGCCATGGTGGAGCAGGGAGCTCAGGAGGCCATGGCGGTGCAGGGAGCTTAGGAGGCCATGGCGGTGCAGGGAACTCAGGAGGCCATGGCGGTGCAGGGAGCTCAGGAGGCCATGGCGGTGCAGGGAATTCAGGAGGCCATGGCGGTGCAGGGAACTCAGGAGGCCATGGCGGTGCAGGGAACTCAGGAGGCCATGGTGGTGCAGGGAGCTCAAGAGGTCATGGCGGTGCAGGGAACTCAGGAGGACATGGCAGAGTGGCCTCTGTGGCCTTGGCTAATGGCCCGGCCCCTCCGGCCAGAGCCATATAGCCCCCCCCCCCCCCCCCCCCAAAAAACAATACTTGGGGAGAAACTCGGATCTAGAGGCCCTCTGTGGGCTAAATTCAGGAACAGGAGCCCTCCTTGAGCTAAACTCAGGTACAGGAGCCCTCTGTGGGCTTAACTCAGGAACGGAAGCCCTCCGTGGGCTAAACTCAGGAACAGGAGCCCTCCGCGGGCTTAACTCAGGAACAGGAGCCCTCCGTGGGCTAAACTCAGGAACAGGAGCCCTCCGTGGGCTAAACTCAGGAACAGGAGCCCTCTCGGGGCTATCCACAGTAACAGGAGCCCTCTCTGGGCTAGGCTCGGAATCTGAGGCCCTCTCTGGGCTGGACATGAGACCAACAGCCCTCCTTGGGTTGAACGTGGTGACAAAGGCCCTCTCAGGGTTGAACTCAGGAACCGCTTCCATCGAGGCACCAAGAGAAGCAAGCGGCTTGGGAATGGCCTCCGTGGCCATGACAGGAGAAGCAGCCTGCTTTCGAAGAACCCCAATAGACAAGACAAGACCGACAAGACCGACTAGAATTGTTCCTGTGGACAATACTTCAGGGGACATGACTTGACTCTGGTCAGGGGCCAGAGCCATCACTCGACTCTGGTCAGGGGCTAGAGCCGACACTGAAGCGAATTTTGGAGCAGCTGGCAGGCTTAGGGAAGCCACAGCCGGCGGACCTGACTGACGAACGGCTGGCTGGCTTGGGGGAGCCGCAGCCAGCGGGCTTGAGCGAGCGGCGGCCCGCGAACTAGACTTCGTAGCAGCCGGCGAACTTGACTGATGAGCGGCTGGCTGACTTAACTGATGAACGGTCGGTTGACTTGACTGATGAACGGCTGACAGACTTGACTGATGAACGGCTGACAGACTTGACTGACGAACGGCCGGCGGGACTGACGGCGGGCTGGTTCTGGTTCGGGACCGGACTCTCTCCAGGCACCGGTAGATCCCTTCTCTCCAGCTTAGTCCCTTGGTGTCTGGGAGGTCCACGGGGCGATGGTAATTGGCCCTGAGCCAGAACAGAGAGTTGAGCGTGGCATCTTCTAAATCCGTCTTCCTAGCCAGCCTGCAGAACTCCCAGGTGTACTCCACAAAGAGATCCCGGCGGACTAGGGCGGAGAAGCGCGTAGTGAATTCCATGCCGCTGGAGGGAATAAACAGGAAAACAAAACGAGGAGAAGGCACGCCGCTTACTGTATGGTCCGGTATTCTGTCACGGTAGCCTTCTGCGGCAAACGAAGAACCAGGAGACGTGGAAATAAATTCAAACTAAAGTCTTTAATGACGATAATCCAAGGGGTAACACAGGCAGAGGCACACAAGAACACCACATCGATGTTAATACCAGATCCTAGACTCAGGGAAACACAGGGCTTAAGAACACTAGGTAATTAATTAAACACAGCTGAATCAAAGGAACATAATGGGAACTAAACGAGAACAGGAACAGGAAAACCATATATTGGCATACCTGAGGGAAAACAAGGTCCTGGGAGCACATAGACAGAAAAACACAAGACACAACAAACACAAGCCTGACAGCATGCTAATAAGCAACTAGTTAATAGAGTGAATTGATCCCTGTACTAAAGTGTTACAAAAAAAATTATAAAAATATTATCTGTAACTAGTGCTGTCAAACAATTAATCGCGATTAATCGCATCCAAAATAAAAGGGTTTTTTTTACATACTTTATGTATGTGTACTGTCTATATTCATTATGTATATATAAATACACACACATACAGTATATATTTTGAAAATATTTACATGTATTTACATGTCTATATTTATATTCATATAATTTATATTATATAAAAATATATTTAATATATAAAAATAACCTATTTTTCTGAAATATATTCATGCATGTGTGAGTATTTACATATACATAATAAATATACACAGTATACACACATATATTATGTAAACAAAACTTTTATTTTGGATGTGATTAATCGTTTGACAGCACTATCTGTAACAAAGATATTTAGTAAGAAATGTGTTATTATTATTATTATTATTTATTATTATTATTATTATTATTATTATATTGTATAATCTGCATAGTCAAGTATTAAGAAGATATTTTATTTTGAAAATCTGAAAAACTTTGTAATATGTGGAGAAATGTATAAATAAAATGGGGTTGGGGGCAAAAAAACATACCCTTTGCATTTGCAGCATATCTATTCCAAAGTGTAACAAATGTTCTGATATGTGAGGATCAAGCACTGCTTCTTCTTCATCAAAAGAATAAATATCTGCAAAAGAGAGACAGGAATTGGAACATCCGTTAAAACTTCTATAATCTGTTTTTTGTCTAAATTATGCTTGAGCTTGAAATTTTCTGTGTGTGTTATACATGTGTGCCAACATATTCCCTGAAAGGCTGTGACACATGAAAACCTGTCATTGAGAGACACTTACCTGCTCCATCTGGGGTGATTGTGTCGAGTTTAACTGCCAGGGGGAAGTTGGTTTCTTTGTAGTGCTCAAGGGCATGTCCGTTCCCTCCACTCCCATCAAAGAACCACTTCCCACAGAGGACAGAGCCATCCGTCAGGTTTAGCCACAGGTTCTCTCTCATTTCACACTTGGCACACTTCCAGCCGCTAATAGGACATAAACCATATTGAAGACACAAACAGGCAGGAGAGGAACTCCTCATATTTCAGTTCAGGTAATGCAGGTGTCTTCAAAGTGAGGAGGCTATGTTACTCTATAATATACTGACTGTATGCTGTAATCTTATCATGTAGACCAAGACAGAGACCATTTCCAACATATCAATACATCAGCTAGACTAATCAGTTGGCCCATATTTGGACATTTTGAGATTATTTTTACTGTCTAAACTGTTAAAGCTCCCTTTATAAGTTCAATTAAAAGACATAAAGATTACACAATACCAATCCCAAAGGGATTCTAGTTTACCTGCTCGGATCTAATTTGATTGCCATTTACAACCCGAATTCCGGAAATATATATTTTATTCACAATAGAACATAGAGAACATAACAAATGTTTAAACTGAGAAATTTTACACTTTTATCCACTAAATGAGCTCATTTCAAATTTGATGCCTGCTACAGATCTCAAAAAAAGTTGGCATGGGGGCAACAAAGGGCTGAAAAAGCAAGACATTTTCAAAAAATTCAGCTGGGAGAACATCTAGCAACTAATTAAGTTAATTGACATCAGGTCTGTAACATGATTAGCTATAAAAGGGATGTCTTAGAGAGGCAGAGTCTCTCAGAAGTAAAGATGGGCAGAGGCTCTCCAATCTGTGAAAGAGTGCATAAAAAGATTGTGGAATACTTTAAAAACAACGTTCCTCAATGTCAGATTGCAAAGGCTTTGCAAATCTCTTCATCTACAGTGCATAACATCATCAAAAGATTCAGAGAAATTGGAGAAATCTCTATGCGTAAGGGACAAGCCCGAAGACCTTTGTTGGATGCCCGTGATCTTCGGACCCTCAGACGACACTGCATCACTCATCGGCATGATTCTGTCATTGACATTACTAAATGGGCCCAGAAATACTTCCAAAAAACATTGTCGGTAAACACAATCCGCCGTGCCATCTGCAGATGCCAGCTAAAGCTCTATCATGCAAAAAGGAAGCCATATGTGAACATGGTCCAGAAGCGCCGTGTCCTGTGGGCCAAGGCTCATTTAAAATGGACTGTTTCAAAGTGGAAAAGTGTTCTATGGTCAGACGAGTCCAAATTTGACATTCTTGTTGGAAATCACGGACGCCATGTCCTCCGGGCTAAAGAGGAGAGAGACCTTCCAGCGTGTTATCAGCATTCAGTTCAAAAGCCAGCATCTCTGATGGTATGGGGGTGCATAAATGCATACGGTATGGGCAGCTTGCATGTTTTGGAAGGCACTATGAATGCTGAAAGGTATATAAAGGTTTTAGAGCAACATATGCTCCCCTCCAGACGACGTCTATTTCAGGGAAGGCCTTGTGTATTTCAGCAGGACAATGCAAAACCACATACTGCAGCTATTACAACAGCATAGCTTCGTAGTAGAAGAGTCCGGGTGCTGAATTGCAGTCCAGATCTTTCACCTATAGAGAACATTTGGCGCATCATTAAACGAAAAATACGTCAAAGGCGACCACGAACTCTTCAGCAGCTGGAAAACTACATCATGCAAGAATGGGACCAAATTCCAACACCAAAACTCCAGAAACTCATAACCTCGATGCCCAGACGTCATCAAACTGTTTTGAAAAGAAGAGGAGATGCTACACCATGGTAAACATGCCCCCGTCCCAAATGAGCTCATTTTGTAAATAAAATTGTAAAATTTCTCAGTTTAAACATTTGTTATGTTATCTATGTTCTATCGTGAATAAAATATTGGCTCATGTGACTTGAAATTCTTTTAGTTTTCATTTTGTTCAAATTTAAAAAACATCCCAACATTTCCAGAATTCAGGTTGTAATTTCAATTAGAATCCTGGTTCCAAATTCTGAAAAAAATTCCATGTTCCTCAAAGCAGTTTTTAGGAATATTTGAATCGGGATAACGGTTGCATTGCCTCATATGCATTGCCTCATAGATGTCAAGACATTCTACTGAGTGTATTAATAAGTTATCCTAAACATATTCAAGCCATTCATCAAACATCAATAGCTTGTTTTGATATTATTCCACCCGGCAGAGAAAGCAAACATATCAGATTCAAGGGCGACCTGAACCAAGCATCAGCAGTCTCTAGTGCTAGTCCATATGACTCTGGGCTGCCATGTGACCAACCTGGGAGGAATTCGAACCCCATTCTCCTGCTGTCTGAGACTTCTGGCATGTCTAGATACTTGGATCTCCTCTTCCCATGAATCAGATTCTTGTTTTTTGTATGGAGATAGAGCATTGAGGACGGCGTCACAGGCTATTGTCACCTGAAAGTTAAAGGGACATGTGAACATTATATTACAGCTGTTTCATTGCTTGGTGTGATATCCTAATGAGTGCTTAAAAAACACCTCAAGCTGGAAAGTAGTGCAGATTATTAATTAGATTTAAAAGCCTTGAAAATCCTGGGAAAATAGGTTAGATAACGCAACTATTTTCTAGGTAATAAATATGCGCGCAGCAGCAGTAAGTAAGCACACCATGCAGTTGTTGACAAATACAAAAATGTGTGTTTGGTTGTGTGCTACTATATGTGTTGTATGAATAACTGAAGTACAACATAAACTGTAAAAAATGAATCTTTTTGCATCATGTGTACTGAAAGAACAATATATCGACAGGTACTTACTCAAATATTTGAGATATCTGTTTGCACACTACTGTTAAAAAGTATGGGGTAGGTAAGATATTTCAGTGTTTTTGATAAAAGTTTCTTATGCTCACCAAGGCTGCATTTTTTTAACCAAAACAAGCGTAAAAACAGTAATATTGTGAAATATTGTTACAATTTAAAATAACCATTTTTTCTTTAAAAACATATTCAAATATAATTTATTTCTGGCAAAATAAATATTGCCATATTTATTATGGCAAAGCTGAATTTTCATTTTTATAGTCTTTACTGTCACAATATGATTATACTAATACGCTGATTTGCCGCTCAAGAAATTTTTTTATTATTATCAATGTTGTGTTGCTTAAAAATTTTGGGAAATCATGATTCATCAACAAAAATTTTAAAAGAACAGCATTTATTTGAAATAGAATTTTAATTTATAAACAACGTAAAAGTCTTTACTGTTACTTTTGATTAGCTGAATGCATTCTTACTGAAAAAAAAGTATAATTTTCTTTCAATTGAAAAAATCTGCTACTGACTCCAAACTTTTGAACGGTAGTGTATATTTTGAGAAATTCACAAACAGCGCTGTGGAAAATACATATTATTTATTGCAAATATTTGTAGTAAATTTTGAGTAAAGTTTGTGTAAAATAAGCATTTAATTTTCCATTTTGATTTTTTTTTTTTTTTTTTTTTGCCATCATTAAGAAATTATATGTTAAAATGTATCAGTATTTTAAAAGCCATCAGCCAACTTGCTCTCTTGGTATCTTTGACCCCTAAAAAATTTATCACTCTTAATATTTTCAAAAATATCTTTAAAAACATAAGACATGCTGTGTATTCAGGCAGCAATGACTAATAATTGTACTTTAAAGCAAAAATAATTATAAGAATTTGGATCTAATTAAAAAAAACAAATGAAAATTAAATAGGAGTACAAAACTAAAACTCATCATACTGCTACACCACATGACATCACTGCACACAATGAGAAGCATGAACAGTGAGTTTATAAAGAATAAGGTCATCTCCAGACAGAATAAAATGTAATGACGTGACAAGCAAGCACTGAAACTGAAAGGCAGATCAGGCCTTTGGCATGCAGGGCACACAGGGCGCATGAGCACACACTCTCACTAACCAGTGCGGGCAACTCCTCAATATTTGGTAAAGGGATCTCAAAGTGGTCTGGAAATATGACAAGCTTGGCTTCATCTTCATACTCATAATCATCTCCGTTAAAATCACGGTTAAGCTCTAAATCTTCAGGAAAGGAAGCAGAGAGAGATATTTTTAATCGAGAGCTGATGGGATGACTGCACTCAAAACAAGTGCTTAAAATGTCCCCAAAAAATTAATTAATAAGCACATGATGAAATTGAACAAAATGTACACAATCAAAAATAAATTTCTATTCATGTTTATCTTTTAGTATGTTCTGATGAAACATTTTCTTGAGCTCCCTTAATCGAACCACAAACATTCAAATCTGACACTAGAATGTATATCAATGTCTAATAAAAAGTGTATATTTTAGGGGCAGCAAGACGCATTTTGCCTTTTTCAGGTTTTTAACAACCTTTTAAAATGGCTTTTTACACTTAAATAGTCCTGCAGTGCAAATTTTAGTCTCTCAATCAAAAAAAAATATGTCATAAAAACTGCAAGAAGAATAATACATCAATTTAATTAGTTTGAGTATACCACATTTAAAGTTTTTTTCTGCACGATAACATGGCTACAAAAACTGACAGACTAAAGAAAACATGATCGCATATGTTTGTGCTCCAAGCAAACATATTATCCTTAATAGAACAGTCTGAGTTGTCTAAATGACATATTTGGGAAAGTATTGTGGGTTTACAGAATGACTGGCATCCTTTCTGAAATATCGCCCTCGACCAGAGAAGGAGGCGTTTATATTGATTGGATGCCTGAGAATAAACGGCCGTCGGTCCCCCACCTGCTACGTCACACCTCCAATGGCAGAAGTGTGTCAGCCTGAGGTTTGATAGGGCACAGCAGCTGACAGGCATAGTCGGCCACTGTAAACCAACCCTCCATAGCTGAAGATTAGGCCAGGGCAAGCATGTGGCACTTTAGATTTAGAATGGTTACTAACTGCATATACAAATAAATTAGCTAAATTTAGCCCCAGCCAGTAATGACTGAGACTGCTAAACATAAAAATACATGGCTTATTAAAATGGGTTTGAGGTAGAAGTTTTAGTCTAGGATTTTATTTTATTTTTTTTATTTATTTATTTTTTTTACTTTAAAACAGATTTACCTAAAAATACTTTTCCGTTCCTTCTTCTTGGTATGGCACCCCCTGCAGCACCTGTGGCTTTCTGTAATTAACATCAGGAAACAACATGGGTCATAAAACTGTAAAGTGCTTTGTACTCAAATATTTTTATATGTGACCTTGGACCACAAAACCATACAAAACGGTAATTTATTTATATTTATACATCATCTGAAAGCTGAATAAATAAGCTTTCCATTGATGTATGGTTTGAAAATCTAGAATCTGAGTGTGCAAAATACTGAGAAAATCGCCTTTAAAGTTGCCCAAATGAAGTTCTTAGCAATGCATATTACTAATCAAAAATTAAGTTTTGATATATTTACAGTAGGAAATTTACAAAATATCTTCATGGAACATGATCTTTACTTAATATCCTAATGATTTTTGGCATAAAGAAAAATCAATAATTTTGCCCCATACAATGTATTGTTGGCTATTGTTACAAATATACCCGTGTGACTTATGACTGGTTTTGTGGTCCAAGGTCACATATGGTATTACTATGTGATGTGGATATTTTCCATATTTATAAGCAGTGCTGACAGTATCTGTTCCTTGTTTGTATGTTTGTTGTGGTGTATTTTAGTTCTGGTGTTTTGAAAATTTAATAAAAGAAAATCATAAAAGGAAACAAAATGGGTAATAATGCCATGTGTGTCTATACTGAATAACAAATATTACTGAATCATGTTGCAAATCTGGATAAAATCCAATTTATGTGCATATGAAAACTTGACAGTTGGGAATGATTGTTCTGTACAAAGCACATAATGGAAAAATCGATTGATTGTAGAGTAAAGAGATTGTAGAGTAATGACTGAATGGGTAATGCTGACAGGCTTCTCATGTAATCCCAAGTATAAACAGCAAACACAAAAGCTACAGGAACAGGGCCGGCTGTTTCTGGACAGATCCAGACATGAAAATAGGAGCATTTAACCAGCACATCCACATTCACTTGGAAAGAACAAGAAACCATTACATAATTAGGTTCCTATACTAAATGACCAACAAATCAGTCATCATTAGGCCAGTGTATAGGAGCAGGCTAGGATTCAATAGAACTGCTATAAGGAAAGATTGCCATGGTAACATTCAAAAACGATACAATACCTTAAAATCTGAAGATTTAAAATCTATTATATTGAAGTTAGTACATACAGTGAAAAACAATATAAAATGCTGTTTTAAATAATGTAGCACAGTTCAGTTTTCTTCTCTGTGTACCATGCTGTTTTTTGTTAATCTACCATGCTGTCTAGTTATCACAGAAAATAATTCTGACATGTCGCTCAGTTTGTGAAAAAGCTCAGAAAACACATTTACTGTAATTATTGTAAATATCCAGATGTTCTTTTATTGTGTTTTTTCTTTCTGACATTTCCCAAGAAGGTTAGCGCAGTAGACCCATGCTGGGCTCATCATTTATAAGCCAAAATGTCAAAACCACCCACTGAACAGCCTGTTTCTTTCTAAATTTATGCTGAAGAACTGCCACATCACATGATTAAAACCATAACATTCAAAGATGCTTTCAAAAAAATCATAGTTCTGAGCATGGACATAAATTTTCTAAATCCAAACAGACCTCCTGCTATGCAGTCTTCATGAATTGTGTAAATTTAGGTATATGAGTATAGCAGACCTCTAAAACTTGAAGAAGATGCAGGCAAAAGCCATCTGCAAGAAACTGAACTCACAATGAAGAGTGAAAAATATCCCTCTCAGGAACCCTTAAGTAATAACCTGAATACTCTTAGTTGTTTTCTAAATCCAGCAGTCATCAATGTCTGCTAAACTGAATGTTTCCACATTTTTGAAAGCTATAATAAAATAAAGACTAAAAGAGGACGGGGTCACAAAAGGATGTGACCTCAACAAGCTACATATACTCTGACTGCAACAACTCATTTATAAAATCGATAGTGATAATAATTGACAACTAATTAAAACATCTGTCGTTCACGATCCACACATCCTCCACCCCTTGCATGTTTAATAATTATTATTGCTAATTTGAAAATGCTTTGCAATACGTTTAGTATTGTTGGCCTTATTTAGCACAACTTATTTATTTTCCTCTTAAAATCAGTGCAGTGCAATCTGCAAATTCTAACTTGACCTAATAAGATACTGGCCTCATCTGCTCTGGAAAGGTTTAGTCATTAATGATATTATTCACTGGCACCTTATGCTTATGGTAATGCTTTTGTTATGTTACTGGATGCACTAAATCTGTTTGTGCACAAAAATTAAACCAAAAGTGTCAATTGCAAATTAAATCAATTCCAGTGAGCAGACAACACAGTAAAAGTTCTTAATCAAGACATTTACTGACAGGTATCCATCTTCAACAAGTGCTGCATTACATTACACCAATGATCATTAAATATTACTTTGTCTCTTTTGCTTTCTTTGTGTTGTTGGATACAGCTCACTAAGTTTCCATAACGCATTCAATATGTACAGGTTTCTTTAGAGTGTAGAATGAAACATATTTACTTTTTCTGTGAAGTTTACAAAGAATCCAACAATAAAAATAACTTGACTAAAGTTTTGTCACTCTTCTTACCTCTTTCACATGTCGTTTTAAGTGCATGTACACACTCTGTCCAGTTTTACGGTAATGTCTCTCCACATGTTCTCTTCCGAAACCCAGGAATGAGTTCATACACACATACAGACCTCCTTCCGATTCCTAAAAATGATGAAACATGATTTAAGCTAAGTCAAATGTGGCCAAGTAATTTTATACTTCATGTCAAATATGAATAATTAAAACCAACTGTACATAATGTACAATTTCATATTTCTAATAAGTTACATTTACAAAACAAATGTGAACAAAACTACTATTAGAGATTAGACTGCTGAAGTCATAAAAACCATCAACATACAAACATATACATGAAAAGAGAAAACACTTTAACAGCTTAACTCAATCGAAAACACCTGAATCCTTTTTACAATCTACAGCTTTTAATTTTAATGCAGAGTATCTGCTCTTTATTATTAGAAATAAAATTATTAGACATAAAAGTAGAATTATAAATAAACATAAAATTGCATAATTCTCAAAATAGTGCCTTTTAGGCTATAACTTAAACTACTACAGTAATGGTGCTCTTTTTTGTTGCTGCAATAACATGACCTTTTGGACATGTGGCATGATATATATTGACGTAAACCATCTGATATCATCACTGCATCATGGTACAAGCCACTTGTTTTCAGTGCTGTTTTGTTCCTTTTAAATTTAAAAATTCATATAAAACAATAAGAAAAATTATTTTAAAATCTTTTAGCAATAAAGAACAAACAAATAAACTTAATCTGAATCAAAACATTGAGTTACAGGGCCGGTGTGTGTTGGTTAGGGTGTTGAGGGCCCACCAGACTGAAAAACCTGTCACTAGCTTCTGGTGACACACGAGCTTGAACAGATAGTGTGTAAAAATAACCTGTCTTTTAGTCTGACATGATGAACTCCAAACAGCTGAGTCACCTTTAAACCTTTTACAGCTGCGTGCTAGTTGTGCACTTTACCCACATTTCTATAAAGGTTCCCATCACCGCTCTCCAAAATATATGGTGGTTATTATATATTATTTGTTGTCAGAGCTTGTACACTTGAATATGTATAACAACCCACACTGACCTGGATTCTTTTTATAGGTCACGGCTGCTTACTGCTTATTAGTGTACATTTAGGAAATCACAGTTTTCAAGCTACACAACAGTCGTTTGTCTATTGGTGTCAAGCAATACAGTCTGATCTCAACAAGTATCATACTACTAGACTGCCAATGTTGAAGGGAGGATGCATAAGAACGGGGGAAATATTATTATTGCTTTGAGACGCCTTTAAAACAGAGGACAGAAATGCTCTTTAATACAGACCAGCGTTCAGACTTGCAGTGTTATTTATGCTACCATTACGCATCTGTATCTCGTATAGCGCCATTTGAAGTAGGGAAACCTGGTCCCACTGTAAGATGTAAACACCCGTGTGTTATTTATTTATTTATTTATTTCTGAAGGCTGTCACATAAGTTGAGCTGGAGAATGGTGGCCGAGGATCCCCATCTCTCTCTTACGCGCTATACGCAGCTCTTCACGTGTCCGGGGGACGCCAGTTGTTGTTTAGCGTTCATGCATGAAGTATCTGACATAATACTCACAGGAGAGGCGTAGGAAAAAGCGCATTCGCTCTTGAAAACCCTGTCTCCTGTCCTCGGTACTCTAATGGTGGGCATGTACGGGACCAGTAGCTCTCCCAGATCTGTAGCCATCTTCACATTCCTGCAGCTCGCAGCGCTATGAGCCTCGCTGGAGCAGCGTGTCCAGAAGATGAGATGGGGCTATTTTTAAATCACACAGAACCGACATTCCTCATGGACCGAGGGATGTGACGACGAAAACATTGGGACATAGAGGGATGGAGGGTGGAGGGGGGTTTTAGGGGTGGGAAACAATGGGTGTCCCCATGGAGAAACAGGCAGTAGTTCATATTATTCGCCCTGACGCCAAGTGGTGGCGTTTTCAGATCTACGCTCAGTGAGTTTGATGTGTTTATAATGTTAGTGGCAGTACATCAGTCTGCATGTAGTGTACTTCATACTGAATAACTTAACGTTATCTTCTTAATCTTTTAACAAACATTTTTATGAAATATTATATGTATTACGTTGTCCTTTATTATTACTTGGTTTTAAGTATTTTATGTATAGGCCTACTAAATTTATCCTCTTTTATTATCATTATAAAATGAGGTTCATCTTTAATCTGTTATATTAATTTAGGTATTTTTACGTTTTCATGTAAAGTACTTGGTGCTTACTGTAATGTTTTTTTTTTTATGAAAGGTGCTATAGACAAAAAAAAATGTGTTATTTATTATTGGTGTTATTATTATTATTGCTGTTGTTATAAATTTTATATTGTGTGTCAAAGTTTACTGCTAATTAAACTCTTTATGCAGTGTATCATATAACCTACACTAAATAACTTTGGTCTTTCGATAATAACTCAGTAATAATTCTTATCTAAATTTACATTTTTTAATTATGATATTAGTCAAAACAAAATATATTGAAATTGATGTTTTACAATGATACAGTGGGGGAAGAAATTATTTGATCCCCTGCTGATTTTGTACATTTGCCCACTGACAAAGAAATGATCAGTCTGTAATTTTAATGGTAGGTTTATTTGAACAGTGAGAGACAGAATAACAACAACAACAACAAAAAAATCCAGAAAAATGCATTTAAAAAAAGTTATAAATTGATTTGCATTTTAATGCGTGAATAAGTATTTGATCCCCTATCAATCAGCAAGATTTCTGGCTCCCAGGTGTCTTTTATACAGGGAAGGAGCTAAGATTAGGAGCACTCTCTTAAAGGGATTGCTCCTAATCTCAGTTTGTTACCTGTATAAAAGACACCTGTCCACAGAAGCAATCAATCAATCAGATTCCAAACTCTCCACCATGGCCAAGACCAAAGAGCTGTCCAAGGATGTCAGGGACAAGATTGTAGACCTACACAAGGATGGAATGGGCTACAAGACCATCGTCAAGCAGCTTGGTGAGAAGGTGACAACAGTTGGTGCGATTATTCACAAATGGAAGAAACGCAAAATAACTGTCAATCTCCCTCGGTCTGGGGCTCCATGCAAGATCTCACTTCATGGAGTTTCAATGATCATGAGAACGGTGAGGAATCAGCCCAGATCTACACGGGAGGATCTTGTCAATGATCTCAAGGCAGCTGGGACCATAGTCACCAAGAAAACAATTGGTAACACACTACGCCGTGAAGAACTGAAATCCTGCAGCGCCCGCAAGGTCCCCCTGCTCAAGAAAGCACATGTACAGACCCGTCTGAAGTTTGCCAATGATTCAGAGGAGAACTGGGTGAAAGTGTTGTGGTCAGATGAGACCAAAATCTAGCTCTTTGGCATCAACTCAACTCGCCGTGTTTGACCCCAAGAACACCATCCCCACCGTCAAACACGGAGGTGGAAACATTATGCTTTGGGGGGGGGGGTTCTGCTAAGGGTACAGGACAACTGCACCGCATCAAAGGGACGATGGACGGGGCCATGTACCGTCAGGGCCAGGGCATTGAAGCCAGCCAGGGCATTGAAAATGGGTCGTGGATGGGTATTCCAGCATGACAATGACCCAAAACACACGGCCAAGGCAACAAAGGAGTGGCTCAAGAAGAAGCTCATTAAGGTCCTGGAGTGGCCTAGCCAGTCTCCAGACCTTAATCCCATAGAAAATCTGTGGAGGGAGCTGAAGGTTCAAGTTGCCAAACGTCAGCCTCAAAACCTTAATGACTTGGAGAGGATCTGCAAAGAGGAGTGGGACAAAATCCCTCCTGAGATGTGTGCAAACTTGGTGGCCAACTACAAGAAACGTCTGACCTCTGTGATTGCCAACAAGGGTTTTGCCACCAAGTACTAAGTCATGTTTTGCGAAGGGGTCAAATACTTATTTCACTCATTAAAATGCAAATAAATTTATAACTTTTTTGAAATGGGTTTTTCTGGATTTTTTATTTTTTTTTATTCTGTCTCTCACTGTTCAAATAAACCTACCATTAAAATTATAGACTGATCATTTCTTTGTCAATGGGCAAACGTACAAAATCAGCAGGGGATCAAATAATTTTTTTTCCCCACTGTATATTAGGCTGAAGACAATAGACTGATATACAGTAGTCGGGTTGTTTGCTTGGAGAAAGAATTTATGAACTGAAATTTACTTTTATTCACATAATTGTGAAATTATCTTTTAACTGACCATATCTTCTAATGTAGTTCTTCAGCACTTTACCATTATGGTTACTGGAAATTTCTGATTCTAGTGTGACTGCAATAATACAGTTTTTGTAATATCTAGGTTTTGATTGCAATTGTTTCTTTAGTATTTTTTAACTTGAAAGCCTAAATAGCTTTCCTACTTCTGTGAAACACAAAATAAGAAATTATGAATAATTTGTTTGATCTTTTTTATGAAAATATTTGTGCAATGAACAGCCTGAAATCAGTAAATGATGAAATTTTAATTTCTGGGTAAATTCTTGAAGCAACACTCAATCGAATACACAAGAGCAGTAACTTATAACCATTAGTTTATTGGTGCCAGAGGCAAAAAAAAGGAAAAAGAAACGATGTTTTTTCATTTATAACAATACATTATACATTGTATAATGGCTGAATATTTTGGACAGGTATGCATGACCACTCCTAGTTATCAGGGGATGACTTGGGGCTGTGGTCGATGAGATTCTTATCAAGTGTCTGAATCTGGAACCAGGGTCCATCTCCTTTTTCTCTCATGTGTCGGCGGACGTCAAGTTGCAGTTGTCTACAAGAAAAACAGAGAATAATAAATTAGAGATAATCAATTAGGCTACATAAAAACAAGATACATATCTGTGACCAGTCTACACAACAAAGTGCCTTCGTTGTTGTGGTACTGACATTAAATTGCATCCCAAGGTTTGACAATTCCTTCATTATTTTTACCCTACAGAAGTTTTTGCTCTTTTCTTCTAAATCTTTTAGTACATGATTTATTAATGATATTGTGATATTTCTTTACTTGAAGGCACCTCACACTTGAAATGAACTTACTTACAGTGCGGAATGCTTTAGTGAGCAGAATTTTGAAAGGTCAATACAGACTGTTAAACTAGATAATCTAAACCTCTAGACCAGGGGTGGCGAACGTCGGTCCTGGAGAGCCGCAGCCCTGCAGAGTTTTGCTTCAACCCTAATCAAACACCTGAACGAGCTAAATTAAGGTCTGTAGGGTTACTAGAAAGCTACATGCAGGAGAGTTTTAATTAGGGTTGGAGCTGAACTCTGCAGGGCTGTGGCTCTCCAGGACCGGAGTTCACCACCCCTGCTCTAGACCTTCAAACTTTGATTCTACTTTAATCAAAATAGCTTAAATGTTATTCTAGCATTAAATTGATAGCCCATGAAAACCAGCTGAGTCTTTCTCCTTTCATTAATTAGTAAATCTTGTAATGAAATTCCAACTGTTTTGTCCTACTCAGTCATTTGCGTTTCATACCGTGGAGCAAGAAATTATGTACTGCAGTTTAAAAGAAGCACTGTGGTTCTCATCCTTTTTGACTCAAAGGCTAACAAAAATATTATTTTAAGGCTAACAAACTTTTTATTAACAGAAACGGCAATGTGCTTAAGGAGAGGTGGTGAATGCTGGGCATAATCATAATGACACTCATAAGTGCCAGGTATTGATTTGCCCTTGAGAGATCTGCTAAAACTGATACTGTCCGCAATAAAAGCTAAAAAATTAAGGACACATACAAGTTCCACCTATTCTTACATTCAAATTAAAATATTTGGTAATAAGTAAGGTCCCATTAGTTAAAGGGACAGTTCCAAATGAAATTTCTATCTTTTACTCATCCTAAAGTTGTTCCAAACCTGTATGAATTTCTTTCTTCTTCTGAAAACAAAAGAAGAATTAACCAAACTGTTTTCCTATTTTTTTTATAATATGGAAATCAATAGGTACCATCAAAACTTTGGTTACCAATATTCTTCAACATGTTCAGCAGCAAAACGAAATTCATATAAGTTTAGAACAAATTTGAGGGTGAGCATTTTTGGGAGAACTATCCCTTTAACATTTCTTAATGCATTTATTGAAGTTTACTAACAAGGCCCAAAACATTTGTTACAGTATATATATATATATTAATCTTTAGTTAGGTATTATAAACACAACCGTTCATAGTTAGTTCATGTTAGCTCAGGTCCATTAGATAGTATTAACAGATACAACATTTGATATTAATAATGAAATTAACCAAGATTAATAAAGGCTTTAAAAGTTTTTTAATTATTATTACATGTTAGCTAATGCAGTTAAAATAATAGTTCACCCACAAATCAAAAATATGCTGTAAAATACTGATTCACTGCAGTGAATTGGTGCCTTCAGAATAAGAGTGATAAAAACGTCACAATAATCCACAAGTAGGGGTGTGCGATATTGACAAAAAATAATATATCGATATTTTCTGGGATTTTATCGATAACGATAATTAGATAATATTTTGCTGAGTGTGTTATTGTGCTGGTAACTTAAGGACAGCTGACTCCTAATACTCCTAATAGTTTTTCATATTCTTCATATTCTGTGTGGTGGTCAGTTCACACTGATAGACATTCATCTTTTCCAATAAGTTTTAACTGATTTTTACATTTTATGGGCATTTTTATCTTTATAAAGCCATTTTCTCTAAATTGTCTATTGTATTTTGAGTCAAATTCTTATATTTAAACAGTGAATTAGAATAATAAGACATTTGGGCTGTCCCAAGCAAATGAAATCAGTATCAACAAAATTCATCTTTGCAATGCAGAGGAAACAGAAGCTGCATCTGAAGAGGCATTTAGATGTATTTACACACTGTTTAATATGAGACATGAATGCATTTAACCTGCAATTACAAACGCATAAATAATGTTTTGATATATTAAACATAAAATGTTGAATACTGTTATTTGAAATTATTTAAATAATAAAATTAACTTTAAATGTGAAATTAAAACCGCCAGCAGGTGGCAGCAAGTCACTGTTAATGAGTCATTGCAATTGAACCGAATCATTTAAACCAGGGGTCACCAAGTTCAGTCCTGGAGGGCCTGTGTCCTGCAGAGTTTAGCTCCAACCCTAATTAAACACACCTGAAGCAGCTAATCAAGGACTTACTAGGTATACTTGAAACTTCCAAGCAGGTGTGTTGAGGCAAGTTGGAGCTAAACTCTGCAGGACACCAGCCCTCCAGGATCAAGTTTGATGACCCCTGATTTAAACGGTTGATTCATTCAGGAAAGAAACGCCCTCATGTTGCTCAGAGACGCAAAACAGTCCTGTGGCTGTGTTTGGAATTATTTTTGTAGTCGAAATAGCGCAAAAACAGGAAATATTGTGTCTAAAACGTAAGTCTCTTAATTACCTTCTTGTTTATTGAACTGTTGTAAAAAAATCAGTATCACATTTGTAATCATGGTAATTTTTGGAGAAAAACGGCAGTCTACGTGTGAAATTGATTAACTATATGAAGTGGTAAAAATTTATACATTTTCTGCACCCATGTCTTGAATTTGTTATAATTCTAAATCCATTATTATTATTAGACTGAATCATGCAGTGAAAGAACGTATGCACACTAGTCTAGACTTCACGTAATGCGTGCACTCTGATGGTGTGTTTTGAATGGCTTTCGCAAAATACTCGATAATGTCAAATCGCACATCGTTAAAATAACAATTACGATATTATCGCAGACGATATATATCGCACACCCCTATCCACATAACTCCAGTCCATCAATTAACATCTTGTGAAGTGAAAAACTGTGTGTTTGTAATAAACAAATCCATCATTAATGCGATTTAACTTTAAACTGTTCCTTCAGCCCAAAATATCAGTCCATATTCCAGAATGATGCCTCCTCCAGTGAAAAAGTCCATCGCCTGTCGTCCTCTCAAATCAAGATCCACCAGCATATTTTAGAACTGTTTTGGACTGATTTTTTGTGCTTGATCTGTGCATATGTCTCTCCTGATTCAGATGAAATTACTTTTTCACTAGAGAAAGCAATATTATGGATAGAGGATTCCCTTTTAGCAGGAAGCAGCAGTTTGAAGTAAAAAACATCTTGATGGTTTTGTTTATTACAAAAACACAGCTTTTCACTTCACGATACATTTATTGATGAAATTAAGTCAAGTTAATTACTTGTGAATTACTGTGATGTTTTTAGCAACTGTTTGGTCTCTCATTCTGATGGCATCCCATTCACTGGAGAGGATCCACTGGTGAGCGAGTGATGTAATGCTAAATGTTTCCAAATCTGTTCTGATGAAGAAACAAACTCATCTACATCGTGGACTGCCTGAGGATGAGTACATTTCCAGCAAATTTTTGGATGAACTATTCCTTTAACTAATGTTAACAAAATGATACCTTAATGTAAAGTGTTTCAGAATATTTAGGAAAATAAAAATCTAATATATATATATATATATATATATATATATATATATAAGTCTATACGTAAATAAAAAAGTACACGTGTGCATTTTCTCATTGATCCTAATTAGCTGAATTATATAAAGACAGCTTACCTCATTTCAGCCTTCTCGGCCTCCATTTGGATAAGTGCCATCATTTTCTCATAGTCCTTCACTGGGCTGTCATAAAAGGTACGAGCAATCCAACGAGTGATGGGATGCTAAGATATAATGAAGACAACCAATGAAAGGAAAGACCAGAAGCATTTATGACAGCAGCGACACAATAAAAAAATTACAATGGGCAATTTTTACTGGCATATAAGGTGTATTTGATGTTTTTATGCAGTTAAATTTTAGAATACCTTGTAGTACTCCCAGTGCTCTGGTTCATAACCTTCAGGTGTCTCCGCTAACTCAGATTCTCCTGTTTAGTGAATTGCAGATGTTACTGACATTATTCAAGTTATTATGGCAGGTACAGAAACTATAAGAAGAAAAACTGCCAGTTACATAAGAAATTTACCTATGAAAATATTAACAAACGTCACAAGAGCTGCCACAGGGATGCCAGTGAGAAGAATGTAATATTTCTGGTGTAACAAAGCAAGAGAGGAGAGAAAGATTGGAAAAATATTTCGAATTATTATTTGAATAAGCATAAGCATTATAAATAATATGCAACTGGAGCAAAGTATTTATAGCAAGTTTTACCAGCAGGTGAAGAAATCTTCTGTCATAGAAGTCAGTGGGCTTGATGATAAACATCCTTTTACCATGGCTCCCATGACGGACAACAACTGTAAAAGAACAAGGTTAAAATACTAGGTTTAAAAAAATAGCAAAAAGAAGGTCAGCAAGTCAACACACACTGCCACAGCATTACTGTCTGCAAAACACCCTTTTTATTCAACAGTAAGTCAAATATAATACAAAACTAATCTGAAGCAAGAGTAACACACAGCTACAGCTGCAAATCCAACTGATAAGTCTGAAGTGGATCACTGTTACATACACAATGAGCGACAAAATACTGTGTTTGACTAACCTGGTAAATGAACTGCTTGCACATTACAACACTTACAAGCACAACGGGCAGGAAACTCAAGAAATATTTTGAATCAGAAATTGTTAACTATATGACTATGTAAAACAGTATATTTACGTAAATTCATAGCTTAACAGCTGTAACTTATGTGTTTGCTATAGGAAGGTTACAGAGGGGATTGTTGTAGAGGCTAGTTTACACTTGACATGCTAAGCGAGCAAAGCAAGGTCACTGCTAAAAATAATCCTTCTCAACGGTCATATCGTTGTGCTTAGGAAAAATAAATATTCTTTACCTTGTTCTGAACGTGCAACAGTCCTGGAGAGCAGATTTGAGGACTGACATGTTCGTTTCAGCGGGTTTAACCGGGCTGTAAAAGCAGCCGCCGTCCGCAGAATGCTCATACCCACCATGACTGTCGATGGAGTGCGTGAACAAGGCCTTCGCTGATTGGCTCATCTAACACAGATGAAGCCGTGTTCTCCAATCATTCTTAGGGCAAAATAAAGGTTCGTAGATGGCGCTCAAAGATGGGCCTCTAAATAATAAAAAAAATAATAGTAATAAAAAATAAAACAAAATAAAACAAAACAATAAAATAAAATAAAATAAACAACAATTTTGGACATTAAATAAGAAATATCGTAAATAAGGGGAAATCTTTTCTCGACAAATTGAACAGAAAGCTAAAGAAGAGCAAAATAAAATAAAATAAAATAAAATAAAACAAAACAAAACAAAACAAAACAATAAAATAAAATAAACAACAATTTTGGACATTAAATAAGAAATATCGTAAATAAGTGGAAATCTTTTCTCGACAAATTGAACAGAAAGCTAAAGAAGAGCAAAATAAAATAAAATAATAAAATAAAATAATAAAAAAAATAAACAGCTGTTGATTTTGGACATTGAATAAGAAATATCGTAAATAAGTGGAAATCTTTTCTCGACAAATTGAACAAAGCTAAAGAAGAGCAGAATAGAATAGAATAGAATAGAATAGAATAGAATAGAGGAAAGTAGACAATTTAAATTAAGAAAATATGTTAAAATGAGAACAGAGAAATTTTTGAATGTCTGGTATATTATTCACATTGAGTAATTTACACTTCAGTTCGCTGAACTACTCTTATTATTATTCCTTTTGGTTAAAATATTACTAATAGTGCTTATAATATTAATTGGCTGAAATTCTGGGTCTAAAAAACAACAACGATAAAATCTACACATTTAGATATTTTCAATGATCTTATAACCAAAAGAAAAATATGTTCGTTTTAATAACAACCAACACTCGAAAAAAGTTCTCAAAGATACACGCAAATATGATTTAATACGACTCAATTTTATGCTATTTTAAATAGCTGATTTTGTAGGGTAACGTTTTATTGTTTGTTTGCTGTGGTGCTGAACGTGGGAAAAAAACGCTGGAACTTTTAGCGTGGAGAAATGTGTTGTTGCTGTTGATGTATAGTGCTGTTGATGTATAGTGCTGTTGATGTATAGTGTTGTAGGTGTATAGTGCTGTAGATGTATAGTGCTGTAGATGTATAGTGCTGTTGATGTATAGTGCTGTTGATGTATAGTGTTGTTGATGTATAGTGTTGTAGGTGTATAGTGCTGTAGATGTATTGTGTTGTAGATGTATAGTGCTGTTGATGTATAGTGCTGTAGATGTATAGTGTTGTAGATGTATAGTGTTGTTGATGTATAGTGCTGTAGATGTATAGTGCTGTTGATGTATAGTGTTGTTGATGTATAGTGCTGTAGATGTATAGTGTTGTAGATGTATAGTGTTGTTGATGTATAGTGCTGTAGATGTATAGTGCTGTTGATGTATAGTGTTGTAGATGTATAGTGCTGTTGATGTATAGTGCTGTAGATGTATAGTGCTGTAGATGTATAGTGTTGTAGATGTATAGTGCTGTTGATGTATAGTGCTGTAGATGTATAGTGTTGTAGATGTATAGTGTTGTTGATGTATAGTGCTGTAGATGTATAGTGCTGTTGATGTATAGTGTTGTTGATGTATAGTGCTGTAGATGTATAGTGTTGTAGATGTATAGTGTTGTTGATGTATAGTGCTGTAGATGTATAGTGTTGTTGATGTATAGTGTTGTAGATGTATAGTGCTGTTGATGTATAGTGCTGTAGATGTATAGTGCTGTAGATGTATAGTGTTGTAGATGTATAGTGCTGTTGATGTATAGTGCTGTTGATGTATAGTGTTGTTGATGTATAGTGCTGTAGATGTATAGTGCTGTAGATGTATTGTGTTGTAGATGTATAGTGCTGTTGATGTATAGTGCTGTTGATGTATAGTTCTGTTGATGTATAGTGCTGTTGATGTATAGTGTTGTAGATGTATAGTGCTGTTGATGTATAGTGCTGTTGATGTATAGTGTTGTTGATGTATAGTGCTGTTGATGTATAGTGCTGTAGATGTATAGTGTTGTAGATGTATAGTGTTGTTGATGTATAGTGCTGTAGATGTATAGTGCTGTTGATGTATAGTGTTGTAGATGTATAGTGCTGTAGATGTATAGTGCTGTAAATGTATAGTGCTGTTGATGTATTGTGTTGTAGATGTATAGTGTTGTAGGTGTATAGTGCTGTAGATGTATAGTGCTGTTGATGTATAGTGCTGTAGATGTATAGTGCTGTTGATGTATAGTGCTGTAGATGTATAATCCTGTTGATGTATTGTGTTGTAGATGTATAGTGTTGTAGGTGTATAGTGCTGTAGATGTATAGTGCTGTTGATGTATAGTGCTGTAGATGTATAGTGCTGTTGATGTATTGTGTTGTAGATGTATAGTGTTGTTGATGTATAGTGCTGTTGATGTATAGTGCTGTAGATGTATAGTGTTGTTGATGTATAGTGCTGTTGATGTAGTGCTGTTGATGTATAGTGCTGTAGATGTATAGTGCTGTTGATGTATAGTGTTGTTGATGTATAGTGCTGTTGATGTATAGTGCTGTAGATGTATAGTGCTGTAGATGTATAGTGCTGTTGATGTATTGTGTTGTAGATGTATAGTGTTGTAGGTGTATAGTGCTGTAGATGTATAGTGCTGTTGATGTATAGTGCTGTAGATGTATAGTGCTGTTGATGTATAGTGCTGTAGATGTATAATCCTGTTGATGTATTGTGTTGTAGATGTATAGTGTTGTAGGTGTATAGTGCTGTAGATGTATAGTGCTGTTGATGTATAGTGCTGTAGATGTATAGTGCTGTTGATGTATTGTGTTGTAGATGTATAGTGTTGTTGATGTATAGTGCTGTTGATGTATAGTGCTGTAGATGTATAGTGTTGTTGATGTATAGTGCTGTTGATGTAGTGTTGTTGATGTATAGTGTTGTTGATGTATAGTGCTGTAGATGTATAGTGCTGTTGATGTATAGTGCTGTTGATGTATTGTGTTGTAGATGTATAGTGTTGTTGATGTATAGTGCTGTAGATGTAGTGTTGTTGATGTATAGTGTTGTTGATGTATAGTGCTGTAGATGTATAGTGCTGTTGATGTATAGTGCTGTTGATGTATTGTGTTGTGGATGTATAGTGTTGTTGATGTATAGTGCTGTAGATGTATAGTGCTGTAGATGTATAGTGTTGTTGATGTATAGTGTTGTTGATGTATAGTGTTGTTGATGTATAGTGCTGTTGATGTATAGTGCTGTAGATGTATAGTGTTGTTGATGTATAGTGTTGTTGATGTATAGTGTTGTAGATGTTTAGTGCTGTTGATGTATAGTGCTGTTGATGTATAGTGCTGTAGATGTATAGTGTTGTAGATGTATAGTGCTGTTGATGTATAGTGCTGTAGATGTATAGTGCTGTTGATGTATTGTGTTGTAGATGTATAGTGTTGTTGATGTATAGTGCTGTTGATGTATAGTGCTGTAGATGTATAGTGTTGTTGATGTATAGTGCTGTTGATGTAGTGCTGTTGATGTATAGTGCTGTAGATGTATAGTGCTGTTGATGTATAGTGTTGTTGATGTATAGTGCTGTTGATGTATAGTGCTGTAGATGTATAGTGCTGTAGATGTATAGTGCTGTTGATGTATTGTGTTGTAGATGTATAGTGTTGTAGGTGTATAGTGCTGTAGATGTATAGTGCTGTTGATGTATAGTGCTGTAGATGTATAGTGCTGTTGATGTATAGTGCTGTAGATGTATAATCCTGTTGATGTATTGTGTTGTAGATGTATAGTGTTGTAGGTGTATAGTGCTGTAGATGTATAGTGCTGTTGATGTATAGTGCTGTAGATGTATAGTGCTGTTGATGTATTGTGTTGTAGATGTATAGTGTTGTTGATGTATAGTGCTGTTGATGTATAGTGCTGTAGATGTATAGTGTTGTTGATGTATAGTGCTGTTGATGTAGTGTTGTTGATGTATAGTGTTGTTGATGTATAGTGCTGTAGATGTATAGTGCTGTTGATGTATAGTGCTGTTGATGTATTGTGTTGTAGATGTATAGTGTTGTTGATGTATAGTGCTGTAGATGTAGTGTTGTTGATGTATAGTGTTGTTGATGTATAGTGCTGTAGATGTATAGTGCTGTTGATGTATAGTGCTGTTGATGTATTGTGTTGTGGATGTATAGTGTTGTTGATGTATAGTGCTGTAGATGTATAGTGCTGTAGATGTATAGTGTTGTTGATGTATAGTGTTGTTGATGTATAGTGTTGTTGATGTATAGTGCTGTTGATGTATAGTGCTGTAGATGTATAGTGTTGTTGATGTATAGTGTTGTTGATGTATAGTGTTGTAGATGTTTAGTGCTGTTGATGTATAGTGCTGTTGATGTATAGTGCTGTAGATGTATAGTGTTGTAGATGTATAGTGTTGTTGATGTATAGTGCTGTTGATGTATAGTGCTGTTGATGTATTGTGTTGTAGATGTATAGTGTTGTTGATGTATAGTGTTGTTGATGTATAGTGCTGTAGATGTATAGTGTTGTTGATGTATAGTGCTGTTGATGTATAGTGCTGTTGATGTATTGTGTTGTAGATGTATAGTGTTGTAGATGTATAGTGTTGTTGATGTATAGTGCTGTTGATGTATAGTGTTGTAGATGTATAGTGCTGTAGATGTATAGTGCTGTAGATGTATAGTGCTGTTGATGTATAGTGCTGTTGATGTATAGTGTTGTTGATGTATAGTGTTGTTGATGTATAGTGCTGTAGATGTATAGTGCTGTTGATGTATAGTGTTGTAGATGTATAGTGCTGTTGATGTATAGTGCTGTAGATGTATAGTGCTGTTGATGTATAGTGCTGTAGATGTATAGTGCTGTTGATGTATAGTGTTGTTGATGTATAGTGTTGTTGATGTATAGTGTTGAAGGTGTATAGTGCTGTAGATGTATTGTGTTGTAGATGTATAGTGTTGTAGATGTATAGTGTTGTAGATGTATAGTGTTGTTGATGTATAGTGTTGAAGGTGTATAGTGCTGTTGATGTATTGTGTTGTAGATGTATAGTGTTGTAGATGTATAGTGTTGTTGATGTATAGTGCTGTTGATGTATAGTGTTGTAGATGTATAGTGCTGTAGATGTATAGTGCTGTAGATGTATAGTGCTGTTGATGTATAGTGCTGTTGATGTATAGTGTTGTTGATGTATAGTGTTGTTGATGTATAGTGCTGTAGATGTATAGTGCTGTTGATGTATAGTGTTGTAGATGTATAGTGCTGTTGATGTATAGTGCTGTAGATGTATAGTGCTGTTGATGTATAGTGCTGTAGATGTATAGTGCTGTTGATGTATAGTGCTGTAGATGTATAGTGCTGTTGATGTATAGTGCTGTTGATGTATAGTGTTGTTGATGTATAGTGTTGTTGATGTATAGTGCTGTAGATGTATAGTGCTGTTGATGTATAGTGTTGTAGATGTATAGTGCTGTTGATGTATAGTGCTGTAGATGTATAGTGCTGTAGATGTATAATGCTGTAGATGTATAGTGTTGTAGATGTATAGTGTTGTTGATGTATAGTGTTGTTGATGTATAGTGTTGAAGGTGTATAGTGCTGTAGATGTATTGTGTTGTAGATGTATAGTGTTGTTGATGTATAGTGTTGAAGGTGTATAGTGCTGTAGATGTATTGTGTTGTAGATGTATAGTGCTGTAGATGTATAATGCTGTAGATGTATAGTGTTGTAGATGTATAATGCTGTAGATGTATAGTGTTGTAGATGTATAGTGTTGTAGATGTATAGTGTTGTTGATGTATAGTGTTGTTGATGTATAGTGTTGTTGATGTATAGTGCTGTAGATGTATAGTGCTGTTGATGTATAGTGTTGTAGATGTATAGTGCTGTTGATGTATAGTGCTGTAGATCTATAGTGCTGTTGATGTATAGTGCTGTAGATGTATAGTGCTGTAGATGTATAGTGCTGTTGATGTATAGTGCTGTAGATGTATAGTGCTGTTGATGTATAGTGTTGTAGATGTATAGTGTTGTTGATGTATAGTGTTGTTGATGTATAGTGCTGTTGATGTATAGTGTTGTAGATGTATAGTGCTGTTGATGTATAGTGCTGTTGATGTATAGTGCTGTAGATGTATAGTGTTGTTGATGTATAGTGTTGTTGATGTATAGTGCTGTTGATGTATAGTGTTGTAGATGTATAGTGCTGTTGATGTATAGTGCTGTAGATGTATAGTGCTGTAGATGTATAGTGCTGTTGATGTATAGTGCTGTAGATGTATAGTGCTGTTGATGTATAGTGTTGTAGATGTATAGTGTTGTTGATGTATAGTGTTGAAGGTGTATAGTGCTGTAGATGTATTGTGTTGTAGATGTATAGTGTTGTTGATGTATAGTGTTGTTGATGTATAGTGCTGTAGATGTATAGTGTTGTTGATGTATAGTGCTGTTGATGTATAGTGCTGTTGATGTATAGTGTTGTTGATGTATAGTGTTGTTGATGTATAGTGCTGTAGATGTATAGTGCTGTTGATGTATAGTGTTGTTGATGTATAGTGCTGTTGATGTATAGTGCTGTTGATGTATAGTGTTGTTGATGTATAGTGTTGTTGATGTATAGTGCTGTTGATGTATAGTGCTGTTGATGTATAGTGCTGTAGATGTATAGTGCTGTTGATGTATAGTGTTGTAGATGTATAGTGCTGTAGATGTATAGTGCTGTAGATGTATAGTGTTGTAGATGTATAGTGCTGTTGATGTATAGTGTTGTTGATGTATAGTGCTGTTGATGTATAGTGTTGTTGATGTATAGTGTTGTTGATGTATAGTGCTGTAGATGTATAGTGCTGTAGATGTATAGTGTTGTTGATGTATAGTGTTGTAGATGTATAGTGCTGTAGATGTATAGTGCTGTTGATGTATAGTGTTGTTGATGTATAGTGCTGTTGATGTATAGTGTTGTAGATGTATAGTGCTGTTGATGTATAGTGCTGTTGATGTATAGTGTTGTAGATGTATAGTGTTGTAGATGTATAGTGTTGTAGATGTATAGTGCTGTAGATGTATAGTGCTGTTGATGTATAGTGCTGTAGATGTATAGTGCTGTTGATGTATAGTGCTATAGATGTATAGTGTTGTTGATGTATAGTGTTGTTGATGTATAGTGCTGTAGATGTATAGTGCTGTCCGGCGGCAGGTGGCGCTGCACGCTTCCGTTCATTGTGACATTGTGAAGATGGCTGCGGCCGTCACGAGCCGCCTGACTGCCGCTGTCTGCAGACAATTTCAGCGTGCTGTTACAGTCTCTTCACACACACAGCCTCAATATGCGACTCAAGCCTTCTCCAAATTTCATTCGTGTCAACGAAGGTATCTTTTTCTTGCTGATTATATGTCGGGCTTAAATGTCAGTGCATCATGATAGTGTCTTAACTAGAATGCACGAAGCGTGATTTAATATATCACCAATTAATGTGAACTTTTTTCACATCTGTCGGAATTTAGACTAATGTGTGAGTCGTGGTGGTTCAGAAGCTCGATGAATAGCCGAGCACTCCACACATCCTGTGTCAGAAAAGGACTGGATGAATTCTTTGACCTGCCAGAGAACTGGGGTGAACAAACAGTTAAATCAGGTACCAGCAATATTACATACCTGAAAATTCATCTTTTATTTTTATTCTGCTACTGTAAGCTGTAGTCTTTGTCTCAAAATAAGTGAGCTCCCTATCTAGACAGCATTATATTCAGTGCCCAAATATTGTCAAGATAAGGAGCCTGCTAGGTTTTGAGATCCAGTCATATTTATCTACCATCTCACTCTTGATAATATATTGTGTTGATAATGATTTGTTTTGTAACCTCAAAGGTGCTCCATGGACTGCCAAACAGCTTAGGGTGAAAAGTAATGAAGACTTACACAAACTTTGGTAATTGAGTAGTTTTTACAGTTTGAAGACTTTCAAAGTTAAAATTCAATAAATATTAAAATACTATTTGTATTTTGCAGGTATGTTCTTTTGAAGGAGAAGAACATGTTGCTCACTTTAGAACAGGAGGCAAAACGACAGCGCCTTCCGATGCCCAGTCCAGAGCGCCTCAAAAAGGTTTCAAATTTGTTCAAATTTAATTGAATTATTTAGTTTCCTTTGAAGAAATGGTATAACCTTGAAAAAATGACTGTGGTGTTACTATGGTACAGTGACGATAGAGTACTTTGGTATACCGCTTAAAAGTTTGGGGTCAGTAAGATTTATGCTTTTTAAATACATGCTTTTATTCAGCAATGATGCATTAAACTGATTTTAAGTGACAGTGAACACTTTTACATTTATAAAAAATCTAACAATTATAATATGCTGCTCTTTTGAGCTTTCTATTCATAAAAGAATCTTGAAAAAAACATATACGTGACCCTGGAGCACAAAACCAGTCTTTAGTAGCAGAGGTATATTTGTAGCAACAGCCAAAAATACATCGTATGAGTCAAAATTATCGACTTTCTTTTATGCCAAAAATCATTAGGATATGAAGTAAAGATCATGTTCCATTAAGATATTTTGTAAATTTCCTACTGTAAATATATCAAAACTTAATTTTTGATTAGTAATATAAGGACTTCATTTGGCCAACTTTAAAGGCGATTTAGTATTTAGATTTTTTTGCACCCTCAGATTCCAGATTTTCAAATAGTTGTATCTCAGCCAAATATTGTCCTATTCTAACAAACCATACATCAATGGAAAGCTGGTTTATTCAGATGATGAATAAATCTCAATTTCAAAAAATTGACACTTATGACTGGTTTTGTGGTCCAGGGTCACATATCATGGCTTCCATAAATAAATTAACTAGCACAACTTTTTTCAACACTGATAATGATAAAAAAAAGTTTCTTAAATACCAAGTCAGCATATTAGAATGATTTCTGAAAGATCATATGACACTGAAGACTGGAGTAACAGCTGCTGTGGATTCAGCTTCGCCATCACAGGAATAAATGATATTTTAAAGTATAATAGAAAGGTTATTTTAAATTGTAATATTCCATTTAAATTATTCAATGATCAAATGTTTTTATAACCACTGTTCTGAAGGGACACATTGGCACAGCCTGCCAAGATTTGTCTGCTGTATTCTTGGTCTCATGATTCTCTTTAAGGAAATGACAGCCAAGAGCAGCTATAGGTCCTAAAGTTTAAACACAGGGTGAATCTGCGCCTGTTCTCTTCAGTTTGTCAAGTGTACATGGATGAACCAATATTCCACTCTGAATTCTTCTAATAGGTTGAAAGGTCAATGAAGCGTCTTGACACAGTTGTGACAGAACGTGAGGATGCTCTGCGCTTACTGCAGACGGGACAAGAGAGAGGTAGACCGGGCGAATGGCGCAGAAATGTTTTTGGCAAAACCTTCTGGTAAGCAAATCAGATGAGTAAATGTTTTGCAGATTGTTCTCCTATGCACATCTATTTCATGTTTGTGTATTGTAACTTATTACAAGCATGTTTGTTCATCAGGTACCGCTTCAAGGAACATCCAATCCCCTGGTACCTGAATTCCAGATACAAAAGGCGGCGATTCTTTGAACCATCACATGTTGCCCCTTATACAAGGCAAGCCTCAGATTTTACAAGTCCACCAAAAAATGTTTCCCCATCAGAGTAACAACAAATGTAACTGAAAAATGTATTTTATGGAATTATATTTTAAAGATTTTATGTTCTCTCACAAAAGTTTTGCCTTCTTTCCAAGCGACTGCAAAGTGTCACGTGAACATAAAAGCTTTGAAATGTATTTTTTTCCATCATGGGTCTCCTTAAAATAGTTATTTGCATGAGATTCATTCAACCAGCTGATAGATGTTGACACTAACAAATGTTATTACATTATGTAAATGACCGTAATGTTTAACTCTGCTGTTCTGTATTTTAGGTTGAGCCTTGAAAAATACCTGAGGAGTAAGATACGGAGAGAAAAAAGAGAAAAGAGAAATCAAAAAAAGCTTGCAGCAATGTTTTCAAAGACGACTGCACATGCATAAAACCACTGACAAGACTTTTCACATTTAATATTGTCTTTTGATCACGTAATTTTTTTTCCATTTCTCCAGAAGTTTGAGATTCAAAATATGTTGTACAGTCAAATAATAAATTCAAACCTGTAATTGAGACTCTTTTGTATATATTTACCTAGTCATTTTTACGTCTAAATGTGTAAATTATTAGGATTGCAAATCATTCTCTCTTTTGAATAACTTTAATAACTGTCTGAATAGACAAGTTGAAATGTACTAATTATTAGAACAAAAGTTTAAATACAAATGTGCACAATCACTACACTGACAATTTTATCACTAAGTAATATGAGAGAAATTTAGACCAGTTTAACAAAAAAAAATAAAATAAAATAAAATAAAAACAGCCAATCAATTGTTAAAAGCATAAACATTTGGTTTCCTGCAGTGCATTTTCTATGAAGTGGCAAAGTGGTGTAAATTAAAAAACTCTCAACTGTTCTAAGCACTGATACACTTGAGGGATATAATTCCCATGTTCCAAAAGACATAACCTTGTCATTGGCATTTAAAATTATTTAGGTGGTCAGAAACATTTTTGTCAGTGGATATATGAAAATATTGTGTTGAAGAGTAGAAAAGAGTGCAACCATGTCAAACGGTTTAAAATATGGTTTGTTTGCACTAAAAATAACAGTAAGTGTCCTTGTTAGTTCCTGAGTCCACTAAGAAGGCTTTTTCTACTAGGTGGTGTTGTTTTTGTTTTGTTTTTTCTTTCCTCTCCCTCTGAAGGCAACCAGGTGTTGATGGAACTGGTTAAGGGCACTTCCTGTCAACACACTGTTTACCACCTTCCTCATACTCCTGCTTTGAAATCCACATTTGCTGGAAAGTTCCCTAAAAGTAACACAACAGTCATAATTAATATATGGTGGTGTTATTAGACTTAAATCAAGAGGTGAACATATTGACAGTGATATTAAAAAAAATTAAATATTGATACTGTGCTAATACTAAAGGCTACATCTAATAATAAACAATTGTGCAGTTAAAATCTGATCCCGTGAGATCCCTACTGAACACTACTTACCAGTGATGCAAGGATAGAGCCCCCAATCCAGGCACTAAATCTGCGCTCCACAGTTGTGTTGTTGGCTATCAATTTCAAACGCATACTCTGCACAAAAGACACAAAACAATCTGTTATCATAAAAAAAATAAATAAATAAATCAATATAAAGCAAACCAAAATGTGCCACTTACTGGTGGCGTCTTCTGCGAGAGCTCTCTGTTAAGTCTGTCTGTAAAGCCTTGGATGAGAGTGTTTCCTCCTGTAACTACCACACTGCCATACAGACCCTGTTTAAAAAAAAAATATGGGAAACAATGTCACCTGTACTGGCATCAAAGACATAGGACATGTACATGTAGATGTACAGCAGAATTTTAAAATCTTACTGGTCGAATGTCTATGTCACACATGCCAACACTGGTGGTCACAACATGGCTGACTCCCAGCATGGTGTTCCCTGACAGACCCTGTGAAAATGTTAAGTTGCCGTAAGAAAAAATAACAATATAAAAACATGACTTGGCCAGTGTAAAAAGGATATTTCTTGCCTTAGCGTTTGAAGGGTCAAAAAGACCCTCTGGGATCTTAAGTCTTTCAGCTCCGAAATCACAGTTGTACCCATTAGGCAGCTCATAATGAACAGTGGGCATCTGGGCAGCTACTCTGTATAAGACAAATTGTGACAATGTGGCATCTTTCTTTTTCCATTAAGATCATAAGCATTGCACATACCTAAAAGCTCAACTGATAAAGTTAATTATGATATATAAACCTAAAATGTTATATAAATACCGTTCAAAAGTTTAGGGTCAGTACAGTTTAAATGGTTTTGAGAGAAGTCTCTTCTCCTCACTAAGCCTTTATTTATTTGATCAAAAATACTGTTAAAATTCAGAATAATATTTTTCTATCCTAATATATGTTAAAAGGCAATTCATTCCTGTGATGGCAGCTAAATTTTCAGCAGCCAGTATTCCAGTCACACATGATTCTCAGAAATCATTCTAATACATGGATATTGCGCTCAAGAACAGTTATGCTGCTTTATATTTGTGAGCAAACCAACATACATGGAAGAGTGGCACAAGGCATTTAAAATGAACTTACTTCAATTATACTACTTACATAACATTGGGCCCTAAATAAAGCATATATGAACAAAAAAAAAAATAAATCAATAGTGTTGCACATGGATGTTGAAAAAAAGAGTTTTACTCTGGAAAGAGGCTCAAGACCGGGTTGTGCATGGTCAAGTTACTCTTTGCACTTGGAACAACTCGCCAACACATTACATAAAATGAGGATATTAAGGGGATTAAAATTAGAGAAAATTAATATAAATGAACTTATGCGGACAATATTTTGATGTACCAAGGGCAACCTGCAGATTCTTTACCTTAATTAATGCAATCATTAGAACAATTCAGAAAACTTTCAGGATATAAAATGAACATAGGTAAAACCCAGTTGCTTTCATATAACTATAGTCCACCAGAAGAAAATGGAAGATGATACCCCTTGGCATGGCAAAGGATGCATCATTATGCCAAAATGCAACTATTGTCCTACAAATAAAAAAACTTAAGGAAGATACAGCAAGATGGAACTTCCTTTCTTCATTTTCAGTTCAAGGATTGAATCCTCTAAAATGAACATATTGCCCAAACTGTTATATCTATTTCAGTCCCTACAGATAGTGATTGACTAAAATCAATTTAATGAATGGGGAAAGATGTTATCAACGTATATATGGCCAGTTAAAAGACCTAGGGTTTGTCTCAAAACCTTGTAGTTAGCCAAAGAAAAGCGCGGATGATACTTCCCTTCTCTAAGAGATTATTACTTTGCAGAACAGATGAGAGTCATGATATGTTTGTGCAATCCGATTTATGAGGCCCAGTGGAAAAACACACGGAGGAGAAAATATCCTCAACTCCCATACAGGCAATCCTAGCTGACAGAAACTTACAATATTATATAAATACTACTGATAAACCATAGGCAAAGTATGGAAATTCTGAAAACTATCATAAAAGAATATAAATTAAGAGTGAAATCTGGTGCTTCTCAAATGGTGTGCATGTCAGATTTTATAACAAATAGATTAGATACTAGATTTAGGGACTGGACAGCTAAAGGAATAACAGTATATACAACATTGAAAGGAGATTTGCTACCCGGGTTTGAAACATGGGACTTCTATTGGTAACCTACAGATATGATATTGTCAATATGAAGATGAAAAATACAAACCGTGCAACAGACTTGTTTAGAAAAGCCTATAACTCAAATATTAATGGTAGAATTCTCATGCATGTATAAATTTTTTGTTAATTCTGAAAACATATTCAACTTGTTATCTTAAATCAAAATGGGAGAAGGAAGGAGGGATTACTATATCTGAAGAAGAATGGAAAATAATGTGGAGGAATCAATGGAAGTGCACCAGTTCACAGAAATGGAAATTGAAGGCTGGAAAAATCTGGTAAGATGTTTTGTTACACGCTCTCAGAAATCTTACTATGTTAGTAACACTGCAGTTTGCTGGAAAAATTGTGGGAACCAAAATATTTTTGGGGGACTGTCCAGCTATCTTAGATTTTTGGAGAGAGATACACAATTCTTTCCAAGATATTTTTAAATGTGTATTGCACCTAGAAAGTAAAACCTTTATATATCTACCGCAAGATTGAAGAAAAATACATACTTGAAGAATATACTGTTGGTGGCTACTAAAAAGACTCTCACCAGGAAATGGTTTGTCACAGGAAAGTCCAACTATAAATACATGGATGGAAATTACAACGGACATTTATAAAATGGAAAGGTAACAGCATTTGTTAACCGCTAACTGGAACAATTCACATTAAAATGGTAAAAAATGGGTTAACTATGAAACACCCCACAGGACTAAATTTACTTTCACAAGCTAATGTTTATAATGTATAGAAAGATCACTCCCTATGTACATTGTTTTTTTTTTTTTATTCTTCTCTATGTGCATAATCTGATGAATACTACTCTCAGGTTTATGGTAAACATGAATGTATGACACACAACATTTGAAATCTAAATGTTTACCCAATGTTGAATCTCAAAAAAAAAAAATTAATTACAAAAAAATGTCTTTACTGTCACTTTTCATTAATTTACTGTGCACTTGTGGAATAAAAGTATTGACTTCATTTAAAAAAAAAAAAAAAACACTCACTGACCCAAAACTTTTGAACAGTACTGTATGAAAAGTAATTGAACCTACTGTTCATCATAGGGTGAATCTGACACCTGCAGCACAGAGGCCTGGAAATCTTGTATGACAGTCTGAAAAGACAGGGAGCAAAGTCATTACTTAACACATGATATAAATGCACTTCAGTATGTTCAGTAACTCTCCTCTATGATTTCTAGTTTTGATCACTTACATTACACATATAGTTATGCCATGAACGGGTAACTTGAGGTAGTTTCTCTTTCTTCTTCCAACTGGCTGGAGCTCCTTCACGAACTGAATCCTTTCATGACAAAACACTGACATTAATTTTTCATTGAACATTTTATCTACTCCCCACCACCTCAAAAATGTAATGAGCATCCCAACCTCCAAACATGGAAGATAATATGACTGAAAAGAATGAACTTGAGCAGTCCTCACCTTTGATGCAATCATATACGGAGGCACTATTTCAACACCTAACTCTTGAAACAACTCTCTACATTGCATACTCATGAAGTCACCAGCAAGAGGAGACTTTACGATGCCTGGAAGATCATAAAACATACATTATAGAGATATCAACAACATACATAATATATTTTACATTACCTTATTTATTAATAATAGATAAAATATACATAATGTACATTAATGTATATAATATATTGTGCACAATTCAACTTCAGCATTACAATATCTACAACAGTATATTAAATAACTCAGTTTTATATTTGATGACTACTAAAAAAAAAACAACACCAGAGTGTTTTGAATTACCTTGTTGTAGGACATAACCATCATGCACAGGAATAGCAGTTGTGTGTGTTGATCCACTATCTAACACTAAACCTGTGGACCGTCCATTAGCAAACCTGGAACACTGAGTTAAAGATTTAACATTTCATTTATTTTCTATAGCCTATCAAGCATTTCTAAATTAGTTGAAATCTGTCTCAATAACTCATAACTAGAAAAAATTCATTATAAAAAAGCCAAATTTATTCATTTACATGTCTTTTCCAGGGCTATAAATTTCAATGTTTATTATGAATAATTTTCAAGGGGGTCCCAACATACAATAAATAAGACTTTTAAAATTAGGATACCTCATCTATTAAGACATCTATTAAAGAGGTGTTGTGGGGATTTAATATAAGAAATATCTTGTTGTTTTGGCTTATTTTAATGCTTATATTAAGTCAACTTAAGGCCCCCTGGTTACAAAACCACCAATCTAAATGCAAGACACTGCCTTTCATAAAGATTCGGATTTTCAAATCTTCAGGCAGCCAATTAAAATAAAGGATACGCAGACAGGACGGCTGATTTACACAAGAAGAAAGCAGGAATGTTGTAATGCTCAAACATTAGCTCGGTCAGCTTCTCTCTCTTTGCTCGTGTGTTCCACTGCAAGATGAAGAAAACAAGATCACATGGAGTCGGCTGAAGCATCCCAGCAGACGGCAAGTGTATGATCCAATCTGCAGATTGGATTTACGTCTGAAAATCAACATACCGAGGCCTCTGACATCAGGACTGGATGCAGACTGGGCTCTGATTTGAAGTGCATTTTGTAGGTGTGATCTAAAATGGCTTGGAAACTGTCCCAGTCCTCAACTTCAGAGAAAAAAGGAAAATGTGTCCGAAACTTGGTTTTCATATGGGCTGCACAAATAATTCTGGTTCTACTGGACATCTAATAATTCCGGTTTCACAATATGAACTCCTGTTAGTTTATAACAGATTAGTTCTATTGTATGAAAAACTTTTATTGTTTTGATGTTTTGACCCATATATAATAACTTACTCATTCCATTTTTGAGAGGTGACATGACCTCCATGCTTTCTCTAGGGACCCTGAGCTGGTTAGTGTCGATGTAGTAGGTGGTGCCACTCTGCTTTCCCTTCTCTCCATCTGTCTCCATCGGTGTACTGCCATCCTCCCGGTCCAGAGTTACACCGATCACAGTAGGAAAGTCAGCCTAGAATCCACAAAACAACTTTATGCTTAAACCATTTTTTCAACTTTATCACCAAAATATGGATTCATATAACTGCTCACACCTTGGGACAATCCTCTCCTGCATATCCAGCTCTCACTGAATATGAGCCCATGTCAAAGACGAGAGCTCCAACTTCATCTGTGAAGAAAAAATAAATGTCCAAAAAGAAAGAGATGAGGATACAACTAAAACACACACGCACAGTATCTATAAACTCTTGTAATAAAAATGAGAGTCCGTTACAATACGTAAACCGTCCAGCAATCTTCGTTTTTATATTTAATAACTACGTACTTAATATTTTATTTTCATTAACTGCGCGCTCAATATTCTGCTGTATGCTTGATTCCACAAAGCATCTTAAACGTGGACTTTGAGCTCATTTTCACTAAATAAAAGTAGAAATAATCATGTCATGCTAGTTTGATGGCTAGCGAGCTCATAAACGCGGCGCACACATTCATTTGTTTCTCCCTCCAAAATCACACTTACCTCCACCATACACTCCACCACTCATTTTTGCGGCTGGTCAATACTGACAGAAGACAACTGTTTGATTTCTTATTTTAAAAGTGGGGATATAAAATAATAACAGTACGATTTGTGTTTTCACTATCACAACAAAGGAAACGAATCAGACATCTTTGTCTTGAGAGGATTATGGTGGCCTGCGGTTGAGGTGCTTTTAACAGCGCCACCAGTCGGCATGGAGGAATGAAATGAAATAAAATAAATGAAATAAATGAAAGTAAAACGTACTGAGTGTGGAATTATATTTGAAAGTAAGGAAAAAGTGTCAAATAGTGTCAAGCCAAAAACGTAGGCTAATACAGTAACCAATGAGGTAGCCAATAAAGTAACGTTTATTCACAGGCACAAAGACATCTTCTGTAACCTTTGCCCTATTTATACATAAATACTATATTTATTATGTCTGTGCTGAAAACTATTTGGCTACCTGAAATTGTTAAACTTTTTGATTATAGTCTATTATACCATGTTTTGTCTTGAGTCAAGTTCATCCAACTTCAGCAAAGAACAAATTAAAATGTATTGCTGAGTTGCGGTGACATGAAAATTCTCTTTAGAAGAACGAAGACTGACCAAATTCAGATTAAACTGAAACTGGTGTCACTGGCAGGAAAAAATCAGCCTGGAACATTATTTGATCAGCTCAGTTAAGTTGACAAAAGAGAAAAGATTTGTTATGATGATGAACAGTTTTGATGATATGATGAAGAAAGTATTTTGAACTCTGAAGTCTAAATGAAACTACATCCTGAATTCTGGAAATGTTGGGATATTTTTTTAAATTTGAATAAAATGAAAACTAAAAGACTTTCAAATCACATGAGCTAATATTTTATTCACAATAGAACATAGATAACAAATGTTTAAACGGAGAAATTTTACAATTTTATGCACAAAATGAGCTCATTTCAAATTTGATGCCTGTTACAGGTCTCAAAAAGTTGCTTGCTTATACAAAAGTCTTTTAGTTTTCATTTTATTCAAATTTAAAAAACGTCCGAACATTTCCGGAATTCGGGTTGTATATGGAGTAATAAGTAATTTTTTTATTTTTTATTTATTTATTTATTTTTTACCAGGATAAAATTATTCTTTTTTAGTAGCTAATGTAAAGTACAAAACAATCCAAAATAATATTTATTTATTTGTTTGTTTGTTTGTTTGCTTGCTTGCTTTAGTTTTTTGTAATTGTTTAGTTTTTTGCAGTTGCTTATATAATCTAGTTCCTTGGAATATAATCATTCTGTAGTTCAAAATAAATCAAAATATAAAAACAAACAACTTTGCTTTCAATTTATACATCTATCTGAAGACTCTTGATTTTATGTTTAATCTTGTACATTAACACCATACAATAGCATTTTTTTTTTTTTTTGCACTGAAAAGAATACTTTATTAATAACACTTGAAGGATTAAAACAACACCAGGAGTGTTAAATACCCCATAGTGTAAAATCTGAACAACAACAGCAAGTGTAACACTTTACACTCGGAGTGTAATCTTTCTACACTGTAAGGTGCTATTTTAAGACTAAAAATTCAACACTATGAACGGTGTACTTTAGATAGATTGGGACCATTTATGATCTTTAGTAGTGTTAAAATTGACACTTTAAGTGCTAAATTGAATTTTTTTGTTTTTTTTTTACTGTGTACGTATACTTTATTTTTTACTTTTTATAAGTATATTTCTACTAAATATTAGGAAGACCAAATGTTTTTAACCAATACCTTATACCTTTCATTTCATTTACTGTATAGTATAGGAAGTGTTAACTCAACACGTAATTCAACATTTTTTAGATTGCTGTCATTATTTTCTTCAAAAATAGATAAAACAAGATTATACTGTATAAACATATGGGGGGAATTGTTGAAATTCTTAGGAACACTCCCATTCGTCATGCTATTATTGAAAAATGTAGACATATATGCTGACTGACTAGTATGTCTAGAATCCTCGTGGTTGATGGGTAATGAATAAATAATAAACATTTCTCAACCTTCGTACTATTGGCCTTTACATACATAAAAAAGACATTACATGTATACAGAAACTCACAAGATGAATCTGTTAGACTGAATAGTTTAAGGAAATAGTTTAGGGAAGTGTTCATTTGCATCACTTGCAAGAGCTCAATTCTGCAAAGAAATTGTAGTTTTTGTGTGTCTTAAATTCATGGAGAGATTCAATGAAGTTTAACTGTTGACTTGAGTATAAAACAGAATGTTGTAGAACTATGAAAACATTTAGCAATCATATATTTCTCATTTGCACAAACACATGCAAACTTAATTGTACACATGAACTTTCATTACTCCATATGTTACAGTATGTTATACATGTTATACACCACTCTAAAGGCTGAATGACTCAAATGTAAATAGTATTTATATTTATTAAGTTGATAAACAGAGCAGAACACAAGAGCAGTTCTCTGAAGGAAGTCAGAGTGTCTAAATAGATGTGCTACATTCATCTTTGTTTTTTACAGCCCTGCATACTTAAGGGCCCATTATGAACTGAGATGTCTGTGTTCTCAATCACATGGGCAACTGTTATCAGTCTGTGGAGAAAATGTCTTAAGCCAACAATAAATATTTAAACAGGGAAAAATATAATGATCTGCATAGATAAGTCAGCGGCTCACATAGTTCTTCTGTCAGTGCAAACACATGAAAACTTTCTCACCTTATATGCATACTAAGAGGAGGCGTTGTGCAGGGGGAAGCAGTGGTCAGCAAGGATGAGAACATTTTCATGTAGCAGTTTTACATTTTAGACAGGAAACAAACGCTGTATTGAACATAATCAAATGTGGAAGGTGTTTGAATAAACCAATTGCTATCACGTTTTCAAGCTGATGTCCTTATTTCACACAGGCTAAATGACTAGCCACAAGTAGGCAGCACATATAGGACTATTTCACAACAATCTACTTGTCGTTTTCTGTCCTTACATAAAAGCTGACATTATTTTTTAGAGTGGTTTTGATATTTGAATGCAGTTTATCACAACACCAATAAAAGAATGCTTGACATTTAATTATGTGTGGAAAAGAAGCTGAAAAGGTGCACCTGGTTTGTGTATGCTTGTTTGCATGTGTTGTACTTTCATTGGGGCCTTATTTGCATGACGATCTGGGAGGCTGTGTATACAGTCATAGTATAAAAGTAGAAAGACAATTCATGACTGTGATCATTTCAAATCTATTGGTGTACTAAAGTCAAACTAAAACTTTCAAAAAGTGAAACTTTAAATAATACCTAAATGGAGGGCACTGAAATGTACATAAACAATACTACATGAACAAATGTTGCTAATCAATCTTTATCTTCACCATTAAATATTTATAGTAAGAGTCATACTGTATTTACCATTACACTAGATGCTGTTAACCTGGGCTCAGTTGTTGCACTGTATCTGTAATATTAGTGTGTATATTTATATTGTTACTTTGGTACTTTTATGTTTATTCTTAACAATAATAATAATTACGGTGGCCGAGAGAGCTCAATGCACTGCAACTTCATAAAACACATGCAAATAGAAAAAGCACCAGCAAATTAACAAAACATCTTCATCAGTTTGACAGCACATGTGCTGCAAATACTCGCAATACAGCCAAATAAAGAAACGGGCTGCAAAAATCCAAACAAACAGGCCTACAGAAATGCGCAAGTAGCACAAACCACAACAAAATTACCTCAACAAAATTAAAATAAATTATGTTGTATATTTACAGGTACATCTCAATAAATTAGAATGTCGTGGAAAAGTTCATTTATTTCAGTAATTCAACTCAAATTGTGAAACTCGTTTATTAAATAAATTCAATGCACACAGACTGAAGTAGTTTAAGTCTTTGGTTCTTTTAATTGTGATAATTTTGGCTCACATTTAAGAAAAACCCACCAATTCACTATCTCAACAAATTAGAATATGGTGACATGCCAATCAGCTGATTAACTCAAAACACCTGCAAAGGTTTCCTGAGCCTTCAAAATGGTCTCTCAGTTTGGTTCACTAGGCTACACAATCATGGGGAAGACTGCTGATCTGACAGTTGTCCAGAAGACAATCACTGACACCCTTCACAAGGAGGGTAAGCCACAAACATTCATTGCCAAAGAAGCTGGCTGTTCACAGAGTGCTGTATCCAAGCATGTTAACAGAAAGTTGAGTGGTAGGAAAAAGTGTGGAATGAAAAGATGCACAACCAACTGAGAGAACCGCAGCCTTATGAGGATTGTCAAGCAAAATCGATTCAAGAATTTGGGTGAACTTCACAAGGAATGGACTGAGGCTGGGGTCAAGGCATCAAGAGCCACCACACACAGACGTGTCAAGGAATTTGGCTACAGTTGTCGTATTCCTCTTGTTAAGCCACTCCTGAACCACAGACAACGTCAGAGGCGTCTTACCTGGGCTAAGGAGAAGAAGAACTGGACTGTTGCCCAGTGGTCCAAAGCCCTCTTTTCAGATGAGAGCAAGTTTTGTATTTCATTTGGAAACCAAGGTCCTAGAGTCTGGAGGAAGGGTGGAGAAGCTCATAGCCCAAGTTGCTTGAAGTCCAGTGTTAAGTTTCCACAGTCTGTGATGATTTGGGGTGCAGTGTCATCTGCTGGTGTTGGTCCATTGTGTTTTTAAAAACCAAAGTCACTGCACCCGTTTACCAAGAAATTTTGGAGCACTTCATGCTTCCTTCTGCTGACCAGCTTTTTAAAGATGCTGATTTCATTTTCCAGCAGGATTTGGCACCTGTTCACACTGCCAAAAGCACCAAAAGTTGGTTAAATGACCATGGTGTTGGTGTGCTTGACTGGCCAGCAAACTCACCAGACCTGAACCCCATAGAGAATCTATGGGGTATTGTCAAGAGGAAAATGAGAAACAAGAGACCAAAAAATGCAGATGAGCTGAAGGCCACTGTCAAAGAAACCTGGGCTTCCATACCACCTCAGCAGTGCCACAAACTGATCGCTTCCATGCCACGCCGAATTGAGGCAGTAATTAAAGCAAAAGGAGCCCCTACCAAGTATTGAGTACATATACAATAAATGAACATACTTTCCAGAAGGCCAACAATTCACTAAAAATGTTTTTTTTATTGGTCTTATGAAGTATTCTAATTTGTTGAGATAGTGAATTGATGGGTTTTTGTTAAATGTGAGCCAAAATCATCACATTTAAAAGAACCAAAGACTTAAACAACTTCAGTCTGTATGGATTGAATTTATTTAATACACGAGTTTCACAATTTGAGTTGAATTACTGAAATAAATGAACTTTTCCACGACATTCTAATTTACTGAGATGCACCTGTATATTTGCAACGTATGTGTACTTATACATTTTATTTATTCAACTGTATGCATATTGTTGGTAAAATACTGTTTTTATGGGTGTAGGCCTATAACAACAACAATAATAAAAAGTATTAAAATAAATGTGTAATGTAATAACAATAATATTTAGGTTAAACGAAATTAATTAAAACATTTATTGTTATTATTCATTTTACATGTAAAAAAATAGGCTATATTGTAAGTCTTATATTTCATGTGAGTGTACATCATTATATGGATTATTTTCAAAACTTAATTTTCTATAGCATATCTGCAAAATTGCACCGAGTGGCCAGAATTGTGTTGTCTGTCAAATCCGCTGCGTGTCTCTCCTGAGTGACTCGTGAGCGCTGTTTATATGAGCTCGCACGGCTAATGTTAGAGAAACAACAGCAGCAGGATGGCGAACAAGGACACAACACAGAGTTCCCCACATCCAGCACGAACAAAATCATCATGTGTTGGACTTCTGCGCCTTTTATTTATTGCATTTATTCACGTGGCACAGGCGAACAAACAAGGTAACCTCCTGAAGCGTGTTGTAGCTGGTTTTCGTGAGTCTGTATGGCTGTATACACACCGCGGCTTCACTGCAAGCTAATGACCGTTAGCTTCGAGCCTTAGCGCGTCGGCGAACAAAATAAACATTTAGTCAAGCCTTATCCATAATATTGAAGTCACATGTCTAGCTAGGTTAGATGACATGTCGCTGCTCTTGCTGTTTTTATTTTCTTGACGTAAAGCTGCTGGTTAATATTACTCGGAGATATTAGTTTAGCATGAGTCTTGAAGCTAACAGGCTTAGTCATATTACATTAGCGAACACCTTAAACCTAGCTGAAGTTACTTTTACTCTCAAAAACAAAACAATGGATAATGTGTTAAACTCAAACCCAGTCAGGATAGGTTATCACCTTTGTAATAGCATGTTTAATGATTATGTTCACTCTCCACTGGTGACTAGTTCATGTCTTGGGATTGTTTTGGCTAATAAATGCCGGTTTAGCACGACGTTTTACTCTATGAAAATAACAATCATAATGTTTCAGACGTCAAAACATCATATTAAAGCAATGTCAAGTGGGCAAAAGAGCGGAAGGTTGAAAGGAAAGAGTTAATGTGAGAGTTTTGTTTCTGAGGCCCAGTCTGTCAGTGACATGTCAAGTTGGAGAGGGAGGAGAAAGAAGTGGTGACTGCATACTGCAAGTTCATGCTAGGTTTTACTATATTTCTTCATGTTGCTCAAGCACAGTTAAATACAGTAGTGTTGTATGTCACTGGGAGTAATTAGTTGTTAAGCACTAAGCAGTGTGTTATATAGAAATTGAGTTGTCTGATTGCATTTGAGGGGTTTAGCTTATTGAATCAAATTTAGAGGTTCTCAGACATGACACTGTAAAGAGTCTTATCAAAGTGCAGAACACTTGGTTGTGTTTGCAAATGAAATAGTCAGGGCGCTCTGGCATAATCCAGATATCACCCGCTTGACAGGGCAGATGACCTAATAAATCCAGTGCTTGTTTATTTTTGACTATTTCTTGACTATTACCTGTATTGAAATGTCTCTGAATGTCAACAGACAATTAAAGTGTTACTTTACCCAAAAATGAAAATCTGTCATCATTTACTCACCCTCATGTTGTGTGTGAACCTCTTTCAGTCTGTCTTCTGTGGAACACAAAAGAAGATATTTTGAAGAATCTTGGTGACCATTAAATTCCATTGTATGGACAAAAACACTGAGACATTTAAGGAAAAAAATTAAAAGTTATACAGGGTAACAAGAGGGTGAGTAAATGATGACAATTTTTATTTTTGGGTGAAGTAACCCTTTACTTGTCAGTTGTCATTGGTTGAACAATGTGGGCTTTTCTGTGACCAACGTCAATGTCTGTAGAACATTGTGACTCAAGCACAGTATGTAATAAAAGTCAAAACACTGTTACACATTTTGTTGAAATAAGGCTGTCTTCTGTTCTGTGAGAGGTTTTTCCTCAACTATGCGCAGTGGGAAACTTTGTATCAAAACAGTTAAAAAAAAAAAACATTTAAGCCCTTTTCCTCAGTTCTAGTGTTGGCATAGATACTGCGTTTTGGCTTTATAAGGAAGATTCATCTATTGACAAGATTGTTGGGAGATTTCACTGGGAAGAAACACAGAGGCAACAATTAATTAAGCCTGGCCGATGACTTTTTATCACTACTTGTGTCATGTGTAGGTAGATGCATTAGTTAAGGCACACCAAGCTTTAAATGCTTGAGTGCTGTAGATCAGTGAAGGTGTGTGATCTTTGCCCTTCAGAGACAACATGTTTCTCTTTTCCATAATCCCTGGATTACTCTGTCTCTTTCGCCTGGACAGTAGGGCAATCCAATGGTGATTTTAGGGCTTAGATGTGTGTTTGCCCTGTTGTGAGAGTTTCTTATGTTGTTTGTTGTCAGAAATGATGCATTTTGATGAAGTCAAAAATCTAAAGGTTTTGGGTTGGATGAGATCCATTTCTTACAAAGTCAGTTATCAGATCTTGCAATTGTAAGTTCAGTGTTTTGTTGTAAATGAGAAATACTTATAATGGTCTTTGCCAAATGGCAGAGTAATAAACCTATTTCTCACTTTTTTTCTCTTAGAAAGTACTAAATGGACCTAATAGCCACAAAGATACCACACAGAGGCTTGAGCAGATGGGTTATTGCTCTTTGGGAAGCACGTGTGAGATGTTAAGTGTTCTCACTCTTCCCTCGAAATGAATGCACCACTATTTCATTTACTGTGTCAACCCAGTTATTGACTGGAGGGACTCACTGAGCACACAGAGTGTGTTTTTTTTTTTCTTCTTCTTTTAAGTCAAGCAGGAATACTTTTAACCTCTTGGTTCCTTCTTCCAATAAGACAAGAATTCAGTTATCAATGACCTCACACTTCACTTGGCATGTCAGTAAAGCACTGACTGGAAAGTTTGCAATGACAAGCATATATGTGTTTAGGAAGTTATTAAGTTGCTGTGATTGCACCAACAATGAATATCCCAAATGCATTATATAGTATTATATGTAAAAAATAAATTTTTATATTTGACATCTAACAATATTTAAAATATACATTTATACATATTTTAATTTTTTATATATATATATATATATATATATATATATATATATATATATATATATATATATATATATATATATATATATAATATAACAATTTAAAATAAGTTAATATTTTTCTTTCTTTAATGGCAAAGCTTAATTTAAATTAAATAATTCTAATATGCTAATTTGGTGCTTAAGAAACCTTTATTATTTTTAGTTGAAAATGGTTCTGTTGCTTTGTGTGTGGAAAGTGGAAGAGTTTTATTTTTTTATTTTTCCCACCAGTTTGATCAATTAACTACAATCTTGCTGATTTAAATGATCAGTTTCTTTAAAAAAAAAAATCTTTATTTTCAATTTCAAATTACTATGTAAAGAGTTTTAATTATTTCATTGTCTTGCTACTCAACAGTTGCTCATTTTTACTTTCTGGTTGACTTCATATCTTACCGTGACATATGGTTCTGCAGTTACAGCAGTTGTAGTAGCAGATTTTGTGTTCAGAGGTCAGCTCATGTTGAAAGTTTAAAAAATCAAATGTGAGAAATATGTTTCTCTTTTCAAAGATCTGTCTGCTCAACAGATGCCTGAGAGATGAGAAGGGAAATGGTTGATGCTTGATCGAGAGATGATCAATTGCTGTTGCATAATTCTATTCATGTGTGCAAGAGCACATAGTGTTCTAGTTTTTCAAGGCCTAGATCTCACTCTACATTAAGGTCTGTAGTTGAGCATGAAACGTTTAAACAAATGGTTTTGTTCCAGTGCTGCTGTGATTGAGAAGTCAGTGTCTCATGCGTTGGCCTCAGCTACAGTTGACTATAGGTATGTCTGTGTTTATCTTAAAGGAATCTATCAAGGTGTGTGTACATGAGCAAGAGTTAGTTTCCGGAGTAACATGTTTTTACTCATTCAGCAGCATATGGCTCCCTCCCACTGGTTCTCTACAAAGCCAGTGAAGGCTCTGAAATGCATTCCTCACAATACAACATCCATGATTGTCTTTTGGCATTTAAAAGGTGTGTGTAGAAGCCACCTTTGTTGGAAGGAAAACAAGCTTTCGCTGCATTTGTTTAGTATCCTATTAAATGATGTGGTATTGTTTGACCAAGCGTAAGTTTAAGAACTCGAATTTCCATGAAATTCCACTATACAAGCTCTTCAAGTGTAGGGATTTGTAATGTAGATACCCTGTTGGTCAGATCTTGGATGTTTAGAAAGTTTTAAACCTCTTTGCAGGTGGCTTTGTGCGTTACTTTAAATGAATCATCTTGTATCTGTGGCTTTTTTAAGAGCAGTTACGTGTAAATGTGGTAAGGGATCTCTGATGTGTAAAGATGCTTTTAAACATCGAAGTGCTAGACTCTTTCTGTAAGCATCAATCACACACTGTGGAATCTTGTTGTGAATCTGATATCTATTTAAATCCCCTTGCTATCGCAATATCGTGCCACAAATTTGACTGACAACTGCGCAGCAATACATAGTCAGTATTTAAGAATTCATAAATAAGACAAGTTTATTCAGTGCATAAGACAAAAATATAGGCTATTACAGCAGTTCTTAACCTTTTTTTTTCAAGTGTGACCCCCTTTCATGAACGGCAACGTTTTGCGACTGGCCTCTTAGGGCTTCTGTACTTTTTTGATTGGATAGTTAAAAAACGCCTATACCGGTTTGAAATAATAATTGGTAAATTCCCTCTTTTTGTTTTGCAGAGACCTATACTTGGCAACGGACGTGACCACACTATCGTTACGAATTTTTGCAGATTACCCATTGTTCTAGAATATATAGTTATCATGATATATAGTTATCGGCAATGCTGATATATATTGCAACACTCTTGTTTTTGAGACTTTTTCAGTCTCAAAAACAGGGGTATTGCATTTATGCAGCCCACAGTTATTGATTGATTCCTTCTTGCCCAAATATAAAAATGAAGGGAATTGGTCCAGTTGACACTCAACTCAAGATTTAATTAATGTTTGTTGATGAAATGGACTCTGCACCTCTCTAAGTTAATTATATGATGTAACATGAAATGGTGTGGAAAGTGATGCGTGTTTTGTGTACCTCTGAAAGTGTATACGAGGGAGCGTGACTGGCCTCTGTCACTATAAACTTCACTAGAGTTACAGAACTGCAGACTAATAATAGCACTGCAAGTATACTGACATGAAGCCGAATATGAGAACTTAGCAGCTCTGGGAAGACTTGCCATTAGCCATCTGTTAATCTGTAAAAAATCTGCTTCTACTCAAAGGGCTTCTGATGTTATGTTTTAGTATAGGCGCACGAAAAAATTCATTAGGTGACAGTATGGATGTCCCTTCACGCTTTTATGGTTGACTTATCTATATTTTGTGCCCATACTTGTGCATTGACTGTAAGCCTGTCACGATAACTTTTTGTTGTGCAATATATTGCCCCAGAAATAATTGTGATAAGCGATATTATTGTCATTTTAAAGACAATTTTATGCCACTGAATATATAATAATAATGTAACAGCATAATAATGCAAGAAGGCCTACACACTTCCAAATGACAACAAACTTTTAATTCTTAAGAATATTTAGATCATGTAAATTAAGTATCAAAATACTAGATACCTTAAAAACTTAAATAAATAGTAAATAAACATTTTTTAACAAAAAGTGCAAAGTAACAAGTAGGAAAAAAAAAGAAAAATGCACAAAGAACTTGTATGGAGATTTTTCCATCTACGGATTTTCCCCTGACCTTCTTTTCTCTGTAAATTAAGGGTGCACACTATTGCTGAAGAACACAATCACTACTTAGCAGTCAGATGTCCGCATGCACAAAGGCACAGATCCCTAAACAAGGCCATATCATTTTTTTGTAGAAGCTTTTTTAAATGTGAACTAGCACCTCATGACTACACTACGTTATGTACGAGAAGCTGCAAAAGACACAGGCACAAGTGGAATGCAAAAAACATGGTGACATTCATTTTTAAGTAAATATAATGGGTGATATATTGCGTCACCCAAATATATTGAGGTCATGTACATATATTGTGCGATAAGTCGATATATTGATTATTGCGACAGGCCTAATTGACTGTCATCAGTGGTTTCCTGTTTGAAGGATATTGATATTACATTGATAAAGCGATGAAGCTACAAACATAAAAACATCTGAAATCAAATTGAGGTAAACTTCATGTTAACCACATCCATTTCTGACATTTCCATTTCTGATTTGCTTGCTTTTTTGCTGTTTCCTGGCCTCAAAAACTGCTTCCAGGAAGCCGTGGCAACTATAGCTTCTCTTACACAGTAATGCATGAGACAGTAAAACTATACGGTTCTTCAAAGTCCTCAATTAAGAGCTCACTCGAGACAAATCCAGACAGTGAATGATCGCAAAATGACTTTAATGATTCCCTGTCTCTTCAGTCCTTTGTGTTGTCTGATGAGTAATTGTGTCCAAATCTGATACACTCCCAGAGAGCCTCTTGTACACACTGGGAACTCAAATCAACCTCCATGTCATTGTTTGCTGATATCCAAACCTCATGGGAATTTTCTGTTTCTGTCTACAGCTTTCATACAGTCAGACAACATCCTGGAGGTACTACACTTTGGGGAAGGAGGCCTCTTGCAGGTACGTTTTTGTGACTCTGATAGCATGAAGCTTGCATTGCAGTGTCAAGGCCATAGGAAATTCCTCAAACACCATTTTTGGATGAGGTGTGACTACACTGAATACCACAAAGCTTGATGTTGTCAATAAATGATGAAAAAATTACGGTTGTCACTATTAGTGGATGATACTGGATTTCCTTTATTTGAAAGGTAGTGAGACAATCCACAGAAAAGAGTTCAATTAAAAAAAAGTTGTTACCACAGTTGTTCAATTTCATGTTTTAATAGTAATATTACTATTAATTATCTTAGTTTTATGTAAGTTATATAGTACATGCACTGCTACCGAAATTGTAGAGTGTGATGAGATGGAAAAAAAAAAAAAGTAGCACATCATCTTTTTGCTTCGTCTGGATACATAAACATACAAAGCAAAGCATTTGATTCCGTCTGATGAACAAACTGATGATCTTATGAGATCTTAGGCCTAAATGATCTTGTTAAATCTGCATGAGCAGTTATTCATTTAGCATCTGGGTAACTTACTGAACTGAAAGTTCACAAGGTACTGAACTTTGTCTTGTCTAACTTTCTGTGTCTGTAAGGGTTATGAGTGTTATATCAGTATAGTATAATTAGTATAATCAGTATAATTTATTTTTTGAAAATAAACTAATTTTTATAATAGTATAATTTTGTGTATAGGCAGTTATGTTGAGGGTGGAACTTTGTTCTTCCCTTTCTGCAAAAACAGAATTCTGTAGGAAACAATTATTTACACACAAAGCAATTATTTAAATTACGAATAAATTATGATACCATTTAGTTATGATACCATTTATCATTTAGTTGTTACTCAAGGTTAATGAGAGATTTTGCAACAGCTTTAAAGTCTTTATCAATTTATATATTTTAATAAGCCTCTGTAAAGGCTTCTTTATCTTTTCTAGTACTGTATGTGTCATTCTTTGCAGTACTATTCATGGTTTATTAGGCTTTAAAAAGGTGTGACAGCCTAAACGATGTTATCAAATACATTTAATTGCCCAATAAACTATTCTCAAATAATAGAAAATATCTAAACCATTTTTAAAGCATAGCTGTAATAGTCCCTTGAATGGGACTATGATCTCAATGGTTTTGTGAACATGTCAGTTTGGACTTTTGTGGAAATGTTGAGGTTTATAAATAGACTAGACCGTATTCCCCATCCGGCTGTTTCCATCTTATTTTAGCCCTACAGAAGTGAACCTCAGTGAGAACATCTCTAAGACCGTCTTCTGAGAGTCTAACACAAACTCAGTGTACTCAAACAGTAGCCCATAGATATAGCAACATCCTTGTCCAAAGGATAGACTTTAACAGTTTGGTTAGATGTGTTTATAACCTGCTCTTTCTGCTTTAGATGTTCTACATGTTAGTACTACTAACTTTTAAAGGCTAATTTAATTTCTTTTCTTCTTACAGACAGAGTCTGATATTGATCTTAGCTCATATCGTCAAAAAAGGTAAGGTTTAGACTTTCATACACTCAGAGATTTTCTGCATGCATCGTTTTGTACGTGCTTGGCCGGAGTCAGCATGTGGTTTATATTAGATTGTCCAAGAAACATTTGTTCAGTGTTTAACGAGACATGTGAACTAAATATTCCCTCTAAACTATGAGACGTTCCTGTGCTCAAGGAATAACAAATGAGCAAAAAATACAAGCGTCACAAGCTGTCATTTCGCATTTCAAATGATTTAATTGGATTCAGATACTCTTGGCAGTCATTGGCATTCACTAAATTGTCGCAAAGTGGAGTGAAGAGAATGAATGAGTCAATAGATGAATGGATGAATGAATGAGCAGTGTGTCTTTGCTGTGGCATTTTAAGTACTTCAGCAGTGATTTTACTCTTTGAATAAGAGGTAAATTAGGTAATTATCTTCCATCATAATAAACACTGCTCATAGCGAGTTTATGTAGTTACACAACACTGTCTTTTAAGTTTGTAAGCAGAGGAACTGGTATGAAAGAGCAATGAGTCAGAGACGGAAAAGTTGTTATTCTCTTAAAAGACCAGAGGAATTTTGATGTGCACATTTCTTTTTATAAGTTAGAGGTTATTTCAGACTTGTTTTGAACTAATTCCAGTAGATCAACTTTTTGTGTACTAGGTGGCCTATTCATTTGCTCAACCAATCAAAGCTTTCCAGCTTGAGGGATTGGCCAGCCTACATATCTGTATATGCTAGCGGTGGCTGGATTTAATTGGTCGATTGTCTGCATTGACTCATCATCTCAGCTGCAGGAGGACACACCCTTAGTCGACACCATCAGCATGTTGCATACAGTTTAGCGTGCATGCCCAAGTGTAGCGCAAGTGAGAAAATGAGGAAGCAAGCAAACGCTGTTTAGTGTATTTTTATTACAAAAATGTATAACTTTGTGATCTAGTGCTTATAGACTTTCTGATGGATAGACAGATTTTCTGTCGTGTTTTCAGACCTAGTATTGAACTTTGTCTACTGATAGTGGTGTTTTTATTGCAACTCTTCAGTTTTTTTTAAAGCACATCATCACACACACACATACTGCAGTTGGGAAGTGGTTGACACGGTTTTAGCTGTGTTAGGGACTTTGTTGCAGCTTTTTTTTTTTTCTGTGGTTTGTGCCACCAGACCAGTTAGCCTAGTTAATGCCTTGACACTTTTTTTTTAATATTTGATCACAAGGCATTAACTATATCTGATCATACCCCACCAAAACATTGCATGACACACTGACATGTTTTATGGCTCCTTAAAAGGGCGAATTAATCTGCTGGTGGTGTGGTTAACTCACCCTTAAAGGGTTATTTCACCCCAAAATGAAAATTGTACATTGTTGCTCCTCTAAGCCCCGCCTTCCTGAAACGCGCCAATTTTTACAAAGCTCATCGTTCTGAGAAGCAGCTATCCAGTGCGTTGTGATTGGCCGAATACCTCAAGCATGAGATGGAAATGTTATGCCCCTTACCGTATTGTGATGCGGTGTCCCGGTGCGACGACACAAAAACAATAAAACCCATTACAAACGAGGCATTTGTTGCATCCAGTGGGGACATAATTACTCCTTATAATGACTTATACTGTCTTTTTACAGTACACATTTACCATGTCTGCATTTATGATCGGAGAAACGACAAACAACAAGCACTACCGTTACTCTACACAGCTCAAAACTCGCGTTTGAATCATCAGTGGCAAATTCTTTAAATATGAAAACATACTTACAGGCTGTGAGTCAGAAGCGCCAGACTGTTCTTGCAATGTTGGAATTGCCCCACTTTATAGAAACAGTCTTTGAGCATAGCTGGCAGGTAGGGCTGGGCAATAAATCGATTTTATCGATTAACTCGAATGTGTAGTTTACGTCGATTTGTTTGAATGAAAATCGGTTTTCTCTTTAACATCCGCCGACGCTCCCGTAGTTCCGAATGAGCTCAGCCCTCCCCCCGCGCGTTTGCCATATAGGGTTTGGCCGATAGACAATGCCATCGTCCATCACCGATGGCTGAAAGACATCATGATGTTAAAGGCCTAACGTTACTTCGTTTTTGTGCGCGTACTCTCTAGAAAGCTTCAACCATGTTCAGTGTCTGCTCTATTTTTCCCTGTTAAGTCATGACTGATAACAAATATTTTTTAACTGTTAAACCAAAGCTGTTAAACCAAAGCTCTCACATACCCTCTTGCTCACAAGCGCTTGTCAATGTGAGCGTCTGTTGTTGCAGTCTGTTGTTTTGTTGTTCGTCTCTTTCTAAACAATGGCCGAGAACAGTGTTGCCACCATGTGGAAAAACTGATTACTGTTAAATAACTTCAGTGCGCATGTGATCCCCCCTCCCCCAGCAATCCGCTGCATCCCAATAGCGTGTACGGAAAGAAAATTACGTGTAGTACGGAACTCCTTAAAGGGAATAAATACGAGATGGGAGGAAAATATATTTATATAAAATATAATACTTTCTCTCACATTTTTATCATTGGGTAATTGTATATAAAATTGTAGGCATCAGGGATTATGCCTGGCATTGAAACTGCTTTTGAATGCATGATTGCGTTTTAGTTTCACTTTCACTTTCGAGATTCGCGATCTCACGTACTCTGTTTATACTATGGAGCGGCAGTACTTACTACACATTTTACAAGATTAGAAACAACGTCACTGATATTTAATGCTGTTGAATGTTTTGTTTGCACTTTATCAGAACTACCTCCTATCTACTGAATAGCAAGATGTTAAACTTTTGTTTAAAGAAAACTTATCAAAAAGGGTCACACAATTTTATGTTTTATGTTATGTTACGTTATGTTAAGTTACATTTTCACTTTTTACAATGGCAGGACCTGCCATCTTGTCTTTTTTGGGTTGTTGTTTCTGATTGCACTTTAACTCCAAGGGGGAAATCCAGATCAAATCCCAGAAAGGAAAATCAAAACAAAATGAAGTTAAAACTTGTTTTGAACAATTTCTTTGTCATCAGCAGATTGGTTTTAAGTAGGGGGAAAAAAATCGATTTAAATCGTAAATCGGATTTTTTGTAAAAAAAATTCAGGGATTTTTTTTCTTAGGCCATTTCGCCCAGCCCTACTGGCAGGCTACTCCCAGGTTCAGGAAATAGTCCTCCGTAAAATGCGATGCACACACTCGAATATTTGGGTTGAACTGTTCTGGAACAGTGTTGTAAATACAACTTAACCACTGATTTCTAGTTGTGTCCTCTTTTGGAAGCCCAAAGTAGTTTCGCTTTCACAACGAAACACAGCGTCTCCAGGGCATGGCGCCGGCGGCAGTAACAATACTACAGCGAGAATAAAAGTCCCACCCTCTTTATTTGCGTACACATTTGGGTGGTGTTTTGCAAATCTCCCCACACCGTGACATTGACATGTGGGGGCGTGTTTGAATGAGCCGTTTTAGGGGGCGTGGTCGAGTCTTAACTTTTATAAAGAATATCTCTTTGGTTTTGAGACTTTAGCCTTTGCAACTTCAAGGATCTTATCTATGCACAAACAACTTGTAACACTCCAAAGAGAAAGGAAAACTTGAAATCGCATCATATGATCCCTTTAAAATCATCCACATTAGTTCATAACAGTGTTTGTGTTATCCTTAAGCTCCAGTAGAGAGATTCACAAGATACAGGCTTTTATTTCTCTCGAACACATTGCTGTGCAACTTGATGTGCCACTTTCTGTTGTTAATCCACAAATATGCAGCGAGTCTTGCTCCTATGAGACAATGTCTTTAGCCAAGTGGCATGACTAATTTGTCTGTCACTCTGACTCTCTCAGGGTTTGAGAGCCGTTATGAGTTTACTTTAGTGGTTTAACATAAGCTTTGCCTCGTGCAGATGTTTGGGTCCTTGTATAGGAGTCAAACTGTTTTAGAATGTTACCCCTCTATGAAAAACATTAGTTATACCACCAGTGGAGAGAGTGTGATGAATGGTTCTATTGTAGAGTTGTACTCAGATAAGAGTATTGAGTCTGTTGTCTGTCTAGACATAAAAAATATTGATAATATAGTAACAGTAATTTGTTATAATATTGTTGTATGTTAAATTGTACTAGCCAGTAATCCATTACCCATTTAATTATCCATTATTTTTAAATATTGTTTCAATCAATAATTAAATAAGTGCTAATATTCATCATCAAATCAGTAAAAAAAAAAAAAAATAATAATAACATAAATAAATATAATACTCCCATAAAATCGACCAACACCTGGGGCCGTATAAAATCCGTTTTAATTTAACGTTTTATTTTTTTCTAAATTCCGTTTTCATTTTTTCTGGATACCGTTTTAATTCTTCTAGACTGTGCTTTAATGGTTAAATTAAATTTTATTAATCAAATAGCATGTCTAATTAATTGAAATCATGAAACTAACATTATTAAACAGCATTTTATTAAAAGTTTTATTTTTACCAGATTCTGTTTTCCGTGAATTTCCTTGATTCCATTTATGTTTTCATTAAATATTAATAATCAAAAACATCTCTAATTAATTGACTTTTCTGGTAAATAATCCTTTAAAAATAATGTATTAGTAATAGTTGTATCATTAGTGGTAGTATTATAGTACTGTTATTATATTAAGTAATATTTCTGCCATGGTTTCTTCAAGTTATACCAAACTTTTAATTTGACAAGTTGCTGTGAAGACCTTTTAAGTTTCTGTTTGTATATGTACAGGTGCAAGTAGCACAAACAACAACAAAATTACCTCAACAAAATTAAAATAAACTGTTGTATATTTACAGGTGCATCTCAATAAATTAGAATGTCGTGGAAAAGTTCATTTATTTCAGTAATTCAACTCAAATTGTGAAACTCGTGTATTGAATAAATTCAGTGCACACAGACTGAAGTAGTTTAAGTCTTTGGTTCTTTTAATTGTGATGATTTTGGCTGACATTTAACAAAAACCCACCAATTCATTATCTCAACAAATTAGAATATGGTGACATGCCAGTCAGCTAATCAACTCAAAACACCTGCAAAGGTTTCCTGAGCCTTCAAAATGGTCTCTCAGTTTGGTTCACTAGGCTACACAATCATGGGGAAGACTGCTGATCTGACAGTTTTCCAGAAGACAATCATTGACACCCTTTACAAAGAGGGTAATCCACAAACATTCATTGCCAAAGAAGCTGGCTGTTTACAGAGTGCTGTATCCAAGCATGTTAACAGAAATTTGAGTGGAAGGAAAAAGTGTGGAAGAAAAAGATGCACAACCAACCGAGAGAACCGCAGCCTTATGAGGATTGTCAAGCAAAATCGATTCAAGAATTTGGGTGAACTTCACAAGGAATGGACTGAGGCTGGGGTCAAGGCATCAAGAGCCACCACACACAGACGTGTCAAGGAATTTGGCTACAGTTGTCGTATTCCTCTTGTTAAGCCACTCCTGAACCACAGACAACGTCAGAGGCGTCTTACCTGGGCTAAGGAGAAGAAGAACTGGACTGTTGTCCAGTGGTCCAAAGCCCTCTTTTCAGATGAGAGCAAGTTTTGTATTTCATTTGGAAACCAAGGTCCTAGAGTCTGAAGGAAGGGTGGAGAAGCTCATAGCCCAAGTTTCTTGAAGTCCAGTGTTAAGTTTCCACAGTCTGTGATGATTTGGGGTGCAATGTCATCTGCTGGTGTTGGTCCATTGTGTTTTTTGAAAACCAAAGTCACTGCACCCGTTTACCAAGAAATTTTGGAGCACTTCATGCTTCCTTCTGCTGACCAACTTTTTAAAGATGCTGATTTCATTTTCCAGCAGGATTTGGCACCTGCCCACACTGCCAAAAGCACCAAAAGTTGGTTAAATGACCATGGTGTTGGTGTGCTTGACTGGCCAGCAAACTCACCAGACCTGAACCCCATAGAGAATCTATGGGGTATTGTCAAGAGGAAAATGAGAAACAAGAGACCAAAAAATGCAGATGAGCTGAAGGCCACTGTCAAAGAAACCTGGGCTTCCATACCACCTCAGCAGTGCCACAAACTGATCACCTCCATGCCACGCCGAATTGAGGCAGTAATTAAAGCAAAAGGAGCCCCTACCAAGTATCGAGTACATATACACTAAATGAACATACTTTCCAGAAGGCCAACAATTCACTAAAAATGTTTTTTTTTATTGGTCTTATGAAGTACTCTAATTTGTTGAGATTGGTTTCTAATTTGTTGAGATTGTGAATTGGTGGGTCTTTGTTAAATGTGAGCCAAAATCATCACAATTAAAAGAACCAAAGACTTAAACTACTTCAGTCTGTGTGCACAGATTTTATTTAATACACGAGTTTCACAATTTGAGTTGAATTACTGAAATAAATGAACTTTTCCACAACATTCTAATTTATTGAGATGCACCAGTATGTGAAGTTTCTGTTTGTATGTGATATGATTTTGAAGTATCCATCCAAAATTTGGCAAATTGTGACAATGTGTTATAGACAAAATTCCGTTTTTATGACTAGATTCCGCGATTCTGTCCACATTTTCCACATCATGGAAATCATAGAATCCTAAACACCTCGTTTCAAAGGAGTTTCAAAACATTTTCTTCATTAGTTGTGGCTAAATAAGGGTGTATTTACACCAGGAAAGTCCACTAGTTCACTTGCTTTGGTCCAGACCAAATACAATGTTAATTTTTTTTATTTTATTTTATTTTTTTTTTTTTTTTTTCTCTTGGTGTGGCTAAATCATTTCAGCCTCCCTGTAGGTGTGTGCGATATGACGATTTTTGATCGTGGATGATAAAAATGTCTCCACGATCTGCTTTTGGAGAAATATGGTAGTATCGTGCTACAGTGCACATTCTTTCAGCTGCAGTTCTGGCGCCTCTGTATCAATATACTGTACAACGCCACATACATTCACATCAGTGTTAACTCAGCGGTAGAGTTACTATCACGGGACACTGCACTTATTTGCAGTCACAAAAGTACATTATTTGCGTGTGTTTTAAAGCCTTGCTGGTTAAATGTTTCATTCACGCGCTGATCTGACGTGCGCCTTTTCTGAGCCCGTACACCTGAAATGCGCGCACTAAAAAGCCTGTCTAACAGCGCATGATTACTGAACTAAGTTATCTTTTGCGCTAATACTGTCAAAACACACAAGTTTTATGTATAGACTCAGCTGGTTATGTCTAAAATGAAAGTAAACCGTTCAGACAAACGGATATTATTGTATATTAGATGCGTGCAGGTCTTAAAGGGACAGAACTAAACATGCTGCCGACTGTCATTAAAGGGATAGTTCACCCTAGGGCTGTCACGATAACCGCAATATCGCAATACCGCGCTATTGACGAGCATAACCGCAGAGGAATGCAACAACCGCAGCAACCGCGATATTTGCGTGTTTTCTTTTTCGTAAGGTTACGCCCTTCTCGTTTTACACTTTGTGCATGTGTACTGAATATTAGTAATGATAACATAATGTGTGCCATGCTGATTTGTACAGAGGCTCAGTAGATTTGCACTTAACAAGCCTAAACAGACAGTGAATGAGAGAGAGATCGACTGAGTGCGTGCGATTACCTGCGTCTGTCCTTCAGGCTGAGTATTGTATATTTGTGAAAACAGGTTATCATGTCCAAGGAAAGCGAAATCTGTCTTAGCATCGACACTCTGCTGGTCAGCTGAGCCTTTAAAAGTGGCGCTCAAATTTAAAATGATTTCAGCAGCGTGCTTCATTACATCTCTCTTTGAGTGAATCAGCGTTTTTGAACGTGTAGTTGAATGAACGGTTTAAAGACTCACTCAAAGAAAGTCTCTTGACGCCACCTTGTGGCGCAACAATGAAACTGCACTGACTGACAGCCCGTCTAGAACACGCAGGTGAAATATCAACAGAAAAAGTATCTTGTCAGTCAGATTTGAGGATCAGAACTAACTGTTATTTATTTATATATATATATATATATATATATATATATATATATATAATATAGACTATTGATCTTATTGTCAGGTTTGTTTTGTTATGTGGACCGTTATTTTGTCATTCTCTTCTGTTTACTTCACTTCCTGTTTCAACGCGATTTAGTTTCGGTTTCTGAAAATGACCTCGTTACATCGTAACACATACACACACAGATATATATATGCGGTAATACTGCATACCGCGCTATTGAGCCATTCAAAATTACCGCAAGGGAAATTCCTTCACCACGACAGCCCTAGTTCACCCTAAAATTTAATTTCTGTCATTATTTACTCACTCACATGTTGTCCCAAACCTGTATTAATTTCTTTCTTGTGCTGAACACAAAAGAAGATATTTTGAAGAATGTGGGTAACCAAACAGTTGCTGGTCCACATTGAATTTGATAGAAGGAAAAAAATACTATGGAAGTCACTGTGGACCAGCAACTGTTTGGTTACCCACATTCTTCAAAATAGCATTTATGTTCAGCAGAAGAAAGAAACTCATTCAGGTTTAAAACTAATTTTGAGTGAGTAAATGATGGTATAAATATAAAACACTACGACAGAACCGACAGACAGATGACAATTTTTATTCTTTAATGTTAAAACAAAAACAACAAAAAAAAAAACGCAAAGAGAAAAAAAAACTTGCTACTCTTGACAGAAAAAATAATACAGCTGCTTAAATAGGAATCAGTCTATATAGTGTTTTATTTTTGTATTTGTTCATTCAATTTCTTGAATGCTCCTGCTAAATATGCCTATTGTACTGCACTGTTTGTTTTATTTGTATATTATGTGTATTTGTAATGTGTATCTTTGTTCTTATTTTTAATAACAAAGATAAAATAATGACACAGATTTTTTTTTTTATCTTAGTCCACTTTGGCCTAAATATCCACCATTCTTTTTTATATTTTGTTACCTTGAAAGGCTTTGTCTTTATAACAGGGAAATTATTTTGGCTGCACTGCTCAGACAAAATAGTAAAACTAACATGACAAAGAATCGTGATAAAATCGCGAAATAGTGATATTTCTAAAAAAAAATCGTGATATGATATTTTTGCCATATCGCCCACCCCTACCTCCCTGTAACTTTTTCCATGATCTTTGAATTGACAAAATCAACAACAATTCATGCATAAGCTATTTTTGAAGTGAGTTTGCAACTGCATGCTAAAAAACATTTCCTTGAACACCAATTTATGCCTTATATCTGTTCAAAACAATGACAATACCTTAGGCCACATTTGTTGGTTACACCCTAAAATCACTGATATCTGACCTGAGGGACCGTATCATTTATCATAGGTTCATTTCATTATTTACTCTGCCAACTGCAAAATCTTGCCAATATACGAGGAGGGTAGCATTAAATGAAATATGGTACAATGGGGAGGGGAGTGGTATTGTAGACTTCAGACTCTCAGAAAATGTATGTGTGCATGTGATTTGGTGTTTGATCCAACTCTTTGAGTCAAAGGCTTGACAGTGGAAGCATGTTTCACCTGAACTTTTAATGTTTGGTGTAAACCTGATGCTTCCATGCCAGACAAAGCCTATTTGTTACTGTGTATGTATAAGTGTGGGTGTATCTTTCTTTTTGCCTGGAGAAAAATAGAGAGGCGTCATTTGATCCTCGACAGGCCATGTTATGGTGTGTTTTTGGGGGAAGAGAAAAAAAGCACATTGGCTTCCAAGAAACAGTGTCTCTCACCATCTCCCCCTCATTTACAGTGTATCCCCTTTCTCTTGCAGTGCGTCCTCTCAGCGGGGGAACAGCAGACCCATACACTTTGAGCCTCCAATGTTGGACTTTCATGAACAGTAAGTCAACACTCACTGTGTAGGTTTGACATTTAAAGCAGTGACAGCTCTGTCCTACAGTATCACATGAAATTGAAACATCTAAAACACATTTTTTCCCTAATTATTACGTAATTTTTCAAATTATGTATATAAAAAAATTAAAGCTGCAGTCCATAAGTTTTGCCTCTTTGTCGCCATCTCTGTTTGAAAACCTGGAATTTCAGCTGTGTGCGGAATTATCTTCCTTTCGTGGGTTTGTGAGTCGGCGCGGCTGCAGCGCGGATGAATCTAATGTTTTGAGGTGAATGTGTAGCTGTCAGTCACCGCACCGGTGTGGATATTTACTGTACTTCGCAATCACAGAGTAGTCTACGTCTTGGAATATATGACCCAAATAAGAATTTTCACCGGATATTGTCATCTGAACAAGTAAGTAAGAAGCCTGTCACGTTTGTTCTGACCAACTGAGGAAAAAAGCATTACAATAAGTCGCGCTATCAGTGGTGATTAAATCTAACGATTGACTAGCTCATGTCACATTAGACCATGCAAATTATTATTATTGTTATACTTTATTCTAAAATTATTATTGTTAACAACATCAGCATTGCGTGACTATGAGTAGAGTGTGTATTAGCGTGTAGATTTCAAATTTCTGTACAATCTAATCTCTAATTGTCATACCATTCGAATTTAATATTAAGAAATGTTTTTAACCCAAAAAGCGAATTATGCTCCCTTTGAACTGGTTTTCTTTAAAATACAAATCTTGTGTAATCCCAGGCTATCTGTAATCAGAAGCACATTTAAAACTGGAATATAATTTAATTTCATTCACGTGTTTCATAAACACACAATCCTTTCTGGATCACAATCTGCCATCAAAATGACATTTAATTATTCTAGTTGCTGTGAGAAAAGGCTAAATGATCCACCACCTGCAGGATCCTCACATGCGATAGCCTAGTAGCCGGGACAACTTTGTTTACAGACGTGACGTAATGACGCAGTGCCATGCTCGAATTTCCCGCGAAAACCTACCCGTACCACTCAAATTATAAAACATTATTATAAGCTAACCGTTGTGAATCGGGCTAAAGTAAGGCGATAGTTTTGAACACTGGCTGGTTATGTACTTGCTCAAATATTGATTTAGGATCATTTTTAACCAAAAAAAGTTACGGACTGCAGCTTTAAATTGAAATGAAAAAGACTAGTCACAACACTTACAGCATACAAATGTAAATAAAAAAATAATATAATACAATACAGTGTTATAATATAATAATATAATGTAATGTAATTTAATATAATATAATATAATATTTAATCTGCAGTTTTCCTGCTGGCTTAGTATCACTTTTCTAGTTTCAACTGAATAAAGAAAAAAGTACATTTTAGTAAGTTCCTCAATAGCTTGGTATTGGAGCTATATATAACAAGCTATATATAATACTGTACACTGATTACAACATTTAACACGTAAGAAATGCTGGATGGTTTTCTACAGAAGTTTTAAAAAAATTTGTGCACTTGAATGTAGTTGTGTTATTGCACTATTGCATTATTTTATGTAGTTTTGTATGTACTTTAGTATGTGTCATTTAAAGAAGCTGAGTGCCAACACCCATCCCTGCCTCATTAGATGCATTAGTTTTATTAGCTCACTCCCTGTACAGCCAGCAGGTCAGGTGATCTCAACAGCTTCTGACTCAATAAGCATTGCTTTCACAAGTGATCATTCTTATGCTCTATAAAGCCTCTACATTTGTAGTCCAGAAGAGAATTAAATTTTTACGCAAGGGTTCACTTGGGAATTTCTAATGGTATAATAGCGGTGTTCGATTTATAAATAAAATGAAGTCTGTGGTTTATATTACGTAAAGAAACTTTGCTGTTTTGGTCTAAAATATAAATGAAGAAAGGCTCCCATAAACAAGGGTGAACCCACTGTAAAATGTTTGTTTCAAAGTTTTGAAGAAGTTATTCTTGAGAGCTTTGTTTTCCCTTCTATGTGCCCTACATTGTTGTCATTTATGCATTTTGGAACGCACTGTCAGTGTGTGGAGTTGTAAAACAAGCTTTCTATATTGCCCTCACAAATAATGGGCGTATGAGATTTTCTGCCGGTGTTCTACCAGATAACTCTTACTTCACTCCTCTTTAACTTCCTATAGAGTCATTGCACAGCCTTGATCAGGCCAATCTCTCTCTCACTAGCAGCAAGCAGTAGAACATCAGATAAATTAGCTCATTCATATCTTGTATCTTTAATCTCATACTGATAGCATGTTCAGTAAACTGTTTATCTGACTGTTTAACACAAGTCTTTTCTAAATTTTTGATTGAGAGAGAATTAGGTTTTTAACAAATGTTGATTGTTTGATTATTATACTTGTATGTACTTTCTTATTTATACTTGCATATAGAGTGATAAATGGGAATGAGCCACCTCAGATGCTGAATAGATTTATTTATTTTTAGTTAACCTGATTGTTTTAATTTAACACATACAGACAATTTCAAGGGTAAAGCTTTGTTTGACTCCAAAAATTGATGTCACATACTATTCTGTCCTTTTCCTGGATGCTATTTTTTTGTCTCTATCCATAGGCCAGTTGGAATGCCAAAAATGGAAAAAGTTTACTTACACAATCCAAGTTCAGAAGAAATAAGTTTAATATCAATATCAGCAACAACATCACATTTTCATGCATCCTTTTTTCAGAATAGGGTAAGTATGATTTAAAAAAATTGTTTAAATAATTGATTGTAAGTAATAAAATAAAATGATTGATGATAATTTATTTATTTTGTACATTACCATTTGTAAATTAGTCAAGATGTAAAAACACACACACACACACACACACACACACACACATATATATATATATATATATATATATATATATATATATTTATTTATTTATTTATTTTTATTTTTTTTTTTATTGTGCAGAGGTACATTAAATTGTAAAAAACTATTTCAAATGAATACTGTTCGTATGAACTATTCAATAATTCTGAAAAAAATATAACAGTTTTCAAAAACATACTAAGCAGCACAACTGTATTCCACATTGATAATAAATATTTTTAACATGAAATTAGCATATTAGAATGATTTATGAAGCATCATGAAACACTGAATACTAGAGGAATGGCTGCTGTATTTTTTTCAGGATTTATTTAATATTTCACAGAATTATTCTTACAGTGTTTTAGATCAAATAAATGCAGCCCTGGTGAGCCAAGTTTCATAAACATTAAAAAAATCCTGACCCCAAACTTTTGAATGGTATTGTATTTATCACAGAAAGACTTTTGATCTACAGAGTACTGAGACAGTTGTGACTTCCTGTTCAAACCTAGCACAAAAGAACAAAAGAAATGTTATTTTAGCTTGTGTGCCAGCTGCTAGATGTGTGTGGTAAAACCTCATCATCTTGTTTGGCATGGGAGATGACATAAATAAATGTCTGAGCTCACACCAAAGCTCATCTGATGAAGACCTCAGTGAAGACACTTCCTTGTTTTGTATATTTTTGATGTGTGGAGGGAGTCACTGACCATCACCCTTACACACATTCACGTCAGTAAAACAGCAGGATGTTGGCCTCACTGAAACTTCTAATTAAAGCTTTTAGTGTCTGTGTGTGTGCTCACACACGGGTGGTTATAAATTAAACACATCCCACCTGTTCCTGACACCTGCATAAATCAGCTCCTCTCTGCCCTGGTTAATGGCTTGTGGCTAACCAGACTCGACATCAGCCGTCGTAAGCTCCGTGAACTCTTGAGTACTCAAGGTTACAACCCGTTTTAACATCCATTTTGGGTGATACATTTGAAATGTGATGATGCTAAAAACAAGCGTAAACTGGGTCCAAAACATTTTCAGCAACATCCACTTCAGCCATGTTCAGAGATGGTTTAAAAACGCATTTGCAGCAAGCTAAAAATATCATGTTTAGATTCATATAATATAAACAAAAATAATGTGCCTATTTTTATTTTAAATTATTTTAATCATTAGTTTTAAATAATTGCTTATAGACTTATTTCTTTTATTTTTTTTATTTTCCAAATTTTGTATTACATATTCTTATATTATATTTACATTATTGTTTATGCACTTGTAACAGACGAATGATGTATGTAATCTTGCATAAATGTAACATTCCATCATTTATTTACAGATAATTCCACCTGGAGGCAACACTTCATTTGATGTGGTGTTTCTAGCTCGAGTAGTAGGGAATGTAGAAAATACGTTATTTATTAACACATCGCTTCATGGAGTATTTACATACCAGGTACATTTCACGCACTTATAAATGTTGTTCTGTGTTTGGTGTACAACTATTAATGCAATGATCCTAAAACGCTTTTGAATGCTTGTTTGATTTTAGGTGTTTGGTGTGGGCATCCCCAATCCCTACAGACTCAGGCCCTTTGTAGGGGCCAGAGTTCCAGTAAATAGTAGCTTCTCTCCACTCATAAGCATCTTCAACCCTCACAGTGAACCACTGCAGGTACGCAAAACTCCTGCAGAATAGCACAGAATAGTGCTCCTATATCATATTTTCTTTTACCTGTGGGCCATTTTGGCTGTTCAACTAAATTATAAACGTGTCTGCACCATCTTCACATGTTTTTATGGTTTTAGGTTGTAGAAATGTACACCAGTGGAGGAGATCTACATTTAGAGCTGCCTACTGGACAGCAGGGTGGCACCAAAAAATTATGGGTTAGCGTAACTTTATTCACACTTCAGTGTGGTTGTTATTGTAAATCAATGTTGTGGTAGAATTTATTATTCTCATATGCTACCTTTTTTTTGTGTTCCATAGGAGATCGCTCCATTCGAGACGAAGGGTGTGATGAGAGCCAGCTTCTCTTCTCGAGACGCTGACAACCACACAGCCTTCATTAGAATTAAAACAAACGCGTCCAATGAGGACGAGTTTATCATCCTCCCTGTAGAGGTTGAAGTCACCACAGGTCAGTTAAAATAACCTTTCTTGATAACATTTGATCTATATTCTTTAGCACTGACTTATGGTTTGTGCATTTTCCCAGCACCTGGTATATACTCCTCCACAGAGATGCTAGACTTTGGTACGCTTCGATCGCAAGGTGTGCTTTTTCACCCACTTCATTTGATGGTAGTTTGGTAGAAACAACAAAATTGTTTGCAGGATACTGATACTGAGGAAAAAAGTAATGAATCACTGTGTCCTTTCAACTTTACAGATCGACCAAAACAACTGAATTTGCATCTGTTAAATTCAGGAGCAAAAGATGTATCGATCATGGTAATTTGTGTCTTATTTACATGGCTACTTTATACACTATCATTCAAAATTTGGTGGTTGGTAAGTTTTTGTTGTTATTTGAAAAATACAGTATAAATAGTAATATTGTGAAATTATTTAATATTTCCCAAAAACATCTTACTAGTCCCAAACTTTTGAATGTTAGTGTAAATCTGGTAAGGTTTTTGATTTAACCAGTGAATAAAATATCACTCGTAATGCTTTTTATGTGTTTTGTGTTGTATAGAGTGTTAGGCCAACTCCGTCGAATGAAGCGGTCACAGTTGAGTTCAAGCAAATTACACTAAAAGCTGGAGAGAGCCGATATACCAAAGTTGCAAGTATTAATTTTGATGGTAAGTACTGTCACCTTTGACCTCATATAGATTATCCCATCACACACCTGTCTGTAGTGATTTGATAGTTAGTAAATCAGGTTTTTATCAATAAGTCAAAAGTTCATAACGTTTCTGTAATGATCATGTGCATGTTGATTAGTGCAAAAAAGTCTATATTCTATGTAGCCCTAGTAATAACTTGGTCTGGTGACATCAAAGCAATTGAAGTCTGTTTACAGTGTTACCAAAGCTTTTTCATTCTTGTTTTATTTTAAGACATCAGTAGCTTTTGTTTTACATGGAACAGAATGTTTGTTTATAGATATAACTACAGAAATGTTCATGGTATTTGTTGTTGTTTTTTACATTCCAGCTTCAAAAGCAAGAAGATCAGACCAGTTTTCTGGAAAAATAACAGTGAAGGCAAAAGAGAAAAGCTACTCAAAACTTGAAATCCCTTACCAAGCTGAGGTTTTAGAAGGGTGAGATTTCTTCACCAGTTCACCAGCATCTATACAGTTTTGTAACTAGCTCACAATGTATTTATGCTCACTGTTTCCAGGTACCTGGGCTTCGACCACACAGCCACCCTGTTCCACATCAGAGACAGTCCTGTAGATCCAGTGGACAGGCCCATCTACCTCACCAATACTTTCAACTTTGCCATACGCATCCACAATGTGTCACTTCCAGAAGAAGCCAAGACTATGTTCAATGTAAGCAATTTTTCTAGCCTCTGGATGCGGGTAATCACGTTTTTGTCAGCAGAAAACTTCTTTAGTGTTGAATTAAAATGTTTGTTTTTTTAACAGGTGCGTAATTTCAGCACACCAGTTCTTATCCCTCCCCATGAGTCCCGCTACATTTTCTCCCTTCTGTTTCGACCAGTGCGACCTTCCATCCACATCGACAGCAACATTCTCCTCATCACTAATGCTTCTAAATTCCACCTGCCAGTCAGGGCCTACACAGGCTTCTTGGAGGTATGTTAGAAACAGCCTACATGTGACAAAATGTCATTAATGTAACCCAGTTATGAATTTTACACATTGTGAAATTTATTTGCATCATTTTAGAGATTAATTGGCCATGATTTGTCTTTGCTTTCTTACTCAACAGCCCGTTGTTCTTCCTCCCTGTCTTCGAGAGCACATCCTAGACTTTGGTGTTCTTAGTGCTACAGATACCAGCAGTTTAGTGTTTGTGGTGGTCAACAGCAACCCAATTGAGGTACGAGGTTATTATGTTCGGTACAGTGTGACATTTTGTCATTTGGATAAAAATAGCAGTTTTGTTTAAGCTTTTGAGACATTACTGGTGTGAGCAATGATGTAGATATGACTTTTTTTCTATAAATTAATTATAGAGAATCATACAGATTATATACATTGTAGAGATTTCTCTGTCCTTACAGTTGGAGATAAAGTCATGGTTGGTGACAGGAGACAGTCTGTCAATGGAGTTGCTTAACACAGAAAGAGGGAACAGAAGTATAGCACTGAGCAGAACACAAGAGCTCCAGAACACATCAGCCGCCCAATACAAAACCGTAAGGGCATCTTTACCACTCCTTTACTGTCTGTTACCAAAACATATACAGTCATGGCCAAAAATATCGGCATCCTTTGTAAATATGATCAAAGAAGGCTGTGAAAATTAATCTGCATTGTTAATCCTTTTGATCTTTTATTTAAAAAAAGTCACAAAAATCTAACCTTTCATTGGATAATAAAAATTTAAAAATGGGGGAAATATCATTATGAAATAAATGTTTTTCTCTAATACACATTGGCCACAATTAACGGCACCCTTTTATTCAGTACTTTTTGAAACCTCCATTTGCCAGTTTAACAGCTCTGAGTTTTCTCCTATAATGCCTGATGAGGATAAGAACACCTGACAAGAGATCAGAGACCATTCCTTCATCCAGAATCACTCCAGACCCTTTAGATTCACAGCTCCATGTTGGTGCTTCTTCTCTTCAGTTCACCTCACTCATTTTCTATAGGGTTCAGGTCAGAGGACTGGAATGGCCATAGCAGAAGCTTGGTTTTGTGCTCAGTGACCCATTTTTGTGTTGTTTTTGGGGTTTGTGTTTGGACTATTGTACGGTCGGAAGATCCAAACATGGCCCATTATAAGGTTTCTAACAGGGTCAGTCACTTGTTGATTTTTTATCTGTTGGTATTTGATAGAATCCATGATGCCATGTGTCTAAACAAGATGTCCAGGACCTCCAGCAGAAATATAGGCCCACAACATCAAAAATACAGCAGTATATTTCATTGTACACATGGAGTACTTTTTATCCCTGTGTTCACCAAACCCATCTTGAGTGTTTGCTGCTAAAAAGCAAATTTTTTTAGTTTCATCTGACCATAGAAGCCAGTCCCATTTGAAGTTCCAGTCGTGTCTGATAACTGAATATGCTGGATTTTGTTTATGGATGAGCTAGGAGAATTTTTCTTGAAACCCTCCCAAACAACATGTGGTGATGTAGGTGCTGTTTGACAATTTTTTTTTTTTTTTTAAGGTTTTCTGACCCCGAGACTCAACTATTTTCTGCAATTCTCCAGCTGTGGTCCTTTGAGAGTCTTTAGCCACTCAAACTCTCCTTCTCACCGTGCATTAGGACGATATAGACACACGTCCTCTTCCAGGCAGTTTCGTAACATTTTATGTTGATTGGAAATTCTTAATTATTGCCCTGATGGTGGAAATGGGAATTTTCACTGCTCTAGCTCTTTTCTTAAAGCCACTTCACTAATTTGTGAAGCTCAATTATCTTTTGCTGCACATCAGAAATACATTCTTTGGTTTTTCTCATTGTGATGGATGATTAAGGGAATTTGGGCTTTGTTTTCCCTCCTATTTATATTTCTGTGAAACAGGATGCCATGGCTGGATAATGTCATGTTCATAATCACCCTGGAGTGCTCAAAATTGTAATATGAATGGGAATATACTTCAGAGATATTTTACTCATAAGAATTTCTAGGGGTACCAATAATTGTGTTCAACGTGTATTAGAGAAAAACATTTCATAATGATATTTCCCCCCATTTTAAATTCTTATTATCCAATGAAAGGTTAGATTGTTGTGAATTTTTTAAATAAAAGATCAAAAAGATTAACAATGCAGATTCATTTTCACAGCCTTCTTTGATCATATTTACCAAGGGTGCCAATATTTTTGTCCATGACTGATATATAGCATAACAGAGTCATTTGGACAGCATTACACAGGGCACAGCTTGTCTTTATGCTGGAATATTCATTAACTAAGAATAATAACTCATAATAAATATGATAAGTATTTATAATCCACATACAAAATAGGGGACGCTGAGTAATGTTGAAATTTCAATGCAAAATAATGTATGTAAAAAAGAACTGAAATGACATACTCTCCTACAATAAACATTGATGATTTTATTTTATGAAACTGTTATGTATTATAAACTTTTTATGATCTTTATGTCAGTGAAAATGTTTCAGATTTTAAAGATTGGAAACAACTCCGTACATGGCTATCTCAGATTGTACAGATTGGATTATAGGACTTCCGTTGGAATCTTTGCATGTCCATACTTGTGGTAAAATTGCAGAAGTGTTGCAAGATTTGTGGTTTTGGGTTACTGCAAGCAAAGACATTATTTTAGACATTTTTTCCTTTTTTCAAAGACCCAAAGGAAGGCAGTGTAAACCGAGTGGGCCAGTTCGCATAGAAATGTTTCAGTTAGACCACTGTCTTTTGTATACTTAACAATGAACTTACACTGGAGTATGTATGTGCATTTGTTTAGGAAAAGCGGGATGGGTGCAGAACATGTAGGTGTTCATAACTCCGTATTTCATGTCTGTTTCCTCACAGGTCATTTTAGCCTCAGGCTACTATGCAGCGTTTAAAGTCACTTTGGTGGCAAAAGCTCTAGAGGGAATATATGATGGAGCCGTACATATTACAACAGACTATGAGGTATGTGTTTCATCCAGAAAACACTCTTACCTCTTTTCCACAAAAATGGTGCTGGTTGTTATGCCAAAGCTGGTGCTCAAGAAGGGGGATCTGTGAACCTGGACACTTGAAATCAATGGCTCAGTGGTAGAGCATTGCGTTAGCAGCGCAAAAGGTCGTGGGTTCAATTCCCAGGGAACACACATACTGATAAAAAAAAATGTATAGCCTGAATGCACTGTAAGTCGCTTTGGATAAAAGCGTCTGCTAAATGTAACTGCTATGTGCATGTGGATATATGTGAGTATGTAAGAATTATGTAAAAAAAACAAATAGAATGTTTTCATTTATAAATCAGAGACAGTGTTGCCACATAGACCCATTTATACACCTACGAAAGTGGCATATTTTTAACACCACAATGGAAACAAATGAGCAATGCTTTCCAGGCCTTCAGTTTATCTGTGTCTATTTCAGATACTGACCATCCCTGTAAAGGCTCTCATAGCAGTAGGAACGTTAAGCTGTTCACCTAAACAAATCATTCTTCCTTCTTCATTCCCGGTAAGTAAAATCACTTCTCTATCTTTTTTTTTTTTAATCCTCAGTGTCCTTTTCAAAATCATAAGTTACAAGTACCCTTTTGTCTCTATTTTTTAAATAATCGTTAAAAATGACGTGTTCTTTAAGATTTTAAAGTAATGAAGAGACATATAATATGAGCATGTGTGATTCATCCCTGCTTTTACCTCCAGGCACTGTTTGAACACCACTCCCTGTGTCCAGTGCCATGTGCTAACATGACCTGTTTTGCAAACCACTGTTACTTTTAAACAACAACCGACCATTCATTAGGTTTAGGACCATTTTAGAATAATTTTTTTACTGTTTTTTTTTTTATGTAGGGAAAAGTTGTTCACCAAGGATTCAGCATACAGAGTTCATTCTCACAGAAAGTAAGGCTTCAGCAAATTCGCTCTCTCACAGAGGACGTCCGGTTTTACTTCAAACGACTTCGCAATAACAAAGTGGAGCTGGAACCCAGACGAAAGTCCAAGGTGCCAGGCCCAATTGCGACACTATAATGCTATACTAAATCTACCCTCACTTAAATGCACCTGCCCAGAGTTTGCTCAGTTTTTTAACTACAATAGTACAATGTAGAATAATTTAGGATGAATCGGTTGTTTTAAATCCTAAAAATTAATTTGTTTTTTACTCCTTTTCCAGATAGCAAACATTTATTTTGATGCCAGCTTGCAGTGTGGTGATCACTGTTACGTGGGATTACCGTTTGTATTAAAATGTATGCTTTCTGTATCTCAAAGTGTTTTTTCCTAATTTACTTGTTTTTTTTTATGCATGTGTTTTCATTGAATACTCCTCTTGTGTGTGTGTGGTTTTTTTCTGCAGCTGAATCCAGGCCCCATGGTTTGGTTATGCAGGAGGACATATGGGACGCTGATGTAGATCTACATCAGCGGCTCCTGAAAAGATGGCGAGAGCTCAAAGAGCAATCAGGCCTTGAGTGAGTCTGATACATCTTGCTTCAAACCAGATTTAGATTATCATACAGTAAATGTATAGTATCTTTGATGTGATTCTCTTGTTTGTTTAGGGTTGAAGCTTTCTTTGAAGTGAACACAGATCTGCAGAAGAATGTGCAGGCCCAGATCTTAGCGCAGCTCACATGGCCCTCGCTGGTCAACTCACCTCAACAGATTCATTTTCCTCTCACAAACACCAACAGCTCATCGGTGAGTGTATACACACATCAACTCAGCTCACTTTAACACATTTTACCATGCTTAAGTCAACTATAGTATTTTCCCTCAAGTCAAATACATTGACCTGAACTTGTGTCTTTGTAGGAAGAGGAAGTGATTCTAGAAAACTCAGCCGATGTTCCAGTCTACATTCAGGTTCTTCCTTTGGCTCTTTACCCGAATCCCTCAGTGTTCACAGGCCGACTGGCTGACAGGTAAGGCACTTCCTATGCAATAAACCAGTTATAGATGTTATAGACCCCTGTATATGATGTGATGTGTTTTCATGTATGAAGACAATTTATATTGTCTGTGAGAAATAGCAAGTGTGATATTATAAAAACAAAATATAGCTAGCTAATTCAATTGAGAAAAATAGAGCTGTTTAAGTTATCTTGTGAAAATCCTGTATTTTTTCACGTCACAGTATGTATCACAGAAAGTGTCAGTTTTTTTTGCAGTATCGTGTAGCACTAATACTGATTTCATCTGATGTCTTTTTGCTGTTGTTCTTAAAGGTTTCCTTTAGGAAAGTTGTCTAACATCAACATTGACGTGAATACACTGGAATTCCAGGTTTATAGAAATCATGTAAGTAACAAGGACATAAAATACATAAAAACTGTGTATTGTTACAATGGAGTGACATTTTGTTGTTTAATTGAATCAGTTTTACTTCATTCTTCTACTTTCTAAAATTCCTCTTATGATATCTACCAAAATTAAGAATTGCTGTACAGTGGTTGTGGTGTATCTTTATGCTGCTAAGGATTTCTGTATGTGTCAGTCTTCAGTGGTGAAGAGTTCCACAGGATTTGTTGAAGGTTTAAGTCGTCCCTATGTATACAACCTGCTCCTTATGCCTGGAGAGGTAAAGTCCTTCAACGTGAGGTTTAGACCCATCACCAATCACAATGTCTCTTCTCTGCTAGTAATCAGGTGAGCTTAGTTTGCCAAAATGAACTCGGAAAATAGAATGGTGTGAGAGTACTGTTGTACATTACCCTTGTTATGTTTGCTCAGGAACAACTTGACAGTAGTAGACTTGATCATGGTTCATGGTCAAGGCACCACAGAGAGTCTGAGACTGGCTGGTAAAACCCCAGGTCTCGGCAGCTCTCTGAGGTTTAAGCTCAATGAGGCATTTCTCAAAGACTGTTCAGAAGGTAATTGTCAAAATCAAATCAAATTTCAGATGTTTTTATTGTTTTAAACTAGTTTGAGACTCTGTACCTTTCTGTTTACATTCTGCGTATGCTTACTAAATGACTGTGTTACTCATTTCTTTAAGCTAAAGCTAAGGAACCAAACTTCACTCTTCGAAGGACTTTCAGGTTGGAGAACACAGGACTTCTTCCAATACACTTTCAATCTATGGAGATCAGTGGCAATGCTTGTGAGGGTTATGGCTTCAAAGTTCTCAACTGTGAAGAATTTGCACTCAAACCAAACACTTCAAAAGACCTCGTCATACTGTAAGTGATTTCATGGTTACTTTAAGTACCAGTGCAGCACTGTGAGGTTTTCTGATTTCTATTGGACAAAAGTTTGGAATAGCTCTTATTAATAATGTTATTATTATTTTAATAATTCTGTTATGCTCAGCAAGTCTGCATTTATTTGACCAAAAAAGTTAGTAAAACCAGTAATATTACAATTTATTAATTTTTTTTATTTGAATACATTTTAAAATGTAATTGATTATCTTGATATTATCAATGTTTAAAACCATTTTTGCTGCTTAACATTTTTAAAATCATGCACTGCTATTCAAATATTTGGGGTAAGTAATATTAATACTTTATTCAGAAGGATGTCTCAGGTTGATTGAAGGTAGCAGTAAAGATGTTTACAGGGTGTCCACGGGGTCTTAAAAAGTATTAAAAGTTGATAAATCAATTTAGAGAAAATTAAGACCCTTAAAAAAGTATTAAAAAGTCTTAAATGCCATTTTCTAAGGTATTACATTTTGTATCATCTTTTCATTATGTGTATTTGTCCAAATAGTGGGGTTCTGTGTAGTTTATTTATGGAATCCCGCAAGATTTGTCGTCATCTGTTACGGCGCTCACTGACTGCACCGCTGCGTGATAGCGCAGGTTAGAGCCCTTCACGGGGCTTGTTACTTGATCCCGCTCTCACTGAATTTCTGACCATTACCGCCCGCTCCCGCAATTTTAGTGTCCGCTCCCGCAAACATTCTAATATTGTATATAATTTTTGCGCATCAGGGAGCCGCTGTCAATATGTGGGGTATTTAAATTGCTTTTGAATGAGCGCTCGCAGTCGCAGTTTACTTTCACTTTCGCGATCGTACGCACTGTGTAAAAGGAGCACATCTTACGATATAAGATATTTGTCAATGAGCTCAGGATCTGTTGAGCATATCCTCCAACATCTTGTCAGTCATCTCTCCTTACTCTCGACCAGTGATCAGTCAAATCTGACTCCTGCAGCTCGTGTTGGATGCAGGGTTGTTGTTTTTTTCCCACGGAATTGGGCTGCTTTTAAACTGTTGCCATGGGTTGATTTTTCCCCTGTGGGTTTAAGGTTTGAAATATTGCATATATTACATTTGACTGAAATGCTTTTACTCAAACATTTTGCATTCTACCTGAAATAAAACTGTGCTAAATGTTTTGTGAAGAAGGGCCACTAGTAGGAAGCCTGTGAGCTGTGTTTATGGTCAATGTGCAGTGACTGTAAAATATGTATTTTAGGGATGGAAATGACATATTTTGATATTTGGGACATGGTCATTGCACTACTTTGGGCTGTTTTTTACTGGCTTGGGCTGGGGATGCACAATTAAAATGATGCAATAGTTGTGATCATTGTTTTACCCTCCATGATCATTCAGACTTGATCAGGTGGAGTACTGACACTCTGTGTCCAGTCTGCATCAAATCAAGCACTCCGTAATCACGGGTAAACTGTCTGACCAGTCAGCTGTTTGTCATGAGAAGTGTTCTACAAAAGAGCTATGGTTTGCAGACAGTTATAAGAGTTGATGTTACAAATACATCTTTTGTAATTAATTCTTGTTTTTTGGGTTGCATTGGGTTAGTCACTCAATTAATTGCTTCGTTCCCACCCTTCTGAATTATGTTGCATTGATAAGGAGTTATCACAAAGTAAGACTGTTTAGTTGTGCTATCTTACAATCAGTATATAGTAAATATAAGTTAAAGTTTTGCCAATGTAACCGGTTAAAACTTGGAGTGGCGATGAGGTCTTAAAATGTATGGTAAGAGTCTTAAAAATGGTTTAAAAGGTATTAAATTTAACTCTGTGATTCCTGTATATACCCAGGTTTAGAATGTTACAAAAGATTTCTGTTTTAAATAAGTGCTGTTTTTTTATGTTTTTTTTTAATTTATCAGAGAATCTATGTATCATGTATCATAAAAATGTGTCATGATTTCCACAAAAATATTAAGCTATTTTCAACATTGACAATAATAAGACCCTTTTTTAATAGAGTAGCAATAATTGAGCACCAAATCAGCATATTAGAATGGTTTCTAAATAACAGTTGGAGTATGATGATTAACACCCTTCTGTCTTGTGAATTCATACAGGTTTACACCAGATTTCACATCATCCAGAGTGATCCGGGAGCTGAAGTTGGTGACTGTGGGGGGTTCAGCGTTTGTGTTTGTGCTGAATGCGTCATTGCCATATCACATGCTGGCAGTGTGTGCTGAGACCCTTCCCCGACCCAACTGGGAGCTCGAGCTCTACATCATCGTCTCCCTTGTTATGAGGTCTGATTTCTCATATCTGATCACCTGATGGCTAAGAAAAGTCTAAACCTTGTCTTATAAACATTACACAACCAAAGCGATGCCTTTGATTACACGGCACACAATTCTGATTTGTTTTTTGAATCTGATGTTTAGAATTGACTGTCCACACTGCTTTTTTGCAGTTTTATGGGTTTTCTTTCTGTAAAAAACAAACAAACAAAAAAACTAGACTTAAGAAAGTCATGTTAAAGGGGTCATGAACTGAGAAATCAAAATTCCCTTGATCTTTTGAGAAATAAGAGGTCATTGCGCTATAAAAACATTCTGTAAGTTTCAGAACTCAAAATTTTCTTGTTAGTCTAAAAACAGCTTATATCGAAGCCAGTCTGCCAAAATGACAAGTTGTGGAATGTGGAATTTTATGACGTAATAGTGTGGCTAAACACTGCCTCCGCAGAAGAAAATCAACATCTGCCTCTACATCACTGCCTGTTTAGCCCTGCCCACCGATTCGCGCATGTAGTAGGTAATGACAAGAGCGGCAAATGCAGATCTATGCAGAAACCAAACGATAAACTTTATATGATGAACTTTATTTTTAATTAAGTGGCAGACCGTGTCAGTAAGAACTTGGTCCTTTGTTCACTGCATTTTACCACGGATTCGCTTACAAACAAGGCACAATTCGACACAGGATTTTCAGAAAGATTGAAACTAAAAGACGATGCTATGCCGACTATATTGGATCTGATGTCGCACCACACAAGTGTGAGTAACTGTTTTCATTACGTGATCACTATTGCTTTGTCTGTTAAACAGATCATTTGATATGAGTATGTATGCGTTTTTAACCTAAATCACAGCAGCGTCCATCTATGAAGGATGTCAGCTGTCAAACATACACAACTGTTAGCCAATCATAGCAGTGAGCGTTTACTTTCGAGTCTACAATCCACCACACCTATTCAAACAGAGCGTTCTAATGATGGGGGTCAAAACAGGACAGAAAATAGCCTATTCGAAATTATGATATTTTTTTTAATGTGAAAATCTTGATAACATTATAAGTAGACCTCAGAGAACAGTACAAAATAAAAAACAAAGGCAGTTCATGACCCCTTTAAAGAAATGTTTGCTATAGATATATTATGTAAATTGTGCATTGTGTTTTCTAATTCTTTTTAATGTATAATATTGCTATGTTTTAAACGCGTGAGATTAATAACGTACTTGTCTCTCTTTCTGTGGATGATTAACAGTCTGATATTTCTCTAGCTCCATGTTCCTGTTGGTCATTGCTACTGCCTATCTGGAGGCCCAGGGAATATGGGAGCCTTTCAAACGACGGCTGTCGGTGGAATCCAACTCTCCCATGGAGACTGGAAAACCATTTGATCTCAGGGAAATTGTACGAATTCAAAGTGATGCTAAGTGAGTGAGGATGTTTATTTATTTATTTTCTTAATTTATAAAGAAGTGATGTTTCTTTGTCCTCAATTTATAAAGAAGTGATAATTCTTATTTGATTCACATTTTATGTAAGATGTTTTACAAAATGCATTTGATCTGTTGCAGCTTGAATGATTTTGCTGACTCAAACCAGAACTCGACAAGAGGAATGTACGGGTCAAGCGTTGGCGGCCGGGCTGGGGGTCGGCAGGGTGGTCCACACTTCAGTTCCAACAGCAACGGTGTTCTGCCAGACAGCAAGCCCAGATCTGGTTCAGGCCGCTCTGGATCTATGCAACCGTCCTCCAGCTTTCCGTTTAATAAAGATAATGGCCAAGGACTCAGCCAGCTGACTAATCGAAAGGCCCGGAGTTCCAAACAGCAGCAGCAGGGCTCAGGCCTCCCGGAGGACCTCCCGAGCTCAGGACCCTCACAGTCCAACAGCACAAGGGCCAACAGTACAGAGGAACAGGATTACAATCGACTCCTGGCAGCCATGGATAAAGACCTTGACAGGCCTGAGTCTCCTGCCATTAACGTGTCTTCAGAACACAATTCACAACAGTCTTCACAAAACAAAGGTAATATATAACAATATATCAGCATAACAATATAGATTAATTTATCATGCCAGGTGTTTGTCCTTGAGGTCAGTTTAAATTGCAAAATGCACAATATAATTTCTGTTTATTTACTTGTGTTTTTCAGTGCTTGAATCAAAAGGGAAAGTGAAGAATAAAACAAAAGCTCTTAAAAAGAAAGAGGAGAAAGAGAGGAAAACAAAGGGAAAGACTCAAGGAGAAGATTTAAAAGAGCCACTGGCAGACAATGATGACAGCTCTTCTACTACCACAGAGACCTCTAACCCAGATGTGGAGGCCAATATTAAAGAGGTACATACACATGACATCAGAATCAGAATGAGCTTTTATTGCCAGGTATGTTTACACATACGAGGAATTTGTTTTCATGACAGAACCTTCCACAGTGCAACAGAATGACAGTGACAGAACAAAAAACACATAATAAAAAGAAGAATTAAAAAATAGAACAAGTAAATAAGGAATAACAATACACAAATTGACAATTGTATGTACAGGTATATTACAATAGACAGTTTTGAATGTACAGGTATACTATGTGGAAATTGAAATGTAGACTAAGTATGTGTGTTAGATAAATAAGTGTATAAATAGTGTGTGTTCCACAATTATTGTCAGGTGTTCATGAGATGGATTGCTTAAGGGAAGAAACTGTTCCTGTGTTTGGCCGTTTTGGTGCTCAGAGCTCTGTAGCGTCGACCAGATGGCAACAGTTCAAAGAGGGAGTGTGCTGGATGTGAGGGGACCAGAGTTATTTTGCCAGCTCTTTTGCTCACTCTGGATGAGTACAGTTCTTGGAGAGTGGGGAGGGTTGTACCAATGGTTCGGTCAGCAGTCCGGACTACCCTCTGTAGTCTTCTGAGGTCAGATTTGGTAGCTGAGCTGAACCAGACAGTTATTGAAGTGCAGAGGACTGATTCAGTGATGGCGGAGTAGAACTGTTTCAGCAGCTCCTGTGGCAGGTTGAACTTCCTCAGCTGGCGAAGGAAGTACTACCTCTGCTGGGTCTTTTTAACAATGGAGTCAATGTGAATGTCCCACTTCAGGTCCTGGGAGATGGTGGTGCCCAGGAACCTGAATGTCTCAACTGCAGTCACAGTGCTGTTCATGATGGTGAGTGGGGGGAGTGCAGGGGGGTTTCTCCTGAAGTCCACGATCATCTCCACTGTTTTGAGCATGTTGAGCTCCAGGTTGTTAAGACTACACCAGACAGCCAGCTCCTTAACCTCGTCACCGTCCTGAATGAGGCCGATAAGTGTGGTGTCATTTGCAAACTTCAGGAGCTTGACAGAGGGGTCTTTAGATGTGCAGTCGTTGGTGTACAGGGAGAAGAGCAGTGGGGAGAGAACACAGCCCTGAGGAGCTCTGGTGCTCATTGTACGAGTGCTGGATGTGTATTTTCCCAGCCTCACTAGCTGCTGCTTGTCTGTCAGGAAGCTGTTGATCCACTGACAGACGGAGGTGGGCACGGAGAGCTGAGTTAGTTTGGGCAGGAGGAGGTTTGGAATGATAGTGTTAAAGGCCGAGCTGAAGTCAGGATCCTCACATAAGTCCCTGGTCTGTCTAGATGTTGCAGAACATAATACAGTCCCATGTTGACTGCATCGTCCACAGACCTGTTTGCTCTGTAAGCAAACTGAAGAGGATCCAGTAAGGGTCCAGTAATGTCCTTCAGGTGGGCCAGCACTAGTTTTTCAAAAGACTTCATCACTACAGACGTTAGAGTCATTTAGTCCTGTAATTTTGGATTTCTTTGGGATGGGGATGATGGTGGAGCGTTTGAAGCATGAAGGGACTTCGCACAGCTCCAGAGATCTGTTGAAGATCTGTGTGAAGATGGGAAATGTGTGAAACATGCTAGACCCACCAGAGCAAATCCCAAAACAAACTTGCTCTAAAATGTACATTCTAAATGCACTCTTTAACTACAATTTGTCTTATTAACCAGGAGCCAGTGAAGGTGAAAGGAAAATCGGTGTCAGTGGACAATGGAAAAGAAAGAGAAGAAATTACTCCCTCCCCCACTAAACCAAAAACTAAGAAACAACCAACCACAAAGAAGGAGAATCAAGTGGAAAAATCCAGGTTTGTTCAGAGCTCTGTCACTGAAGATGATGTGTGATTTCTGTGTCACTAGGCCCCGATACTGATAGTGAAGAGGTAGGAGATCTCTGCATTGTCATGTGCCACTCTGCTGGGAGCTGTGCTTAGATGAATATTTTAATATGTGCTGCACGCAATCTTCTCAATAATACAACAAACACACCACAATAATGACAGAAGTAAGAAAAGAGCAGTTAGGAAAGCATCTGATCATAGGGATGTGAATATGTTTTCACCAGCTCTGCAATTCAGCACTCCAGTCAAGTCTTGTTTATTTATATAGTGCTTTAATAAAATGGCTTCAAAACTGCTTTACAGTATTAAACAAAAAAAGAATCAGCATCGCAAAGTTCAACTTCACTGTCAACTATACAGTATCTTTCCAGTGCAGTCACAACTTCGCTGTAAAGAATACTTTTTATGTCAGATAAAGTGGACCCCCAGAGCACATCCACCTATTATGTAAACATCATGGACCAATGGCAGTTTGACAAAGTTCAACAGCTAAGAGACGGGAAATTCACGCTCTTGAGCTATTTCCAAATGCCAAATTGGACTCCAAATGAACTGTGGACAGGTTTTGTTCAAAAATGCAGCACACCTGTTTGTTCTCCAAGAGGGGTCTAAAATTTTATTTGAGCGACCCGAGGTGCCGCTAGCGACACAGAAATGACGCACTTCATCTTGAAGGCCTTGAGGTTTCCAGTGAACCATTCTAGAATGGTTAATCATCACTTTGCATCAGACTTGTGTAGGTGATCTTCACCATCTCCATAATTACTCACTCTTTTTTATTTATTTTTTATATTTATATTTATCTTAATTTTTTTTTATACAGCTCCCTTGAACTCCCTTACGTCACTCCCCTGGAAAAACAGGATAAGCAGCGCAAGACCTTCACCAAAACCCTCGCCAATACAGGAATTCACAGTGTCCCCAAACCACGAGCTTTGAGCAAAAGTAAGTGTCAGATTTCAGCTTTTCCACCCAACTTTTGAATCTCTGTTAACTCTAGAAACCATTTTGAAACCACTTTTATTCTGTCTGCCCAAGTAGTCAGTGGGAAGATGGGCGATGATCGGCCATCTCCGCATGGAAAGTTTGTAGTCAATGGCTCCATGCAGGAACTGGGTCATAGCAGCGGATCAGAAGGAGAGAAAGAGTCCCCCCCACCAGAATGGGATGTTCCTCTCAAAACTGGCAACCGTAAGCAATAAATCTGGAAGCATAACCTGGACTCCTTTATGAGTCAGTTTGTTACTTTATGTACTCTTATTTAAGTATCTAAATATTTATGTCATACGTTTTATTAGCAGCGGACAGTCTTCAGCAGATATCTATGCAGACCATGCATGCAGACCCCTTCCTGAAAGGCTCCAGTTCAGTCATGTCCAGAGCCTGTTCACCACCCCCGACCTCCCCTAGCCTGGTGCCTTGTGGAAGCTACGGCAGTGTGCCCCACACCAGCAGGTAACTTTAATGGGCGTGTGCTTTAAAGTGCACATAATAATAGAACACATTTGGGTAGGGCCTAAAATAACACTTTGCATATGCCAAATGTGAATAAAAATCAGCATTGGCGAGTATATGAAAAAAATGTTACTCCCCAGTTGGCTGGTAATTATTATTTTTTCATTAATTCTTACAATGCCCTAGAACACGACATTGTTTAGCATAAAAATCTAATCACAAAGACTGTTGAAATTATATAAATATGTAATCTGATACGCTGCGTGTTTCAAAGTGCGATCTTTTCATGTGAGTAGTGCTGCTTTGAAGTAAATGCTGCTCCACACAAACTGTCTGCAGTGTGAGTTTGAGTCGCTTATAACATGCATTTGAAAATACAACATGCGCCAAGCATCTTCCCAAAATTGTAATGAGAAGTGTTTATAAATCTGTCAAAAGAGAGGCATTTCAAAATACGTTTCCCTGTTGTTTTTTGCCAAAGTAAAAGCAAAGGTTTAACGTTTGAAATGAAAGAAAACAACAATAAATATTAGAATTGTAATTGTACCGTTGTTATATAAAATAATAATAATAATAATAATAATTATTATTATTATTATTATTATTATTATTATTATTATTATTATTATTATCACAAAGTACTTTTAAAATTCAGTAGTATTATAGTATATCTTTTTGTGTATTTCTTTATTAATGTATTATAGTAGATAAATAAAATAGTATTTTTATTTATAATAGTAATTTATTAATAATATTAATAATAATAATAAATGTTATTTTTTATTGATAATTGCATTTAAGTGTGTTTCCCCAATGTATGTATTTTTTTTAAATGAAATAATGCACATACAGTTTCATAGCCGTTAAAAAGTATTTTTGACCAGTAAAAGTCACTGGTGATTGGACAGTGTGGCTAAATGTTAGTTTTAGAACCTGCATTTGGGTTATTAGCATCAAGACATTTCCTGGTTTTATCAAGTTTTTATCAGGAAATCCATGATTGACATTGTTTTTCTTGTATAATTTTATAGCGAGGCTAATTTGAAGAAGGCTCCAGGGAATAAGCTCACCAAGTCAGCCTCTCTGCCTGGTCAAAATGGAAATCCAACTTTTGCAGCTGTAGCTGCTGGCTATGACAAAAGCCCTGGTGAGTTTGCATGTTAAATATAAAGATGATATTGAACATGGATCAACTTGTAGTAGCGCATGAATAGGAAATTTGAGGTCACATTACTGATCATCAATATTTAAACACTGATATTTATGTTTAAAGTGCCCCCTGCCGCAGATTTACACACAAAATGTTATACAAGTGGTGTTCTGTTGTTTTTACAGGTGGCAGTGGCTCAGCTAGTAAAGCTGACAGTCTGGGGAAGGCGACACTATCTCACATGACATCAGTGGAGAGTGATGGATCTGACAGGTGCAGTGGCTTCATAATGAAACATCACTTGACCTGCTTTCTCATCTGTTTTACAAGTATATTTATAATTGTGAAAAAGATTTATAAAAAGATTTATAATCTTTTAGCTCTGGACTGTGGAGCCCAATAGACACCACCAGCAGCCCCAGTTTTGGACCGGTTAATGCTTTCTCTGCTTTTGGACCCAACAACCCACTTAATCTTTCTGGAGGTATGCAAAATGTTAAATAAAATGCAAAATTTTAAAATAAAATTGTATCCAGTATTGTGGTTATTCTCTGTATTAGTTTTCAGAGGCATGACTGTTCCCAAGAGTTCAGAGCCCCAGCAGAGTTGGCCTGACTACACTCCAGTGTCCCCGTCCATCTGGGATACTGAGCCTAATAATTCCTGGGCTACCAGCACTGGATCTCCTGCAACTCCGACAGCTGTAAGATATCGCTTCCTTGTCACATTCTCATGTCTCATCCAGATGGACACCTGTGATCCCAAAGAGAACATTAACACTAAGATCATGGAGTATCACAGAAATCACAGTGATGATATATCACTTTTTTGATATTAAGGTTATATAGTTTAGTTAAATACCGTTAAATATAGTTATATAGTTTTTTTAAATACCATACTTTTATTCAGCAAGGATGCATCAAATTGATCAAAAGTGACAATAAAGGCATTTATAATGTTACAAAAGGTTTCTATTCTAAATAAATGCTGCTTTTCTGAACTTTCTATTCCATTGTCACACACCTGTGACCTCATCACATCAATATTGCTGTCTGTTTTGTTTGCAAACTGTTCTGCTAAACAAAATTAGTATTACTGTTTTGTATTTTTGATCAAATAAATCCAGCCTTGGTGAGAATAAGAGACTTCTCTCAAAAACAAAAAAAACTTTCTGACCCCAAACTTTTGAGCAGTATTGTGTGTGTATATATAGCAATAAGCCAGATGCTTAACATGTTTCAGATTACCCCTGACTGTATATAAAGGTAGTTCTGCAGGTTATGAGATGATCATCTTTCTCTTTCTGCCTGTCTTCAGTCCATTTTGGGGAGTGCACGCAGTCCCTGGTCCTTCAGCAGGTCCATCTGGTCCACTGGCAATGACTCCACCCTGCACTCCTTCAGTCCTCCTACCTCCTCCGCTCTCCCTGACTTGGTCAGCCACACTGCGCCGCCCACACCTGCCCCCAACGACATAGGCCGCACCTATAACCCCTGGAACATGGGGTGGTCTCCCTCACTCAATCGCTGGAACTCGGAGCCCTGGCCTAACAGCCCCGACAACAACAACGGCATCTGAGACACAACAGCCTTGAGCAACAGAAAATGCAGTGGTTTCTAATCTTATTTTATTTTTCCTGGTTGAACACTATGTTGAACACCAAGATCATTTTAATGATTGGAAGAAATCTTGAATTGTAATGGTACAAACGTCCACTGGAAACCCCTCAAAATACAATCCTATTTATTTTAGTGGCGTATCATAAAAATGCCTTAAGTTCAATTTTTGCTGACAAAGCGAACGAAAGATCGAAGACATTGGCTTAATGCCATTGCCCTGGTAGGGCTGTTTTTCTTTACGATTTTAGAGATTCCCTGTTTTGAGTAATACTGCATTGGAATTAAAGTATATGGTCCAGTATTACGGTATTAAAATGCAAGATGCAGTGTTACTCAACCTTAAAATAAGCACTTTGTGTAAAACCCCACTCCTACAATGCTGTCATTTTGGTTTAAGATGTTTTCATTAATTTTAGAGCATTTTCTGGCCATATTTGTTGGTTGATTTAACGTTCGGAAAGATGCAAGTGGTTGCTGAGACTACAATTACCACATTGATTTGAACCCCTCTGAGTGAAAGCCAAATCGTAAATGCATTCAGGATTCAGATTTTATTTTTATTTTAATTGCCCTCTTCTTAAAGTGAAAAGCTTCATTTGCTGAAATTGGCTTTTAATTTGAGGGAGCTTAAAGAACTTGAAATGTGTTATGTGCATCATTCATTTGTCACTTCAAAAGTGAATGTTTTGGTCACATTGGTTGAAATAAACATATCAGGCTGGAATATTGACTTCTCATTTTATTTCTGCCTAAATTGAAGGGATAGTTCACCCAAAAATGAAAACTGTCATTTACTCAACTCATCTCATTTTAAACCTAGATTTACATTTGCAAAACACCAATAAGGATATTTCTGTCCATGCAATCAAAAGTTTGATGATTCAAACAGTGATAAAAAATATTGTAAACAATCCATATAAAGTATAATCCAATTCTTCTGAAAAGAGACCTGATCACTTTATATGATGAATAGAATTAATTTAGGCTTTTCTTCCATATTTAATCAATGAATGGTTAATATCGATTACTTTTATGACATCTTAATAAACTTTTTGAAGCATCAAAGTTTTGGTTGTGCAGATAGAAATCTACGGTGGCCCAATAGGGCACAACACAACGCAAAAGACTAATTTCGTTTTGTTGTGGCTTGTTTCCATTGTGTTGTGTTAATTTCGTTATATTGTGACTTGTTTCCGTTGTGTTGTGCTAATTTTGTTGTGTTGCGGCTTGTTTCGATTGTGGCTAGTTTCCGTTGTGTTGTGGAGATTTCTTTGTGTTATGCACTACTGGCCCAATCTCTTAGGTTTTATTACATATATTTTCTTTTGTGTTTTGAAAATTAATAGGAGTCTTAAAGGTTTGGAACGATAACAGTACAGGGTTAGTTGCACCAATAAAGTGCAAAGGATGCTACATTTGAAAATGGAAATCTTGTAATACAAATCTAATGCAAAGAAGCATTTCTATGCTATTTGTAAAGCTGCTTTCAGCATCAAGCTGAACTTTTTAAGGTCACATGTCTTCATCACAAAGACAAGATGGCCTTTCTTCAGTGTATTGACTGGGTCCACAACCATCATGCCTCGTCCCAGTTGACCTTGTACTTCCACACGTACGGCACACTGTAAAGTCTCTGTGATCATGCTGCTGTCCACACAAGCTGCCACAGCAAAGGCGTCGTAGGGTACAAACCCGTGCCCAAAGAGCACATCTTTGTTGCTGACGCGAGGTTCTCTAGAGTAAGCCCAGCACTTGGAGGTTATCTTCTTCATGAATCGAGCAGCTGATGTATCCTGATTGACCAGCTCATCAAAACACTCCTGGAAAAATTAAGCACACAAGTTAGTCAGGTCTAAAATATATTCATGTTAGAATGGATTTTGCTCACAATGGGCAGCTCTTACCCAGGATAGTTTGTTTCTGCAAGTGAACTCCCAGGTTGCGATGTGTGTTGAGCAGGTATATTCCTCCAAAACTATATGAGCTGATTCAGCGTCCATACTATAATTAAACTCTGCAGATGGTGTCAGATTTCCCTTGCCTGGAAAATGAACAGTGGTCAGATGAAGCTCTGTAGAAAGCGTCCTGATTGGAGTACGTGTCCTGACCTGTGCTGTTCTTGGCACTGCCTTGGTTTTTATGTAATACATAATCACTGATATGAAAAATACAATTTGCTGCCATCCATTTAAGGTGGCCAGTTTTTGTACTGCAGCTCATTTTCTTACCTTCCATGTTACCGCCCATAATGTACAGATCCTTGAGTTTCTGAGGGAGGGTGGGCTCTAATCTAACAGCCAAAGCCAAGTTAGTCAGTGGACCAAGAGCTATGAGTGAAACCTGTGAATGAGTAAACAAACAGGACTGTAGAAGTTCCATTGTCAACCACACGATGGCAGCACAAAATTCAGCAGGAAACAAGCACTCTAACCCAGTGGTTCTCACCCTTTTTGACTCCAAGGGCCCCCCTATTGTCAAATATTTGAATTCCCTTTAAGATATTTCTGACACTTTTTTGCAAGAAATGTCAATGCTGCTCAATTTCAAATTTTTATTTATTTTGTTAAATTAAACTAGGAGTGGCAGTACACTAAATTAACAATTTTCATTAAAAAGATATTGTTTCATAATTGTTTCAATAACTAAACATTCTTCATGGTTTACAATATATTACCATTGGACTATATGTCCTAGTTATTTGTGATTACAGGGTTTTTCTCATTTATTTTATTAATTTCAAACAATTTTAGAACCCTAATTCTTAAGTAAAAAATGCCAGTTATTAAGGAAAATTAATTAAAATAATGATTTCAGCTGATAGCTTTTAAATTTTTTTTTAGCTGTTTTGTTTCGTTTTCAGCTCATCTTGTTGCTATGAGTGTACTAAAATGTCTTTATGTAATTTTATCCTAAACACTACAAGACAAAATAAAATGAATAAAAAAAAAACCTTGGAAAAAAAGTGAGTCCATAGTGCCTCAAAATTGAGCTTTAATTGAGAACGTGAGCTAAGACAGTTAATTAAAGCAAACAAAACGATGCATATGTTGCCACAAAATGTTACCTTTGCTTACAGGGTTCTTTAATATTTCTTTTTATTCAAATTTTTAAATCAATATTCTAGAGTTATTAAATAGTTATTACCTACCTCTCCCTGGTTTTCATTTACCAGTCTTATTAAAGCATGAACAGCGTGCTCTTTCTCGATCTGCCTTTTCCAAATCTCAGAGTTCTCCAGAACATCTCCAAGTCCATCTGTGCCAAAGTGATCTTTAAATCCCGTCACAGGTCCGATTAGAGGACCAGCAGACCCTTTATAAACTGGAATCTGAGGTCAAACAATGCAATACAATGTAATCTTAACATTCACATCATATTAGGTCTTGACAGTTGTATTGGTACTGTTATAATTGCAATGACCTGGGTTTGTTGACAGACTGTCAGAACTCGCATCACATTCTGACACACATTATCCACAGCAGTGTTCCCAAAGCAGCAGGTGATGCCCAACACCTTCACACCAGGAGCTGCCAGAGCAACTATGATAGCCAGAGCATCATCTATGCCACAGTCTGTGTCGATTATCAGCAGCTTCTGAGCCATGCTGGTTAGATTCTGGAAACATCAGTCTGGTAAGGACACTTAATCATATACAACAAGGAATACAGGGTTGGGATGTTAACTATGGAGATAAGTAACTAGTTAATTTGTAACCAACTCAGTACTTGGTTGCACCATTTGTTCTTAAGGTGAGACATAGCAAGTAGATCATAAGCTTTCTGTAAAGCAATGTGTAAAGTTAACATGAAATTTGACGTGATATAAGTAAAATATTTGCATGATGTGTATAAAAAAAAAATAAATAAAAATAACAACAGACACAGTATAAATGACCATGAAATATATTTCTATGTAAACTTTTAATCAGGTCACTTTCTGCAGGTTAAATCTTAAACCGCAAAAATGCATATTCTAAATGCACATGCCTTTCTACGTTTAACGGGGAAAACATTTTCAATAAATCGTTTTTATCATACTTCATAAACTCGCTTTGCTCACCTGCTTCAGTTCAGTTCGTTGACAGGTAGTTCAGTCCACTTTTAACTCTACTTCTGAAAGATTTTACCAACGGAGGCGGAACTATCATAAAGACTATCTACATTTACAAAACTATCTGCCATAACATTAAATGTTTTATGCATATATTCTAAAATAGAGTTATTATTATGTTAGACTGTTGTTTAGACTGTTTAAACTCGATGTAAGAAACGTTTCTATTTTTTTATGTGGTACAACACCCCTGTGTTTGAGATTGGTAGAGTCCGATGAAACACAGCTGTGCAATCCAACAGCGCAGTATAATTCATTTATTCCTGCAGAAATGGCCAGGTAGGTGCAAAGTGATTTACTCTTTTTGCATTTTGTTTTAATGAGGGTTAAGTAAATATGGATAAATATTTGCGTCCTGAAATGATGTTTCATGTTCTTTCGAAGAACCTATTGATGGCTGATGCTGCTTCGCTATTACTCTATTCATATGTCTGTATTCATATGCGATGCTTTCATCTATTTACACGATGAAACAGATGGAAGCTGCTGTCAGTGTCAGCTGTGACAGGACCATTATTTTCATCCAATATCTATAGCAGTCTCTGGCCTAGTTTAGGACTATATAATCATTAATAATCATGGTGATGGTGTCAACAGTGTCACACCACACCTTAGTTCACAAAAATCCACCATACTTTTATTATTGCAGGTGTTTGTTTTTGTTTGCATGAATGGTTGTAGTTATGTTCAGAGCTGGGTAGATTATTTACAAATTGTAGTCTGTTACTGATTATAGATTACATGGTGAAAGCTGTATTTTGAGTACTTTTTAGATTAAATTTTAATCAAACTTGTTTTAAACTTACCATCAAACAAACCATATTGAAATATAAAAAGCAGAGAAAAATTATATTCCTTGAAATATTTCTTTCTGTTTTTGAGAATATAATCAAAGCTGAATGGAATGACATACGGGAGCATTTTTAGAAAGGAAAATAATATGTAATCCATAAAAAAGTAACTGTATGAACATTTAAAAAATGTAATTATACTCTAATTACAAGTACTTAATTTTTGGATTCTGATTACATAATCCAGATTACACATAGTCAGTTACTACCCAGAACTGGTTATGTTAGATGTTAGATTCATGAAAAAGGCTCAAATTCAAAGCCATCTTAAAATATTATTCATATTTAGGGATCTGTGTGGGATAACCAACATGCAGGAATCAGTTTTGTAATCTTGTGACAAGAAAACCATGAATCAGAGATCCTCATGACTGTGACAGGTGTATTTCTGCGCTTGGCATAACTCTAAGAAAATTACTGATGCACGTGTCTCAGAAATTAATTCAAATATGTTTGATTTCAAATAAATAAATAAAAACAATCAGATCATTCAAATTTGCAAGAAAAGTACTGTTTAAAAGGTTTGTTTGTTTGTTTATTTTTTAAATTCCTGTTATTTAGCAAGGATGCATTAAAACAAAATAAAAAATGACAGTACAGACAAATGATTTCTATTTCAAATAAATGCTCTTTTTATTTATCAAAAACTCCTGAAAAAATGTATGAGAGAAAAACCTTATGTTTGCTTTTATTTATTATTTATTAATTTTATATATTATACATTTCTTTTCATTATATCAGTTGCTTAGTATCTGTCTTTCTGTCTTGTTCTTAATTGTAGTCAGTGGATGAGATTCCTTCTTTGAGCTCTCGTCTTGGATCAAGTACGTCACAGCTGGAGCACATCTGTAAGTTATTCTCTTAACCATCATCCCGGTTCTCCGTTCAATGCCTAACACTGTGGAAAGTGAAGGCGCCAAGGTATCTGCTAGTACTGATCAGGAGGCCCCATCACGGGCCCCGTCCAGAGAGGATGAGCGTGAGCGCAGCTTCCTGAGTCCGATGACGTGTGAGGCGCTGCAGGTACGACGGGCCTCCAGCGCAGAGCTCCAGCTTCCATGGACCTGCCCTGTAACACACTCCCGAGAGAAGTTCTACACCGTCTGCTCCGACTATGCGCTGCTCAACCGAGCCCAACCCATTATCACATCTGAAAATGCGCCACTGACCAATCCAGACACCACATCATTAGTCAAGACCAGCGCTGCAACCCCTTCCCAGAGTCACTCAGGGGGGAAAAATGTGTCTTTAGATGGGAACTGTGATATGGAGGTTGTGTCATCCAGCAATAAGCCTGTGCTCGCCTGGGAGATTGACACCTCTGATTTTGACGCAGTTTTAACACGGAAAGCCAGAACAAGTAGGTGTCTTTCTAAAAAAAGACATCTGCATACTGTCATCTGGAGTTTTCAAACTGCAGAAACAGATCAAAATACTTTGAGAGACAAAAAAATAGTTAAAATTATTATTTTTTTGTAAATTGTTTAATTAAAATATTATTTTTTAGAGCTGTCAAATTTAACATGCACCAATATATACAGGTGTGTATATATATATATATATATATATATATATATATATATATATATATATATACATATATATATATATATATATATATATATATATATATATATATATATATATATATATATACATACACATACAGTTTATTATTATATTTTTATTATTTATTTATTTTTATTTTTTTCCAGAATTTGACTATATAAAATAACATTTTGGAAGCATTTAATTTTGTTGTTTTTATAATCACACTTTCTGTCTTTCTCACACAATATAAATGGATTTTTAAAGAATTCTATTCTGCTCACCAACCCTGCATTTATTTGATCCAAAACACAGCAAAAGCAGTAATATTGTGAAATATTTTTACTATTTAAAATCTGCTTTCTATTTGAATATTTGAAATGAATACTTTTGTATTTAACAAGGATGCGTTAAATTGATCAAAAGCTTCGTAGCCAACAGTGAATGATGATAAACAAAGACATTTATAATATTACGAAGGATTTCTATTTCAGATAAATGCTGTTCTTCTGAACTTTCTATTCATCAAAGAAACCTGAAAAAAATTCTACTCAACATAATAATAATAAATGTTTTTGAGCAGCAAATCAGAAAATTAGAATGATTTCTGAAGGATCATGTGACTGGAGTAATGATGTTAAATTCAGCTTTGAAATAAATCACTGGAATAAATTACATTATAAAATATATTCAAATAGAAAGCAGTTATTTTAAATAGTAAAAATATTTCACAATATTACTGCTTTTGCTTTTTACTGCAGGTTTGTTAAGCAGAAGAGAATTCTTTAAAAAAAACATTAAAAATCTGGTAGTGTATATATTTCAGGATAGGGGTCATCTTGTTTGGGGGTCCTTGCCATCAAAAATTTTGAAAACCCCTGCTGTAGACCACATATCACCTTTAAAAATATATTTTGAGGCTTATGAACTATGACAATAATGTTATTTTCAGTAAACTAATTATGAAATATGAAAAGTTTGAAAATAATAGTTTATAGATTATAGTTTATAGTATTAAAATGACCCTGATAAGCAAAAATATGGCAGGAAAACGAGCTCATACTGCCCATCTGCTGTGGTTTATGTAACTCCAGCGATGGCATCACTGACACAAGTGACTGTGTCACATGGTTTTCACCTCATGGTGAACAGACTGTGTTTTAATTTGTAATTAATCCCAGATTTAGAGTTTATAGACGGAATGTATTGGAAGTGTGCCATCACTCATTACTTGATCAAAAGAAGTCTAGGGATGACTACAAGATTGCTGATCTGAGGAATCGTTGCCGAGACAAAGAGCACAGGGCAGATTTGGAATGATAATCATGCTCGCTACATATGTTTAATGAAGCTTAACATTGAGCCTAGCTATATCCAAACTCCAGCTAAGCCATTCTTCATAGCATTTTAAGAATCTACTTGATCCTAGTAGAGATGTGAGTGTAAATTTGAACCAGCATGAGTCTAATATATTACTTAGAATGTTATTAAAGGATTAAGTCTGTGTTGTTTCTCAGGTAATTTAAAGAAATTCAACTCTAAGAAAATGAAATCATCTGACAGGCCAAGCAGAAACCTGCAAGATCTCCCTCCGCAAGCTTCTCTGGAGGAGATCAAACAGAGAAAAGTCTTGGACCTCCGTAGATGGTAATACACTCGCTGGAAAGAGAAATGAGATTCAAAGAGTGCAAGTTTAAAAATTTTTGCATTAACAACTGTTCCCTCTGATGTTCTAGGTACTGCATCAGCCGCCCCCAATATAAGACATCATGTGGAATCTCCTCACTTGTCTCCTGTTGGAACTTTCTCTACAGTACTTTAGGAGCAGGCAGGTCTGTGTGTTCCTTGCTGAAATGTATGACCGCATTTTTCATTTGATGACAGTATTTCAGATGGTGAATTATAGAAATCGTAAATAGGGCTCTGATTTAATGCCAAAACTGTTCAAAAATATACAAAGGAATGGGTATTTTTAGGAGCAAAAACAGCACATTCGTTTGATCTATTTTAAGATTTCTAATCTGGTCTGGTAGAAATTGCAAAGAGTAACCTTTAGGATTTTATTTTCAGTCTCCCACCTATTTCTCAAGAAGAAGCCCTGCACATACTCGGTTTCCAACCTCCATTTGAAGATATCAAGTTTGGACCATTCACTGGCAATGCCACTTTGATGCGGTAAGATTACTGTATTTATTGCTTTTCAACAGTTTCTCAAAATGTGTTAAAGCGCCCCTATTATGGGTTATGAAAGGATCATATTTTGGTTTTAGGAGTCCCCAACAACAGGTTGACATGCATGCAAGGTCAAAAAAACCTTTCATTTTCTTATAATATGCATTTATTTTTACCTTATTTGCTCAACGACTCCCAAACGATTCGTTCAATGATTCATATTACCAAACCCCTCCTTTGCATGACGCTGATCTGTGGTGATTGGTCGATTTCATTTAAAGCAGTGTTTGTGAGCTTTTAATGCTCCAAAAGCGGTACTTGGTGGCAAAGAATGAATTTGCATTTTCATTCAGACCAATGCAAAAATCCAAGTGTTCTCAGGTCTGCGTGCACAAGTGGGCGGGCAATATGCTAATATTTCATTTTCACATCAACTTGAAACAGCTTGGGATTTGTTTTAAAAACGACTCGTTTCAATGATTGAGAGTCGACTCTTTCTTTTGAGAGACAATAACTTTATACACGGTGCACTTTCAGATTTAAAACTTTGCAGGATGTTTTCATTCACTTATGGTGCGTTCAAGTCATGTCGGATACATCGTATTTACGAGTTGAACGCACATGAACGCCACCACAAAGTCGTTATTACAAATGAATAAAATGATTATTTTTTTGTAATGTACAATAAAACTGTTACATATACAAAATATTATATTATTGTATAATTATAATAGAATATATAATTATTCAGTTTACATCACCTTCATGAATTACATTAGAACAGTAAAAAGAAAAAAGACACAATGATGCCCATTCTTCATTCATCATTTTGTAGATGTAGAGTTAAAAAAATAGTTGAATTGTATGTATAAAAGTTAAATCGCCATCTTGTTCCGACCAAAGTGACTTGAATGCACCCGACATCGTAATAAGGACTTGTCAGCTCATAAGTACGAAGGTCCTAGGAGGACTTGAACGCAGCATTAGAGCTGTGTTACACACTGCATGAAAGATCATTTTCAAAAATCCATAATAGGGGCACTTTAAAATTCGAGCGACAGCTGAAAACTCATCTCTTTTGACACTATTTGACTTCATCCTAACTTAAAAAAAAAAAAAAAATTGTCCTCTTTTTATTCCTTCCCTTTCTAGCTTGTACTTATTCGAACAATGCCTGAAACTTGGTTTTATGAGCACTTCCTGTGTCTGTTTGCCTCTTTAAGATGAATCGCTTGATGTATTCCCTAATTGTAAGTTGCTTTGGATAAAAGCATCTGCAAAATGAATAAATGTAAATGTAAAATTCATTAATACATACATTACTGTTAAAAGGTTTGGGGTCTTGAAAGATGTCTCTTATGTTCACCATTTATTGTGGAAAATACAGACAGTAATATTGTGAAATATTAGTACAATTCATAATAACGGTATTCTATATATATAAAAAAAAAAAAGTCCTAAAAATAAAGTGTATTTTATTCCTGTGATGGCAAATCTGAATTTTCATCAGTCATTAACCCAGTCTTCAGTGTCACACGATTCTTCAGAAATCATTTTAATATGCTGATTTGGTTCTTAAGAAAAATTCTTATTATTATCAATAATAAGAAGAGTTGTGTTGTTTAATATTTTTGTGGAAACTGTGATTTTTTTTTTTCAAAACTATGTAATAGAAAGTTCAAAAGAACTGCATTTTTTTTAAAATAGAATTTTGTCACATTTGAATAATTTAATGCATGTTTGCTGAATAAAATTTTGTTATATATAAAAAAAAATCTTACTGACCCCAAAGGTTTGATTTTTCCTGTACATTATCTATTTTTATATTGCTGCAGATGGTTCAGACAAATCAACGATAATTTCCGTGTCCGGGGATGCTCTTACATTCTCTACAAACCTCATGGGAAGCACAAGACAGCGGGAGAGACAGGTGTATGAATTTTCTATCATTTTTCATAAGAACAGAGGTTGCAGCAGCATATTGTTCTACAAATACACTTTTTATGTAGTTTAAGCAGACAGTATTTTAAATTTAAAATTATTACATTTATGTAATATCCAGTCTATAAACATTTCCTTAATCTTTATGCTTAGCTTTCTTTCAGATATAGTTTATACATTGTATTGTCAAAGTATTTTAGCAGCATGTTGTAGAGCATGTTTCTTCATTCTAGCTGAGGGGGCGCTGCTGAAGCTGACGCAGGGACTTAAAGACGAATCCATGGCCTACATTTACCACTGTCAGAATCACTACTTCTGTCCTGTGGGCTATGAAGCTACACCACTAAAAGCAGCCAAAGCATACAGGTATAACATAGCAACTTTGGCTTTCATTTACTGCTTAATTAGTTCAAGTTAAATGGTTATGGATGTAAGAAATTTTTAACTTTTCATTCAGTTCATTTGCACTACCAAAACATACATTTTATTTTTAAAAGTGAACTTAAGATACGTATATAGTTTTTTCATTTTTTTATGTTTTTCATTAAATGTAAAGTTTTTATGATGTGTATGTTTTTACATCACAGAATGACAAATATTTTTCAGGGCAAACATACAGTTAGCTTTTCTTTTTCTTTAAAAAAAATCATTTAGGAAGGATGCATTAAATTGATCAAACATGAGAGTAAATATATTTATGATGTTACAAAAGATTTCTATTTCAAACTAATTATGTTCTTTTGAACTTACTCTTCATCAAAGAATCTTGGGAAAAAATTGTGCTTTCATAGTCAAAGCATAGTAGAATGATTTCTGAAGGATAAAACTGAAAACTTTGCATCACATGAAATTACATTTTAAAATGTATTAAAATCAATGTATGGTTTGATCAGATTAATGCAGCCTTGGTGAGCATAAGAAACTTATTTCACAAATGTTAAAAAGTCTTTCTTGGACCAAAATGGCCCAAAAATCTCTCATACTGACCCTGGGCCACACTTATTGTGAAGCACCAGTATCATATTATGAAACATCATGAAAATGTAAACTATTAACCTCTACCTCTTTTGTAAGACCCTACTCTAATCGAGAATGAAACTCGTTCATTTTTTCTTTATTTTTACAGGGGGCCACTGCCGCTTAATGAAATGGAGCACTGGATTCTCATTGGTGAACCAAGCAGAAAACACCCCGCAATCCACTGTAAAAAGTATGGTTCATTTTATGGCATCGTAGTCCTTGGTGAAATTATGAATAAATTATGATTCTGAATTTCTGACCTTGTTTACAATCAGATGGGCAGATATTGTGACGGATCTGAACACCCAAAACCCAGAATACTTAGACATTCGCCACATAGAGAGAGGCATTCAGTATCGCAAAACCAAAAAGGTAAGGAACTTCAGGACTATGGAGATGGTACTTCGACAATAACCTGAATATTATAAAGAATTATGTGTTTAGGAAAGTGTTTGAAAGTATGCTGTGAAGTATAGAAGCCCTGCATCCTGATTTCTTCATAGGTTGGAGGCAATCTGCATTGCATCATGGCCTTCCAGAGAGTCAACTGGCAAAAGTTGGGACCATGGGCACTGAATCTGGAAAATCTGAGGCATGATCTCCACCATCAGGCTCCAGAACACAGAGGTCAAGCTGCGCCAGAGGACGGTTCTGATGAGCGAGCGGTGAAATGTCTCGGAAGATCCCTCAGTACGGGGAACAAGTCTGAGAATGCCTGGAAGCGTTTGTCCAACACAGCAGAGTACAGGCACAGACGCTCTCCAGACAGTGACCTAGATGAAGACATAACTGACTAAATCTAGTCTCCAACTCTCTTCCTGAAGAGCCAAAAGTTTTAAACAAGAATATTTACCTTCCCAGGTTGTTAGCAACAGTGGAAAGTTAGAATTGCATATCATAGATGAGGTTGCAAGCCAAATGGTGGGGTTAATGCTCTGGTAACCATAAGGATGCTGGTTTGATGCCCATAAGGAAGAAGCCATTTATGGAGGACGCCACAATTTTACAGCAAATTCCACAGCGCTCAGTAATGTTGCATTAAATTAAGATTAGAAAAACTTAACAATGACTCTCTCTCTTCAAGACGTTGAGTCACGTCCTGTGTCAAAATGCTGCTCTCTTTAAACATTGTGTGGATAAACTAATCATTAAATAAATGTGCAATTAACTGCACTAAAGGTGTGGTCACATTTACCATTGTTCTGCTCATTTTCACAGGTGAAATTCAGTCATTTCAGTAGGAATCCACACAATAAGGAATTTCACGGAAGGGAGAAAGATTTCCCCAGTTGGTTAAAGTTGGTCACGCCATGTTGACCAACAGAAAGCTGCTTGGTTTGAAAGTGACTGTGCTTCATAGATTGCTACACTATATACAGTGGACAATTTTTGCCCCGCAAAATTTATGACCGCACCTTAAGTGTACCAAGAACATGAAGTGAATATTTGATTTTCAGATCAATAGCATCATTCCATTTCAGTTATATGCTATGTGGTGGATTTATATGCTACTGATGGTAGATCATTGGAGGACAGCATGGACTGAAAAATGACTACTATTGTATAAACAAAAATGGCTTTATTTGTGTAAGTCTAAAAAATACAATCTAAGTCAAGGTCGTCATAAAGATATCAGACGGTATAATAATGTGACCATTTGATATTTCAATGGATCTGATTGTGACATCTTATTGTAAATAGCAACTTGAAGGATTACAATCATGTTCTTTGTGAAACGCTGTGAGCTAAGATTGCATGATTGCTTCCATGTCATGTGAATTGTGATTTGTTTTTCCTTTAATACAGCAGCATCTAATGTATAAGGTTCAAGTCATCACAAATCTCATACTAATGTGAATCTAGTGTGTTGGTATTATTTTATTTATAAATAAAATATTTATACACCTTCTTACACATCACTGCGTTATTTCAGAATAAACTAAATGATGTCATGGTGTTTGATGAGTCAGGGCTATACATGTAGTTGTTCTTTCAGCTCAGTTATATCAGCAGGACCAACACGGCAGCAGCCACCTGTTAACAGAAATCAGCTCTCCTTGAGTCAGCGCAACTGGAAAGATTAAGTCATAGTATAAGTTTAAAGTAAAGCTTATTTACTGGTACAAAACAATACCAACCAATCCACAAAGCCCCTTGTTCTTTCCAGTCGAGACTTAGTTTGGCAAATGACGTCTGTTTTTTAGTTTTCCATCTGAAATAGCCACAGAACAGACACTTACACAGTCAAACTATTGAGACAAATCAGTAAATTAGTTCAGGGTTTTCACGTTTTACATTTGTGATTATTGGATTATAATGTTTTACTTATACTAACATTTTTTTAAGGATCTTGTGCTCGCCAAGGCTGCATTTTATTTGAAAAAATATTAGAAATTCCCCAAATTCATTTTTTTTCCATTTAAATTTTTCTGGATTCCATTTTTTCCTTTTTAAATTTTAAAGGTTATACTAAATGTGTTAATCGAAAAGCATTTCTAATTAATTGAAATCATGAAACTTACACAATTTAACAGTAGTTTATTAAAATAAAAATTTCAGTTTTAAGGCCCTATGAAATATGGTTCATTTTTCTTTAATGTAATAGTTCAAATGCACAGCTTTGATTTGAAAATGTATTTACTTTGCTAAATAAGAGTATTTAAAAACATCAATCTGATCTCAAAAGTATAAATAAAAGATGTAGAAAAGAGCAATTATTTAAGAATATTTCTGTGATGAAACAATCAAATATAAATGTCCATGTTTTTTCCAGGTCTGGAAATTATCATTTTAAAAAACATATAACTTTCTATTGTAACTTACTGATTAACTTTACCCTGTCTTGGGGTCCCATTCTTCTCCACTGTTAGGATAGACCACCCAGGTCAATTCTGCTTTCTTGTGTGACTTGGCTGACTCTAGCAGCGGTTTCACTAAGGGAGCGGGACAACAGTTCACCCCTACGGCCACCAGCTGTGAGGACTTACAAGCCACCTGAACCGCCTCAGAAAATTTCCTCCCGCTTGAAATATTATGAATGTCCTGAAACACATTAATTGCATTAATAGCAATGTCTAACTCATGAGCATAAACAGTTGCAAGTGTTTTATGAATTGAAATTTGTCATTAGATATCGTAATATATAATGCAGTGTATCAGTCACCTTACAAGAAAAGGAAAGCCAGGCTTTAGCTTCTGGAAATTCTCTGAGTACTTCCACCAAAGCCTCCGCCTCTTTGAGACCTGGAATGGTCTCCATGGCAACAAGATCTGCTCCAGCTTTTACTAAGCACTGGATCTGTGGACGATGCCAGTCTTTCAACTCCTAGGACAAAAGAGAAAACATGCACTTGAAATTCTTATGTGGTGGCGGCTTGGGTGGACAGAGAGCTTCATCCCGCATTACCTCCACTGTCATCTTGTCCTCATAGGCTCCTGTGTACTCTGACCCATCATGTAAAAACGCCCCATATGGACCCACTGAACCTGCAACCACAGGCTCTCTTCTGTCTTCTGGGGGAATTATTCATTTTTTAGATTCAATTTTAGCTGGTGTCTCTACATTTTTTCAGAAACTAGATAGAATTCATGATGTAGTAGAGTTAGACTTGCACACACCTGATACGGGTGAGTGAGACATGAACTCACGGACGGTCTCTTTTGCCAGTTGAACCCCTGACATTATCATCTGCTGAGCCTCCTCAGGCCGGAGATCAAGATATTTCACAAATCCCTCAATGCTGGCCTGATATGTGGCTGTTGTTATAACATCAGAACCGCTTTGAAGATATCTATTAAAACAAGTTAAATCAATCATTCATCAAATATTAAATAGTTCTCGTCACAGAATAGAAGCATACAAATGAGATTTTAGGTTATGCTGGGTACACACCACAAGATAATCAGGCTGATTTTGGGCCGATTTCTCCCCTTCTGACAATCCTAGGTAATGTCCCGATTATCTTGGTGGTTCTAAAGATTATTTTATCAGATTTTCCTGTGGTGTGAGGTGTGTTAAGAGTAACTGAATCTGCTCGGAAGAACGTCGGAGGCACCCCGATCGCAAAACATGTTGAATATTTACGATCAGAAATCCTGATATGTGGGGGGGAACCCCGAGGACACCACACACTATAGGAGCAAAACGGTTAAATCTAGGATTTTTTTCCCTCATGTTTGTGGTCGCTCACATTTTGAAGATAAGATTTAAAAAATCTTTTAGTGTGTACCCAGCATTAGAAATTATAAAATTTAGTTACATGTATGAAGAAAAATATAAATGTACATTCAAAACAATTAAGAATTAAGTCTCTTATGCCTAACAAGGCTGCATTTATTTGATGTATTTTATTATACAAAAATACAGTAAAAATACTAATATTGTGAAAGCTTGTTAAAATCTACAATAACAGTCAGGGCCGTCCTTTGGGCAGTGCAACTGGTACGGTTGCACCGGGCCCCAGAATGTCCATATTTTTGTCCAGAATGAAAAGAAAACATTTATTTGAAATAGTATGGTGACGCATTGCTGCCAAACATATTATTTTTTCCACTCAACTATGTTGTAATAATGAGATATGTCATTTCATCTTTTCTCGCAATGTTTATGTCATTATTACGATATAATTGACTGGAAAAAATATTTGTGGCAGTAATCCGTCACGTCTGAAAAATGGAATTGTTTTGTGTTGAATAATTTCGTAATTCAAATGTCTTTACTGCATTACATTTAACACTTTTTAGTTTTTTGTTGTTGTTTTTCACTTAAATATTCCTGTGGCCTGCAAAACCACTATGTTACGGCTGTCAGTTGATTAAAATATTTAATCTAATTAATTACATGACGTTTCGATTAATTAATCTAAGAATTGTTGTGCGTCTGTTTTTACATTTATTATGTCTATGAGCAGCACAGCAGTGTTTAGTTTCTGAATGAATCTGCGTTTTGAATGAATTGGGTGAATCAATGATTCAAAGGCCCATTCAAAAAGTGAGCCGTATACTGAAGGCAAATTCCAAATGGAAGTGAGCACCCCTATGCCCTACTCCCTTCGAAGGGCAGAGCCCGCAAGATCTCCTAACTGAAGATCACATGATCACAAACGGATATCACTTCCGTGAAGTGACCATCGCATGTTCCCTTCGCTAACGGACTTCTGGAAGGGCCCTTCGTGAAAGGATTCAGTTGCTCACTTTCGTTTGGAACGTCCCTACAAATGGCGTCCCCTTCCCGAAGTGCCCTTCAAGGGTGCAACAAAGCCGTTTGGAATTCGCCCTGAATTCCTGAATGAATCAGCCGTTTGAACGAATCGAATGAAAGACTCATAAAGACATTTACCGCCACCTGCTGGCAGTTTTAGTTTATTATTTACGGAAGAGGATTAGGGCCAAGCAATAATAAAAAAATAAAACCATCTCGAGATTAAAGTCGTTAAATTTCGTTAGATTTCCACTTTTCCGATGTGATATGTGATGAGATGAGAAAAGGAAGAAAAGTGAGTTTTGCAAAAGACGGATTCGAACCCTGTGGATCATATCATACGCTACTCCACAGCGCATTACTCTCCAACCTCTGTCACTGCAGACGCTGAATAATACTGTCCAACGAGATGAAATGAACATGACACAAATCTGTTTTTCTCTACTTTTTCTTGAAGTTTAATGACTTTTTTCTCAAAATTTAACGACTTTTTTCTCGTAATTTAATGAGTTTATTCTCAACATTTTATCTCAACTTTTTTCTCACAATTTAATTACTTTTTTCTCAACATTTTTATTTTGACTTTTTTTCTTGAAATTTAATGACTTTTTTCTTGAAATTTAACAACTTTTTTTCTCACAATTTAATTACTTTTTTCTCACAATTTAACTACTTTTTTTCTAGTAATTTAATGAGTTTATTCTCAGCATTTTATTTCGACTTTTTTCTCGAAATTTAACAAGTTTTTTTCTCGAAACATAATGACTTTATCCTCGAAATTTAATGAGTTTTATCTCAACATTTTATCTGGACGTTTTTTCTCGAAATTTAATGAGTTTAATCTCGAGATGGTTTTATTTTTTTATTATTGCTTGTCCCTAATCGTCTGTACTTATTCCTTTCATTGCATGAATGAAAAAAAAAAAAAAGAGATGTTTCTCAAATTATCTTCTTTTATGTTCCAAAGTTTATGTTGGGCCGTTGTAACCTAAACGTTTATGTGTAATAAATTTTATGTTGAATCAAATAAAATATTTCTTTCTAAAGCTACTATTTGTAATGTTTACTTAATAATTTCTCATTATAACACAAAAATAGCATTAAATAATCTTTTGGGATTATTTTCATAGCCAATGTAATTTGCGATTAATTAATCGAGACATCATGTAATTAATTAGATTAAATATTTTAATTGACTGACAGCCCTAATATATATATATTGTATATATAGCATTTTTTTTTTCGAAATAAAACAAAAATAATGAAACAAACCACTGTATGTATAATTAATATAGAGCAAAAATATTTGTTCACAAATATTTTACATCAAGTATGCCATGTCACACTTCAGGCATTGCTTGACAACTCAGGTACAGAACATAATAAAGCCTGTAATTACATGTAATGTACGTCCTTAATGGCTTGTGGGTTGGTTTGCAAAATTCTTGCACTCCATAGTGGATCTCCCTGCAAACACAATATATGCGTGATTAAACTTGTGATTTATTGACAATGTCTGTGTAACAGTACCTACCTGTAACTGAAATCCACTTGCTTCAAGTTCTGTTGCTAGACCTCCGTCTAAAATGAATGGACTGGGATCCATTTTGACTGCTGTGCTTCGTGGAAATACCTTTCGAGTTTAAACCTCAACTAAACATTAAATCACTTTTGAAATACAGTAAAAGACCTTTGTCTTACATTGTCACAGATTTGCAACTTTTTAAGCTAAACCTAAATTTAGAAGGATGTTAAATTGTAGTCAATAGCTTAATAGCCCTGGTAAGAAGCTCTCCGAAGCGAAACTAGAGTCAAAGTCCACACCATAACAAACCCATGTGCGAGTGGCAGTTGGCGGTAAAGGTCAGAAACTACTACTTCCGGGTTACAGTAAAACTCAAACAAGCAAACTATTTACCCCATAAACGTCTGTTTACTCACCAGACTTTAAAAACGAAATTAGCTGAATGTTAAAACACCACGCAACATAGTTACGAGTTCACTGGAGGTACGTTATGGTTTATTATTTTATTCGTCGGTAGCCCGTTTGATGTTGTTGCTAAGGTGATGAGACGTAACAGCGAGGCTAAAGGAAAACAATCAACCGTCTGTTAAACAACAACAAACAACAAATATTATCATTCCTTTAAAGAATTCAGACATGGTAAGTGGGAGAGTATATTTTCCATTATTTAGATATGAGTAACGTAATAAAGGACTCAACTCATATGATCATGAATGTTTGTTGTGGTTTTGGCGGAAGTCGTTTGCTTTTTAACAATGTAACGTTAAGTTTTTCCAATGAAAGAAACTCAAATCACATAAACCAGTGAGATTAAATGTGTTGTCTGCACTAAATATAAAATATCATAAGTAACTTACATACTCATGTAAACATCTCATGTAAACTGCAATAAAGCGATGCATTAAGTCATAGCAAGTAAACACGCATCTAGTCTATTTAAATCCTAGTTAAATGAAGATAATGCATAATAATTTACAAAGCAAAACAGTTTTGAAACGGCATAATTTGTGGACTAAAAACTCTTGATCTGCCACTAGATGTCAGCATTGGTTTCCTTGAGGTTCTTCGAGTAACAAAGTTTTTAAAAGAATGCAGTTTTGGCAGGTTTCAGTAAGCTAGTTTTGAAAACTAGATGTCTGGCTTGAGGCTCTACAACATCATATTGAAGATGGAGGATGCCATTTTCCATTGAAATTACAGATCCAGTTCAGTCAGAAGCTTTTATGTCATTAAGTGGAATGATATGCTTTTTTAGTGTCATTTGCTCAACAATCTAAACCTTGTTATTCTTTGGGTAACAGGATACTTTCACCATCATCTACTTGCTCTGTTGTGCTCCTACACTATGTTTATTTTCCAATTCACATTCTGTCTCCTTAAGTAGTGTACATTGATCCATCTCCATGCAGACAGCATGAAATGTTTGCAGTGATAGCATAGGGCAACAGCAGGTGTCTGAGAAAGTGTCAGCTTCCAAGAAGGGCTCTGAGAGGAAAGCCCTATTTTTCAGTGTTAGAGGTGGCAGATAAGCCCAGCTATTTCCAGTTCCATCTGGCCAGGATCATTAACCAGGAGTCTGTGATTTTGTTGTGCTGAGCCCCGCACCCCCTCAAAATGCCTTGCTTTCATTCCATTCAGATAAAAAAAAGGGTTTTCATGATGCTTTCACTTAAGAACAACAACAACAACGGTGCTAATATTGGAGAAAAAGCTTTCCATATTTCTTCTTAGATATACAGATGTCCTCAGGTAACTGTGGCCACATGCAGAATGTGGAAATATAGCCCCTATGTGCTGTAGGGGGTGACTACCTGCTGAAATGTACTCTTTCAGACTGGAAAAATGCCACCAAACACTGCAGTAGTCTTGATCATGAAAATGTAGGCTAGTGTTTTAATATATCAGTTGTTTCTGTCATATTCTAATTACAAAGCTGCACTGCACCACACTGCAAAATAATGATTTTATTACTCCGTATTTTTGTCTTGTTTTCATTACAAATATCTAAACACTATTAAATCAAGATACATTTACATGAGAAGCAAACTGACTTGAGATATTAAGTCTTGTTTTCTGAAAAATAAAAAACAAGAAATAATATCTGTCAGTGGGGTAAGAAAAATAAACTTAATTCAGAGGGAAGACAAGATTATTTTTCTTAGCCCATTGGTATATTGTCTTGTATTAAGCATAAATTTGGATACATTTTTCAGAAAACAAGTCTTAATATATATTTTATTGTTATTTTTTGGAAAAAGTCAAGTCGCATAACGTATAATGCATAAGAATTTTTTTTTAATTCATTGCTTTTCCAAACAACATTTAACAACAACTACAAAAAAAAAAAAAAAATACAGTAATAGAAAAATAAAGACAATCTTCCTAAGTAACATAATATTTTCAGTATGTAAATTATTTAATGTGCTGTGAGGAAAAATATTTCAACAGTCTTTCTTGCTGACTGGTATAAGGCCTCATATGAGAGGTGATAATAACTACCTATCAATTTCAGTACAGCACCTGGAACTTTTAGCTTTGGCACAAAACTTCACTGTGGAAATCCTAATGTGACAAGCCTCCAGATGTGATTTATGGCTTTTCAGACCTGTGCCTCAGCGTATTTGTACAAAGAAGGCTGTTCATTGTCAATATTATCTCTGTCCCAGCTGACTGAGGCGTAAAAATAGCTCTTGTTTGGGGGAAGAGGCCCTGTTAGAGTCAAGATAGCTCAATTACGTTAAAGGGATTCTCACTGAGTCTCTACGGTTTGATGAATGAGAAAGCATTCGCGTTATGTTGCAGATGCACTAATGATCTGTTGTTAAATTAGTTAGGATAATGTGATGCCATGTTTAGGCTCAGTGTTGACATGTTGCCGCTATGATTTAGCGAGCATGTGGCTTGGAGGATGGATGGCTTAGTGCCTTGAAATGCAACATTAAAGCACTGCCGTTCTGATATATACTGATGATGATTATCTGTCAGTTATTATGTCAGTTATTATGAATATTAATGGATCTTATGAGTCAGTGTTGTAGGCCTGCTGTTATTTGCTTGAGTTTTGATGTCCACTGATCAACAGTAGATTAACAGATCATTTCTCATCATCACTATGCTGCTCATGGCCTCAGCTATATCACCCTGAATCACAGCCTGTGCTATGAATTTCACCCACAAGGTGGCGCTCTGTGGTGAACAAAGATCACACCAACATGCTTGCTCTCCATGTTTTGTTCAAGGGCACCTCTGAGTTGGTATCAAGGTGAAATCAGCCACTTAATAGTGAAACAACAGTCACACTCAGAGATTTAGATGCTGTCTATTTTAATAACTTCTTACACACTTTGTTTTCAACAAGTCCTGTATTAAATACGCATGGAATCTTGGCTATGACTAATACTCATTTTTATGAAAATGGCAATATCTTGAAGCTCCTGGTTTAGAGACATTTTAACGTGTTTTTTAGAGTTGCAAGATATATATAGCATTTTTGTCTACCAGTTCTCACTATATACAAACAGTTGTCCACACCGTATGCTACTATATGTTATAATATTGTGTTGACTAAATTCATATAAGTTTAGTCATCATAGGTGTCTTCCTAATTTGCATGCACTATTCTATGGTGTTTTGTAGTAATGGTGCAAGTAATGTGCAAATTCAAACAATACGAAGTGCACTTTTTTATTATTATTAGTTTTGTTGTTTTGTTTTATTGCTTTGTTTTGTTGGCAAACATGGCAGGACATGAAAAAAATACATTAATTCGTTAATATGGAGCTTTTTATTGCTTGTCACTTTTTAACTTTGTGTGGGGTTAGGACATTATATTAGCATTTTAGATTTTGTTTTGTTTTGTTTCTGTTTTTAGTAGTATAAATATAAATGGCCACTCTAAAAATTTTCAGAACTACGGAAATTTTTTTTATTCCATCTCCCTCAGGCCTCATGACTAGGCAATAGTATAAAGGCCCCTCCTCATCACAGGGCCCCACACAACATTTCTGGGTTGCCCCTCTAATGAAGACTCTGAATTTAAAATATATTATCTGTAGTCTATCGATCTATTGATAGTTTCTATATTTGTGCAGCCCTAATGTTTGCACAAGTGTGTAGTGCACAGTTTCAGGAGCAGTAGCTCCAGCAGCTGGATAATGGCTCCCCATTTGCAGCGAAGCTCCCCAGGGGATCAAAGGGCTCTGAACCTCTGACTCGGCATGCTAGCAGGCCCAGCTGCCCGTCTGTGTTGAGGGTCAGAGCACGGCTGTTGTGACTCCCTGTCCAAGCATGAGGGTCAGATCAGTGACATTCCCCTGCCGTGCCTGGCTTGACTGTGTGTTTTGTTGTGTGTGTTGTGTTATGCACAGGATGAGCGCTTTGCCTTTCTGGCTGAGTGGTACGACCCCAGCGCTGCTCTCCTGCGACGATACCAGCTGCTCTACTACCCTAAAGATGGCTCTGTGGAGATGGTGCGTTCCTATACCCAGATTTCAGACCCTGACTTCTAGCTATGTTTGAGATTTGTCCATTCACATGTATGCTTTTCTTATATAGTTTGATATGAAGAACCAGCGCACCTTCCTGCGCAGGACCAAGTTTGATGAGCTTCATCCAGAGGATCTGTTTGTTGGCAACCGAGTGAACATCTTTTCCCGTCAGCTGAACCTCACGGGTTACGGGGATCAGTACACAGCCAACAAAATGGGCAGTAAGAAGGAGAGGTACTTTATTCCTGAACACCACTGCTGAGACAGAACTTGTCTTTCAAAACCTGTATGACTATCTTCTGCAGAACACGGAAATGATACTTTGAAGGAAGTCACATTGATTTCTGTTTTATGGCCAAAAAAAAAGTGAGACATTTCTCCTGATTTTCTCTTTTATGTTTCACAAAAGAAAGAAAGCCATACAGGTTTGGATCATCATGAGGTGGAGTAACTGATGACAGAATCCTACTTTATCCCTCTAAAAGAAAAGTACACACAGACAATAAATTATGTTAAAATAAGTAATCAGAATGACTTATGCACTAAATCCAAATTTTCTGAAGCCATGCAATAGTTTTGTGTAACAAAAGACATTTAAGTCATCATTTACTGATAATCCTCCCTTCCAGTAAGCTGTTATAGTGATCCAAAAATGGAAAAAATGTCATTATTTACTCACCCTCAGGTTGTTCCTACTAACTCAAGTTGTATGTGATTTTTTTTTTTTTCTTCTGTTGAACACAAAATGCTGTTAACTAAACAGTTGCTGGTAGCCATTGACTTCCATAGAGTTTTTTTCCTCCATACTATGGCAGTCACTGGCTACCAGCAACTGTTTAGTAACATTCTTTAAAATATCATTGAGTTTCTCACTCAATTAGTTGAAATGAACCGGATTAGTCCGATTCATTATAAATAATGAAAGTAGGTTTGGAACAACATAAATTTTTGGATGAACTATTTCCGGACCATCAGAAGAAATTTTTAATCATCTTCATTTAGTGTGATGAATAGCTTATTGTATATTACAAGAAAAAGTCATTAGCAACCTTTTTCTGTTTTTTCCCTTGTGGTCCCTCCTCCTTAAATACCTGCTAATATCATTTTTATAAAGTGAAGATGAGCTGCTGCGTCCCCTACTAGTGAAAATCACTGAACAATGATTACTGATTTAATGAGTCAACACTTCCTTTTCATCTCTTATATCAATCACATTAACACTGTTTCCCACTGCTCTTTCTCTCCTTTAAGATTCATAGTGGTGTGCCTTGAATATAAATTTGGGAAAGATTACAGAGGGACAGACTCAAGGCGATATGCACTCTTCAAAGTGAATTTGAGCTGCCTACTCAAATGACTGCTTTTGTTCAGTCAGAGCATCATACCTATATCTGTGACAGCAATATTATCTAATGTTTAGGGTAAATTTTAAATATATTTTCAAAGTTTAAAGTATTCCTTTTTAAAGAAATCCTTTAATAAAATATATCTAGGCTTTCAGATTAAAATGATGATAACGCAATGAAAACCTTGTTTGATTTTCATTGACTTATTAATATGTTTATCAACCAGCCTTTGTCAAGTCTGACAGGAGCAGTTGTCGATTTGTGCTTCAAGTAATTGGCATTTGCTGTGTGTTTTCCTTTGAGCTCTAAAATGAAAATAATAACAAGAGCTAAATATTCATGGTGCTGAATAGCAACACTATGGATGTGGTGTTTTTGTCTTAGATAGACCTATATGTGTGTCTGTGTTTAATTATTTCACTGAGCAAAAAGTGGCATCTTTGTCTTGCATGTTATATATCTTTCAAAAATTTCTTCCCAATAAATCTCTAAACATGTTATGAAATGCTGTGAAATTTTAAATCTAGGGTTCCAAAATCCAATACATACACAAACACACACTCACTCACTCACTCACTCATTAAAACAAATTACTCAAAACAAATACCATTATAGATTATATGTTACAATTTATATCTAATTTTTTTATACTTTGGTTCATCCCTGGCATCCCTTCTTACTTTCTGATTTGCTTTTTATACTCATGTCTTGTGTCTTCTTCAGGACTTTGGCTATGATTAAGCCGGATGCTGTCACAAAAGTTGGCAACATTATTCAGATGATTTATGATGCCAACCTTATAGTCACAAAAGCCAAAATGACCAAACTTACATGGTAAGTCATTTATGTTTTAATAAACAGACTTAAGAAATAATGATATTGACAGCAGTACTTCAGCAAAATTTCAGTAGTTACAAAGAAAAGGAGGCCGTTGGAATGCTTGTTTAAGTCAGTTTATGACTAATTATGTAAATGAGGTGTTTCAGTAACCCTAGAGTGATTTCTCAAAACTTGTGATGGGTGGATTTGACAAAGTCACTTCTTGAGGAAAAAAAGTATATCACAGCAAAAATCACACACTACTTGCTCTATACGTTATCCTGTATATCACTGGCATGCATTTGTTCTTCTCGGAGCCCCCGACCATTTTTAGCTCACACAGATTAAGTCAGGAATGAAAGATAAAAATGTTGCACACTCTTGTGTTCTGTATTCTGAAACAATTTACAATGTAAAGCTACTGAACATCTCATTAGTAGCTGCCTTTGCACAGTACCAGGAATGGATTACATTCACAGCACAATGCAGCAATTATTAACTGAAGTAGTGAGAAAGGAAGAGCGTTAGAGAAAAGAGGCCATGTCTAAAGTTGCAATTGCAGGCGCTATTTCTTTGGCCTGTTTTGTAAAAGTCAATGTATGGTTTGCATAAATTGTGGTAATATGGGTGCTGGTAGACTAAAAGTTAGAGTCTGGCTATCATCTATCACAAAAACTGTGTGTTCAGTCACAGGGAGAAGTGACTAAGAACTGGGGAGTTACTGAAGTCACAATTTTCACAAAGTTAAACTGTGCCCTTGAGCAAATCAGACCAGTGGATTTGACCTTCAGAATAGAGGAGTTGTTAGGAGTAAATCTGAGGACATTTTCAGGTGATTTCAGAGTAAAATTGCTTTAAAGGGCTTAGTAACCTTGCGTGTTCATAAATGTGGGTAATAAAAAGCGCCATTCAGGATGAGCCAAGCAGAGCAGGGAGCTTTAAAATACAATATTAAGTTAACTTCAACCAAGGCTAAAATGAGCTAAATGTATTTTTGTTTAAAATTATAAAATAATAAACTCTGTACATCAGTAGCTATTTTAGTGCATTTGCTATGTAAACATCATAACAAATATATGGAAAAAGAAAGCCCAAGACAGTGTTATTTTAGTAGTCTATTATTGATATAAAACTAGATTTTTACTTAAATTTTATATATTTTTTAATTTTGTAATTTTATGCGCTTCTGTAATTTTTTTTAGTTTTTGTATTTTATATGGATTTAATTTATTTTTATTTCAGTTTCAGTATTTATATTATGTATTTTCTTTTCTGTTTCATTACAATTCTCAAAAACATTTTTAATAATTGTTAATAGTTTAATGGTTTTAGTTTTAGTTAACAATAACAACATTTGCCCAACAACATGCAACATTTAAAAAAAAAAAAAAAAATTCAAGGGAAGTCAGATAATTTTGTGTCAGTCATAATAGCTTATGATTGTATGAGAAGGAATAACATTTGGAGATCTTTTGGATGTCTTTGTATATTTGTAGACATCCCATTGGCGCTAAACCATTTCACAGTAAATTAACATTTATGTATTTGGCAGAAAATATGATCCAAAATGGCTACAGTGAATTTGAATATAAGTTTTTCTCTATATGTCACTATACATGTGGTTTAGTGCACATTTTTTAGAGAGTGGAAAATGCTGAGGGTTAATCTTTCCTTTTCCTCTTGAAATATGCTGACATGGAGAGTTTCTCTGATAGACTGTGTTGTTTTAGCCTGGTCAGGTTTTGCTGCTTTAACCTTTCCTCAAAGTAGCAAGCAGCTGTTCATTAACAGAGACAGTCCTTGTCAGAGAATGAAGATGTGGAAGTTGTGTTAAGCATATTATTCTTGGACTAGACGTCATCAAATTAATAAATGATAGAATTACAACAAAATGGTATGAAGATGAAACTTTTAGTTCCTTAATTTCATCAGTCAAGAGACGGTGGGATTTGGAGATCACTTATTAACCCTGTGTTCTTTTATTGCTTTCTTACAGGAAGCAGGCAGCGGACTTTTACACGGAACATCAGTCAAAGTCTTTTTTCAAGTGAGTCTTTCCTGAGTCAATGATTGACTTATATGTAAGGGCTGCTTTTGAAGGAGACTCTGACACCTGAACCAGATTGTCATAGTGACTTTGACATGACTTTGCATTACACTGCGTGTTTTTAACCGCAGATTCAATCATAAGCACCACAGCAAAATGTTGCTAAAGCCAATTGTCTTCTTCAACAACAGTAATTTGGTGCAGTTTGTGAGCTCCGGTCCCGTGGTTGCTATGGAGCTGATGGGGGATGAGGCAGTGTCGACTTGGAGAAAAGTTCTAGGCCCAACCGAATCTGCTGTGGCACAAAAAGATGCAGCGAATAGTCTCAGGGGCCAGTTTGGTACCGATGGCACTAAGAATGCAGGACATGGGTCAGACTCACTGGCATCTGCTGCACGGGTAACAAAAAAGCAACTGTCAATAGCAATTTATCAAGCCCACAATCTTCTGTTGTTCTTTTTTTTCAGTGATATGCTAATAATGGCAAAGGAAATGATTGGGTTATGTGTTTTTAATTATAACTATATAGGAGCTAGAGTTCTTCTTCCCTTCCACTACTGGTCACGGCCCCTCCAACACAGCCAAGTACTCAGACTGCACCTGCTGTATCATTAAACCTCATGCCATCTCAGAAGGTAAACCCACACACACACACATACTGATGATATAATCATCATGTCTAATCAGGTGTCTTTGAAATAACCTATTATAGATGAGATATAGCATAGTTAATTATTTGCTATTTGTAATGTGCTGTTAGTAGTGTATTATTAACCCATCTCTGTTTATAAGTGCACATTATCATCAGAAGGACTATGAAACTCCTGGTATGTCATAGCCCATCATTCCTGTCCTAGTTACTCAGGCTAAATTCTCTTAAATGCTGGTCCAGGAGTTCTTCTAATAGTGACTCAAAACCTTGCCACACAACATGTGTGAATCCAGTGCCATTAGATCATATCAAGCTGTTTCACGCTGTTTTACATGAAAGAAGCACATATTTGCTTTAGCTTCCACATTAACAGGTTACTGCTTTCACATTGGGCGAGTAAGCAGCTTGGTGACGCATGGCAGAAGTGTAGGTGCAACTGCCAGGGTTCATTCTGGAAATATCAGAAATTTAAAACCAAACCTGGAAAAGTCATGAAAATTTCTAAAAAATAATTATACAATTTCCAGGTTATGGCTCTAAAATATGTTTGTACTATATTCTGGCATATATATTTTCGGTAACACTTTTATTTTAAGGTGTCCTTGTTACACGTTACATGATCTTGTACTTACCGCTAACAATAAATTATGCATAATTACATGCAAGTAACCATAAGCCAAACCCTAACCATATAGTAAGTACATGTAGTTAATTAATATTACTCAGTGCTTAAATGTATAATTACAAGGACAAGGACACCTTAAAATAAAGTGTAACCATATTTTCCATCGGGGAACGTTGCGTAGGTAGAGTGCCAAACTTGCTCAGAAACCATAGTTATGGCTGTTTTGTTGTGGCCTGTCGCTGCAGAGCAAATTACTCACTCATTGTTGGAAAAAAGACATCTGTCAATGACAGGCATACAACCAACACTTTCTGTTCAATAAATCTGATTGAATCCAGACATATTTGGCTGTTTATTATATTCTGTTATGTTCAGTATAGATTAATTACCATTTACTTTTAAAAGTGGTCTTTTGAAGACCTCAAGTAAATTAAACCAGGCCAATTAAGAATTTTAAAAACTACTCTTTCAAAAAACAATTTCTTCTGCAAAAAAAAAAAGTCTCATTTTCAAAGTGAACCCAAAATGAAAGGAGCATTTAAGTTAGCGAAGGTGCTACTTCAGAGTCATTTGGTCCTTTCGTGAATGTCTTCTCCTTGTGTAACTGTCTTCATTCCCTCCTGGCCTAGTGCTGTTTTGCTTGTTATATGTTGATGAGTATAAAACCCCCAAAGCCAGTGTGTACTCTTAACCAAGCCTTTGCTCCGGATTTGTCCAAATCCGTCTCCTGATCCCTGTTCATGGAGCATGCCGCCAGGGCACTGACCTGTGAAATCTCAAATCCTCTCGATAAGGCTGAGGTAGATATTTCACATAGTCGTCGTGGACTAAGCAGGCCCCAAGTTGGTTTTGTACATTGCTGTGGGCTGATTAACCTGGTGGGAATGTTACACACAAACACACAGAGCCCCAAAAACAGACGAACACAAAAAATACGTGCTTCAAGACCTCTCGCAGTTTTGACACACATTATATGTTGATTTTTAAAGGTTTCAGTCCTTCACTGATAACTTTGAATGTCCTTTTTATGTTGCATGTCTCACAGTCCCATCAAAATAGTTCAAGAACATTCAGAAATGTCAGATTGTATTGAAAGAAGAACACTGAAGTCTCATAGTCTCTCTTTTTGCTTCTACCCAACATCGTTTCGCCTGTTAGCAGCATTGGATCAACTCTCTATTAGTCACCCAATTTTCCATCCAATCGCACACCCACACTCATATTCCGGCTACAAACCTCCTGCAGTGCGTCTACTCTTAGACCTCCATCAAAAGTGCTGGCAACCAGTGATTTAAAGAGGATTGCAGTCCTGATTAACTTTTGATTGGAGGTCTAGAGCCCACCAGCTTTGCAAAAGGAGTAAATAAAAATAGCCAGTAATGAAAGTCCCTGCTGAGAGAGCGGCTACATGATTGTAATTAGACAGATTATGCAGCAACCGCTCTGTTCATTTGTTTTGAATAGTCATGTGGCTTGGTTCACCTTGTGTTGTAACATTACTTTTGGATTATAGACTACAATAGCATGTTGTTTGCATCACTCTACTGTATTTTCACTCAAAACCAGTCTCTGTGAAATGTCGCATTGTGTACGATTGGATTGTGTGATTGGATGTCTTGTCACAAGGCCGTCATCACCCATGTAAATTTTGCCCTGAACCCTTAAAGGGGTCATCGGATGCCTATTTTGCACAAGTTGATATGATTCTTTAGGGTCTTAATTAAAAGTTTATAACATACTTTGGTTAAAATTTCTCAGTAGTAGTGTAAAAAACACCTTTTTTTACCCTGTCAAAATCAGCTCTGTTTTCAGCAAGACGTTTTTAGTCCATGTTGCTTTAAATGCTAATGAGCTCTGCTGACCCCGCTCCTATCTTCCGTGGGGTGACTAGCAGTACTGTTTACTTTAGCCGCGAAACTGGCTAACTAGTACATTATTAGGAAAGGCGATTTTGCAAAGATTCATAAAAAAACCCTTATACTCACTTCTTATGTAGATGAAGCTGGATCACGAATGATTCGTGCGAACATAGACACATTTAGGCGGATTGGGGATCGGCACATTCACTTCAAAGCGAAAGTAACATTAATCCTCTGCGTCTTCAGCGGCTCAGATGTCGGGAGTAAGTGATGACTGCTTTATTCATTATTACATCCAACAACAAAGCACTTCAATCGCTTAATCTGAGACATCTTGTCTTCCCCTTCACTGAAGTCGACACAATGGTGGTCGAACTGTTTACAGCTCACTCAGTTCACTCAGATCACTCAGGGCGGGTCTAAGGTAAAACAACTTGTCAATCAACTATCGTGGGAGCGGCCTGTGCAGAACTACGTCAATCTGACAGGAATCTCAAAACAGCCTGATTTGAGAAAGGGGATTTAAAAAAAAACACTGGGTGGATTTTTATCATTATAGGATGGATGTGTACACACTTCCAACACATATTTATGTTCAAACAACTTGAAAGTGAATTTTGCATCCGATGACCCCTTTAAGAATTTTAAGCAGCAGCACTGCATATATTTTAACAGCTTCAGTGTCACATGATTCTTCAGAAATGATTCTAATATGCTGATTTGATGCTTAAGAACTATTTTGTATTATTATCAATGTTGACATCAGTTAAGCTGCTTAATATTTGTGTGGAAACTCTGCTACATTTCTTTTTCTCAGGATACTTTGATGAAGAGAAAGTTTAAAATAATAGCATTTATTCTGAAATATTTTTTGTAAAATTATGAGTGTCTTTACTAATAGTGAACAGAAGTATTCATTTCTTTCCAAAAAAAAAAAAAAAAAAAAAAAAGGTTTACTGACCCCAAACTTTTGAACTGTATTGTATACTGTGGAAAATTGGCTAATAATGTCCCATGTGTCTTTGTTTTGTTGCGTATAGTGACTGTGCATACTGTAGCTATAGGTTAGCTAAAGGTCATATTTCTGTGAATTGTCTGCACCTGATGTATACTCCAACAAGCAGCATGCCGTAATAAATGGGTAATGATTTACTCAGACATATTGTCCAGGGTTAGGGTCATATCACAGAGTTGTAGCACATTTTTACCTGCCAAAGTTCTTTTAATAGAATACAATGATTAACCTAGTGTGCGGTGTGAAGTGAGTTTCTCTAGATGGTTAATGTTGTCATCAAGGTCAGTGTAAAATGGCTTAAACTTTGGGCACCATTCATTAATGTATTCTGAGATTCACGCCATATGGTTCAAAGTCTATAACACTAAATTTAGCTGTAGCTGGATGCATCTGTAAAAGTCCAGCCTATTGATATTAGACATTCAAATCAGATTTGACTTCCTATCGAAATTAAGTCACTTTAACAATGTGAAGTTTTAAGCATTTGTAAATGTCCTCCAATGAAACGTCTCAGCTAAAAGAAAAGCGGTTTGGTTTGTTTTGAACGAGTTCATGACTGGAATAGACAAATGTGTAGCCAGGCAGTGCTGATACCATTGCCTAGCAACAGGGCAGATTGTGTCTGGAAGCTGCTGTCAGAATTGGAACCTTTAGGGTCACCGGTGGTGCTGAGGGAGGGTTATGGATGTGTGAAGATGTCATTTATGTGACAAAAGAAAATTCTCTAGGGCAGTTACTGTGGTGCATGGGGAAATTATCTGTCGTGGTGTTTACGCTCTATGTGATACTGCATTTAATAATTTCCCTCTAATTTCTTATATGAAATTTTAAATATGGAAATGTTAAACAGGTTCTCTGTCCTTGCCCTTATCAACTATTGAAATACGAGTGAAATCACATTTAATTTGTGCTATGTAGTATTTGCCCTTTCTCTTAAAGATATGAGAGAACTGCTAAGCATTGCAATTGAATTATGGCCAAAACAAATTCACTTAAAAAAATAATATTGCCTGAAACATGTTACATGCTCTGATTGATTGAATATGTGCTTTTAGAAACATCATTTCAGTACTACTTACTGAAATTGAAACCATAATCCTCTAATTCAGTGCTAATAGATACATGTCCCACTGTGCCCTTTATTAATACAATCTCTCAGCACTCAGTCCAAAAGGAGCAGACTTAGAAATTCACTCTCGTGTTATTGAGATCAAAGTCTGTCCTTTGAAGTCACTCCTTCATGATCTCGTGAACTGTTTGTTGGCCTTTAATTCTGCATGATCATATTGGTTAAACAGAAGATCAAAAGTCTTACTTATAGACATATAGTTGTTTTACTGCAGGAACAGTCACCCTAGAGCAAGGGCGCATAGTCGATAGAACAGGATCACATGAGTTTCTTGGTCACTGCTACTTGGTATTGAACTTGAAACCTTTGTGTTAGCATCTCAAATCTTTAATCATTAGACTTTCCATCTAATGATTAGTCTGCTCTTAGAAGTGCAAGTTATTTCCAAAAACATGCGCATATACCTTGTCCTTAAAAGGAAAATGTCAATTTTGTGTAGTTAAAATATATACTTATTAGTATTACACACTTCATTTATAATTGTAATATTAATTTACTTTTTGTTTTGTCATTTATTATTTAATCTGTTAAGCCTGAAAAAATTCCCTTAATTTGTACAATTACTGTATTCCACTATACTTTGCTATCCTTAAAGGAAAAGTGTGGCTTTTTGAGATGTTAAAATATAAACTTATTATTAGTACACATTTCACCTTTAAATGTAAGATTTAATCTTCATTTTTTAAATCTGTTTTTATTATAAATCTTTAAATTATTTATTTATAAATAAAATAAATAAATACATTTATTTATTTATTAAATATATTTATTAAATATATTATTTATTTATTATTTATTCTGATTAATAGACTTTTGACAGTTTCATATGTGGAGAATGATTTAAAATACTTAAGTCTTGATATGTGGTTCATTCTTGCAATTACAGTTCTATATATGATTTAAAGAGATATTTGTAAAATGTTCAATTGTATTCAAGCCAGTTTTAAGTGAGCATCTTTCATTTGAAATGTTTTTTTTTTTTTCAGCGTTGACGGGAAAAATCCTTAAGTCAATTATAGAAAATGGATTTGAGATATCTGCCCTACAAATGGTACGTATTTTAGTTCAATTTAAATCATATTTCTATTTTTAGCTAATAATGTTGCCTAGTAAAGAAACACATTGAATGTTACAATTAGATGAAGTGGTCACACTTTACTTTACGGTCCAGTTCTCACCTTTAACAAACAATTAACTATGACTTTTGCCTCAATAAACTCCAAATTTACTGCATATTAACAGTAAGTTAGTTGTTAAGTTTAGGTATTGGGAAGGATTAGGGATGTGGAATATTGTCATGCAGAATATGTGCTTTATAAGTAGTAATAAACAGCCATCTGTTAATAATATGCATGCTAATAAGCAACTAGTTAATAGTGAGAATTTGTCCCTATACTAAAGTGTTACCAATGAAGCTTACATTTAATAGCAATACTTTTACGAACAGTATGTTCAAATAATAAAGTTGACATAATTTTTTATTTTTTTAAAGAAAGATATACATATTTTATGGCTATTAGACCAGTTCTCTATAAAAGAACAAATGACCAAACTAATAGCAAGCTAAGAGAAGTGAAAATAGTCTCTCTATGAACCAAGGGCAAACGCAATTATGTTTCCCTCTGATGTAACCTGACCCCGTCATCGACCATGCAATCTGCGACCAGATCAGTAGCCTCCCATATCTCCAAATGAGTCCTCTGCTGACCAATTACAGCGCAGCAGCTTTGCCACCTGACCCTGCTGAAAATAGTGTACAGAGGATGCCCCTGGACTAGAGTGGATCAGTGAAGGTTTTGTTGCTATTAGAAAGCATGTATGTCCAGGGCTGAGTTGCTGGTCTATAAAAAGAATATCAGACAGTGATAATGGTGTTTTGGAATAGTAGGCTTAGAGATTTTATCTCTATAGTGTTGGATAACCCACTCAAATGGGTCATTTTCCAGTCATAAATGATTAATACATTGATTTTGTTTGTGAAAATAAATATTCTTGCTGTTTTATCCTGAATGATGGAATCATTTTATATTTTATATAGTCATATATAATGTTATATGTTGATTTTTACTATATTCACTCCTTTTTAGAATGTCCCCGTAAGTGTAACGTTTGTTTTTATTCAGCAATCAAATTGATTTGGTTTTATTACAGTTCAACATGGATCAAGTAAATGCTGAGGAGTTTTTGGAGATTTATAAAGGGGTTGTAGCCGAGTACACTGTAAGTATATGTTGCTGCACTTTCTTCTATGATTTCAATTGGTCCACTAAATAAAACATGGACCCACATTTTAGTTCCATGTACTGACATTTAAATTAATCATTTGATACAGTGCACTTAGATACTTGTTGACAGTACAACTAAATCTGTCCTTGACCTTAACCATATCCCAACTCAATAGCGTGTTTGTGTTTTGCAATAGCACATGAATACAGTTAGTACATTGTACCTAACAATTAATCTTTTTTTTATTTGAGTGCATAAAATTAAGTGAGCCAAAAGCATTAATAACCCCCTTATTTGTTATGGCTAGTATATAATATAGTCAATTCAATGGTCCATACAAAGAAGTTCAGTTTCTCCTTTTTCTAGCTCACATGTGATTCCAGTTATGTTTAATTATTCATTTAGAGAAGGCGTAGTCTCCAAAGCATGTCGTAACCACATGTGCACCTGTCTCCTGTAAAACCTCTTTAAAATATATGAATACTCACCTCATGGCAATTTCCCTGTTCTGGGCACAGTGTTACGTCACAGTACATGGAATTTTGGTTCACGGGAACAACCTCCACATTCCTGTTGGCTATTAAGCTTCAATAAATCACTCTTGTCTTTTGAATTTCAGCCGAATAGCAATCATTTATTCTGATAACGTCTGCACAAGTCTTTTAGACCAGATATAAGCCAATTTCGGTTCTGGGTCATTGAAGCCAGAGGCTATTTTGGAATCTGTTGCCATGAAAACTGTCTCATCAATATCATCACCAAAACACAAGACTGCACACTGCAGGTGCAAAGTGCCCAGAAACACTTGCACTGAGCTTGCCGCTACTATAACAGTGAGTTTACACATTGAGAGAGTGGGAGCTAATGATAGTGTTCTGCAAAAATACATTAGTGAAGCCATTTAATTGTCTTGCGCTGGCTGCTGGAACAAAGTGCACCAATGCCATGCAGATCTTATCGTGATACTTTAGCACAGTTCAGTACTAAGAACAATTCCACAGGTCTATTTTCTTTCTCCAAGTCCTCCTCCTCTCTTCAATGATGACTTTTAGAACTTGTGAAGTTTCTGTGGAGTTATAATATAGTGAACAAAGTGATCTTCCCAATATTGTATAATGTATTTTGCAACATGTTTCCATGTCATCACTCAATGACTCCTCCTCTTATTATGTAATATATGGCAAAGCCTTTGGTAATAATTTTATAATAAACTAAAATATAATCTCCACTATAAGCATAAACCTTTTAAGAACATAAAAGGAATTGCTTTCAAATACTCAGTAATATATATATATATATACAGGTATTTATGATGGTAATGTAATGGGTATATAGCATTTGCGATTTTTGTTTTGTATGTATCAGAAATGTTTGATTTTGAAATATATTTTGAAGGAACTCATACATTGTTTATCATGTCTTTGAGATCTAAAAATGGTTAAAGCTGCCATTTTTTAAAAACTTCCTCAGTGCTTATTATTATTTTTGAAATCTAAAATTAAAAAGTTACCATTGTGAACACCGTAACTATATGTGAAAGTCTGTGCATGATGGGCACTTCACATTCACCCCATAATTCCCATACCCCACAAAGTTATACACGCCAAAAACAGAGGCCAACTCATCAAACCAGATTAACAGAGAATGAGAACTAGTCTTGTTGCAAATTACCTGTTTCAAGAACAATAGCAACAATTGTTTGCTTTGACATCCTTTAATTTATATATTTATTAAGAGGCACACTGGTAACTCGAGTCCTCCAGCTGCTCCAATGTCTTCCCAAGGTCTGTTCAGATAATAAGCTCTTTCATTGGTACAGGCAGGTAGACCGAAGCAAATCGTTAACTCTTGACTGCTTGTGTTGCAGAATATGGTGGATGAACTTTGTTCTGGACCTTGCATGGCCCTGGAGATCCATGCTACCGACGCACCCAGAACCTTTCGGGAGTTCTGTGGACCTGCAGACCCTGTGAGTAACTAGATGGTTCAGTCTTGATATAATGTGTATTTATTTCCTTGGGGTTTCCCCCCAAAAACTTAAATAATGTGTTTATACCCACAAGCATTGCATTAATCGTTTCAGTTCTCTTTTTATATACTGTATGTACAATATATGAACATATAACCTCATTATCACCTCAAGGTTTTATGAAAGTTATAACAAAGACTTAATGGTCCTTCAGTCTCTTGGACTCAGTGACCTCTTTTACCTTATGTATCATATAATCTGTAGCACTCTGAAGGCATATCATCTGTACTTCCTGGGTAAAAAACCTGCTTTGTGTGTGCATCAGCCAGTCGAAATGTACACCACCATGGTTTCGTCTTGTACGAAAGATTAGTCTGCCCACTCATGTTGCATGACGACTGTTTCTGCTCAAGGTGGCCACCATTCTGCCAACTGATTTCTACTATTGCCAGAGATAGCTTGTAAATTGCAGGTACCAGTCATGATGTACCATTAGATAAGAATTACAATCCTTGCTTCTTGGAGTCCTTGGGTTGGGGTTTATCGGCCTTACGCATGGTACTAAAAGGTTTGATAATAATGTGGACTTTGTCATTTTCATTGTGGTGCTTGCTCATGGTCCAGTTGGTTTCCTGTGATGGTAAAAACGTGGACTAAGGGCTCTAGAGTTTAGTCATCTGGTCAAGGACCCAGTGAAATCAAATTGGAGTATTGTGACTTTGAGTCTATGTTTGTTAGCTTTTAGGTTCTGTATATGTACTCATTGAGTTTAAAATTTATTATTTTTTAGCAGATATAAAATTTAATAAAGTATTATTATTATTATTATTATTATTAATAAAATAAACCATTTTTTAATTCAAATTGCAAATTGGACACATGAGTGATATGACGTGAAATGTTTCTATTGACTAAATTTTGATGTCTTACACGAGCTGATTCTCACCCGCTAGATATTTGTGTTCTTTGACACAAATGGCTTTGATATGCAAAACATAGCTGCAGTGTTGTGACCTTTACAAGGTCAAACTGAATTGCTCAATCATGGGTTCCGGAAAGAGCTCCACACTTCTCAGTTGACAACCCCGCCCTGGGACCTCCCCACACTCTCTTACACACACATTCACATGGCACAGAGGGAAGGAGAGAGAGCGTGAGAGTGTGTGGTTGGTTTTTATACACTCTGACAATCTGTATATCAACATTGTCTGGACACAACAGCAACACTTATTGCCTTATATCTCACAAGTTGTTTTAACCCATGCTCTTTATTTTAACAAGTTCTCCTGCTTTCCCCCCTCCTTTTGTGCTGGATCTGTGGCTGCATGTCTGTGGTTTATAAACACTGCCAGTATGATGCATAAAACATAGTTATTATGTGTGTTTTGGTGAGATAACCTGGTCTATATATTGTACCGTAAACACTTTTTGATTGTTGCTGTGTATAAATGAGGGGTTTCCACCCATTCCTTTCCATTCACCAAATCACACTAAACACATGTGTGCTGAGCCGCCTTTTACATCCATTTATAAACTTATAAAAACATTGTAGTAGTGTTTAGACTGAATTCAGTCATTTATCTTAAATTGTAGCACAGCTCTTAACAGGGTATGTCTTTAATCTATTTTTATTTGAGTTTTTTGAAGTACTTCAACTTATTTTATTTGTCGAGGCTGCTTTTTTTAAAATTTTGTTTACATTTTTAAAGTTTATCATCTAGAATTTGTATTTATTTCAGCCTTATTTCAATTAAAGAACATTATTTAAAATATTTGTTTAATTTCATTTAATCATTTTATTTTTAGCTTTAACAACAGTGGTACATTAGAAAGAGGACAGGAAATGGTGGGAGGTGTCATCATGCTATGACTCAAGCTGTATTTGAACACATCTTGCCTGAGTGTTAAAGCTCTATTTTTGAGATAGCATATAGCTGGAAGGACTTTATCCTGAACTGCTCCAACCTGAACAGTCATTCCAGTGTTCTTCATTCTTAAATCAGTGGATCATTTATTGAAAGTTAGAAACTAGATAAATTGTCTTGCAATATGTTTTGTTGATGACCAAATTAATTTCAGATTGATGGCAAAATAAAGTAGCCAGAGTAGATATAGAGAGTTTGTCAACTGAAAGTACATCATCACAGTTCCCAGGGTAGACAGCTCTATTGATTGTAATGGAAGAAATCTTATGATTGCATGCATCTAGTGTCGACACACCTAACTAGATATTTTTTTAAAAGTTGCATGCAGTTTTGTTTGTTGTTGTCACCTAGGCTACAATGACATGTTTTCATTCATGCTTTCGGTCTGTAATAAGCCTAGTGAAAAAAAAAAAAATGTATTAGGTAAGTTTAACAGTCCTTAAGATAATATTGCAGGATTGCATTAAAGGTAAAAAAAAAAGAAAAAAAAAAGTAAAAATTGATTTGCAAGCCGGATATTAGGATAAACCATTAACACTTTGAGACTCCAGGATTGTGTGAACAAAAGAAAGGGAGAACTATTTTCAGCATTGTTTGTGAAGGATTAGTTGTAGTTCATAAAGAGAGGATAATACTCTTCATCGCTGTTTGAGTCTGAAGGCAGGCGTGTTTTTCTTTCATTTCAGCCAAATTTCTCAAAATCCTGTACAAACACAAAGATTACATTAATTCAGGTTGGAATGTGTAAAGTTTTGTGAGATCTGGACAGGGCATCATAAAATTTTCTGACCACAGGTCAGCTTTTTATGACATCTTCTGCAAAGGTGGGAGATGTGTATGATTTTTGGGGGGAGAGGTCAGTGTTTGATGACAAGGTTAGTCACTCTAGATTCAGCATGTTTCACTAACCACTCTTTTGCCAAGGGATCGCCAGTGGTTTTCCCACTGCTGGACACACTTTAGTGTCATGTAATGCCTTACCAAATAGTAAATTTGGAAGGTCCATGAAAATAGTTGTAAAGTCTATTTTTTATTTAAAATCTGTATTGGGGAGCAGTAGCACAGCACGGTCCATCATATGGTGGAAAACAAGAAACAGAGGTAGGAACATGCCTCCTGTCTTTATGCCACCAACACTCTTAAAAATAAAGGTGCTTCACGATGCCATAGAAGAACCTTATTGTCTAAATGGTTCCATAAAGAACCTTTAACATCTGAAGAACCTTTCTGTTTCACAAAGATTCTTTGTGGCGAAAGAAGATTCTGCAGATTATAAAAAGGTAAGAAAGAGATGGTTCTTTAAAGAACCTTTGACTGAATGGTTCTTTGTGGAAGCAAAAATGGTTCTTCTGGCATCGCTTTGAAGAACCTCTTGAAGCACCTTTATTTTTAAGAGTGAACACTGAAGATTAACTTCATACCTGAAGATACATACTTTATTTGGCAGTATTTATCATATTTTGAGCCTCTTTGTGTCCTAGTGTAGCACCAGTCCCTGCAAGGAGGACGTTGTTTTGTGCTTTGTAAAAAAAAAAAAAAAAAAGAATAAATAAATGAAATATGTGGATGCACTAATAATTAAATCATTACCACAACCGATAATTATTTTAATGTTATTGCCAATAACTGATTAATGGGCAATATTATAAATGTATATTACTTTGTTCAATAACAACAACAAAAAATTAAAACACATTAAAAACTACAATAAATAGGAATGTACAACATATCAGAACCATATCGGTTATCGACCGATATTAGACATATTTAAAATTATTGGCATCAATATTGGATAATTGTTCATTTCCCAATTCTTAGTGTCACCTAGCAGAATTACAAAAATAATGAATATTTTCGAACAAACTTTCACGTGTCACTCCCAATTCAAACATCACAAACACATTTCTTAACGGTGTATAAAAATTAAGGCATGTCTCAAAAGGTAAAAGTAAGCTACTTTCAATTAAATGATCCAACATATTAGAAATACTTTTAACTTGAAGTTTAGCTTGCCTGTCAAGAAGAAACCGTTCATTGGCTCGATTGAAACCCAAATATTCCATCAAATTCCTCCATCTTGTAAAAACACTACCAATGTTTACCCTTGTTTTACCCCATTGTCTTTTTGCCAAATACACAGAAAAGTTTGATTTGCACTTCTGCAATGAAATACAGAAGAACACCCTTTTGGTTGTGTGGAGGTATGCAAGTACGTATAGGTAGACAGTAAGGGTGTAACGGTTCACAAAATTCACGGTTCGGTTCGATACGACACAGTGGTGTCATGGTTCGGTACGTTTTCGATACGGGGGGCGGGGCAATTGGTTACTTCGTAATTTTGGAAATATTTCTTTTTTTTAAAACATAAAGGCGAGCCAATGGATATCACACAAGCACGGGTTTGCACCAGGGTTTGCACACGTGCAAACTTTGTACAAGATTTATGCTGGTGAACATCTTAATCTCAGTCAATTCGCTATAAGCAGAAAGTGAAAGTAAAAACGGAATGATGGAGTAATGACGGAGCTTTCGGCATCTGACGCCACATTCTCTCAGAGACAAAGAGAGACGAATCTACTTCAACATATGCTGATAACGGTATAGCCTTATGCTTTATATTTCTCTTGTGGCCCGTACATAGTGAAAAAAAAATGAGAAGAAATGTGTTTCGTGTTAAACAGGTTGTTTTTGAAAGTCGGTGCTTGAAATAAAAGCTTTTTATTTCATTGATTTTTATTGATGACTGCAGTGTTAATATTTTAATTATAGGACTATAATTTATTGTATAGCCTAATAGACCTGTTTTAAAAGACCTTTTTTTAAAACATTTTAATTGAGGAGTAAATATAGCCTAATCTTATCCTCGCAGCGCATTGTACTTTTAATTTAATAATAAAAGTAAATTCATAATAATAATAATAGGCCTAAATAAGAATGTAACAGGCCTACATTAATTGGAAATGCCAAATCCTCTTAAGATTGCCAATAATTCATGTTTTTGACAATGTCTCTGGCTATCGTCAATACAAGATCATCGTCTTTCGACGCACCCCAGCAAGGGGAGGTTATCGCAGGACAGACAGCACGATGCCTGTTACGTCGTTTGGGCTGCGTTGTTGAGCGCAGTGGCACTGTGGCATATTTCACACACTTTAAGCTTTTACTTTCCAAATGTAATAGGATTAGTCCGACGAATCGTTCAGTTTGTAATGCGTACCGAACCGAAAGCCTCGTACCGAATGGTTCAATACGAATACACGTATCGTTACACCCCTAGTAGACAGGCAGGTAGGCAGGGACGGATTATGACGCAGCGGTCTGATTAAAGGCCCCCCTCAGTTGAAAGCCCCCCCACCCACCCCCAGCGTGTTAACTATATCATGAGATGTCACGATTCCCAAATATAATGGATTTTGGGCCTTTATATCTCACAGACGCAAACATAGTACAGACACGCACACAGAGACGCAGAAGGAGAGTTGTTGTCAGTGATGCGGCTGCCCCGCGAATTTATCAATGAAATAGTTTCGTAGCTGTAAAGCTACAAGACATTTCTCAGTAGCGAGGTTCTTGAAGCAGTTCAACTTAAAGATTCGTTATTCGTAGACGCTGCTGCTGAACACTGTTGAGAGATGCACAGACGCTGGTAGAGAATGGCAGAGAATGAATTTGCATATGTATGCCGCCACAAATAGTGTAATTCTGTGGGACTATGGTATAAATAAATTCAACTGTATAACAGTTTCACTGCAATTCATGTTATAATGGTAGAATTAAAGAACAATAAACATAATACATATTACTGTTGCACTTATCTGTATAATAACTGCAGTTATTTTTAAGCTGTTGTTGACATCCTATCTAAAACGTGATTTAGCCAAAAAAAAAAACAACAACAACAACAGCAATAACTTTACCACTTTAATATGTCTTGCAATATCCGTGTGTGCAAAGGCGATCCTCTTGTTCAGTATTCTCGAGGTCTGAATTGATATAGCAATATTGACGACCTTGCTGTTTTGGCAAGGGGCGGGGCAGTACTGAAACACCGTCTAAGCTGTTCGCCAATCACAACGCACTGGGACAGCTAACCAATCATAACACATTTCGTTTTTCGGAAGGCGGGCCTTCATCAAACCCGAAACTAATCGAGCCGTTTGTGCCAGGCTGGGGAGAAAGATATTGTAATAATGTAAATTATGTGAAAAATAATGCGATTTTCGAACCACCAAGCATGAGAGCATGTTCTAGTACACCCCTAAAACAAAATCAAGACTTTGTAAAAGAGCATAATAGGACCCCTTTAAGACGTTCGATTTTTATTGACTGAACGCAAGCGCTTATTGCCATAGAAAACACTGTAATGGTTTCCACTGATTACGAAATATTTTTGTTTGCTGGGGTGGTACTATTAAATAGGCCTATTAATAAGGAAGGGGGGCCCAAAATATCGTTTTGCCTATGTCACGATAAGAGGTAAATCCGGCACTGTTTATTGTACAGAAACAGAGCAAAATAGCATTTACATTATCAAAGAACATTATCATTGACTTTAGTCTAGCCAGAATTCAAGCACTCTCAAAAACTCCCATTAATCACTGAAGTTGCTTACATTGTGAAATGAATATCTTGCTTACATCTTACGAACATCTGCACTGTTGTTTCTGATGAGAGAAATCGGCAGAGAGCAGAATTCAGAATTAGCGAATGCTAATTTGAATTTAGCAGCTGATGATGTGCCGCACTGAACAATCTAATCACACCGGTGTGATCGTTTATCAGATATAAAAAAAAATATTATTCGGCTATTTTTGTCTTTTGGAAGCTGCATTCAAAATCCACTTGCCTCAGAAATCTGAGGGGGCACGGTTGAAATCGCGTTACAGGAGTATTTAGGCTGGGCCCCCCTCTGGTCCAGTGCCCTGGGCACGTGCCAACCTCGCAAAAGATTTAATTCACTAGTTCATGTGTAAATACCTGCTGTTATTTTCTGCCTTTCTGCATTCATTTACATTCTGTATGTGTCTGTTTGAAATTGATAAGCTCCAAGGCTGACTTTTGTCCAAGGTTGTGCAGACGAAATTAGGCATTTGTTTTCTGTGTGAGAATGCACCAAGGTCCTGTTCTCTTAGTTGTGCTTAAGTCTCATATGGTGTTGGAGTTCATGAATAATGTATTGTGCCGACAGATCGTATCAACTGACAAAGTTCAACTGAATGCCTGTCAATGACTGACTGGCTTTCAGCTCCAGGTGCCAAAATACCGTAACAAAACCTCCACTTGGAAACGAAGGTAACTTACTTGTAACGTGGTAAACCTGTACAGTGGGAATGTAACCATGCCTGATTTGTCACAGACAATGGTGATAAGATAAAGGATTAGATGTTTGGACGCAGTGTTTGCCTACTTTAGACGAGAGCATGTGCTCCTAGAGCATTTTGTGTATCCATGTCCTCCAATCGTATCAAAAGTAAACACAGTGGTTTATGGAGGCAGAATTATGTCTTTAATACAGCACTAAAGTGTAAGGTCAAGTTTGTGAATTATTTTTTTTTTTAGAGTGCCCTGAGCTGAGTTTTATAGGATATTAGTAATCTAGTGCTTGTTCTAGTATGGTTCTGTGTCAGTCAAGGCCTGTGTTGCCTGCTACAGAGAGAAACAAAGCACAGTTGGCACTGTTGTCTCACGTGTCTTCTTTACAGTCTTTTTAGATCTGTCTGTGAGAAATTTGACAGGCCAACGTGTTATAGCCTGCAAATAAAGAGCAAAGGAAATTAGTAACAATGAGGTTTTTCCTGGATTAGGGTATTTGACAAGGTATGAGTCACTCATGTACAAATAACCGAATGTGCTGTAGATGCTTCTCTAATATTCAGGCAAAATGCTGTTCAGAAAGGTCATAGTGTTTCTAGTAAGAGCAGTTGCTTTTTACTAACATTCAATAGTTTGAGGATTGTAAGATTTATTTTTTTTTTTTTTTTGAAAGAGGTCTTTCATGCTCACCCAGGCTGCATTTATTTAATCACAATTTAAATATTTAAAATATTTAAATATAAATTGTAAATATTATTACAATTTAAAACAAATGTTTTCTATTTTGATATATTTTAAAATGTAGTTTGTTCCTGTGAAGGCGAAGCTGAATTTTCACCAGTTATTACTAGTTATTACTAGTCTTTAGAGTAACATGATCGTTCAGAAATCATTCTAATATGCAGATTTGGTGCTCAAGAAACATTTTGTATTAACAATGTTGAAAATAGTTGTGCTGCTTAATATTTTTGTGGAAATCTTTTGTGACATTATAAATGTCTTTATTTGTGCTTTGATCAATTTAATGTGTCTTAGCTGAATAAAAGTTTTAATTTATATATTGTAAAAAAAATATATATATTGTACCAAACTTTTGAACAGTAGTGTTTTTACAGTCAAGGTCCCTTGTTTTTCTCCTAAATTGTTCAAACCATGTATCTGGTTCAGATAATGTGCATTCAAGAGTAAATAAATAGGTCATACCTCTATGAAAAATCAAATTGGCTTTTTTAACTGCAAAGTTTTGAGTATTATGATTTATCCCATTTTTATCACCTTACAATGTCTTTGTACATGGTGCATTGAATTTAATTTCAAAAGATCAAGAGAAATTAGATTTTTCATAAAATATACATTAATATCTGACCTGGCCAAAGAATATATAAAATAAGTTCTTCCCAAGGTTTACAAATGTATTCCTGTCTTAATGTCTATTTTAATTAGAATTGAAATTGTAATTTTAACAATTTCATGCTTGATATTTTGTTTCATAAATAGGCTAGCATATTGACCAAGTGACTCATTTGTACCCATGGGAGAATAAATAGCTCTCTAACAGCATCAGCCCATGTACATTTCCTGTTGTAAACCAAATTGTTGATCCGCAAACTAAGTTATTCAATCAGTCAGGGTTTACTTGTGATGTCAGTTGGTGCTGAGGGCTAGCATGTGTCAGTGCTGTAAGCATGTGGCCATAAAGGCAGGGCCGTGGAGACCTGTAGTTACCATGGTGGTGCTCTCTTAGGAGGCTCCAGTGTCGTCCCACAGCATCGATTGCTGCTTAATTAAGGCCCTCTTACATCAGAGCGGCACCAGGAACAGGGAGTGAGTGATCCATGTGACTGGGACTGAACTGGAACTGCCTCGCACAGTCTGCCCATCATCCGCCACCAAATTACCTCACAGCTACTCCCTGTATTTCCTAACATCAGGAAAGCCTGTTTTGGTTTGTTGTTGATCATTTTGCCTGTTGAAAATTTCATAATTGGCAAAAAATAGGTTATATATCAACTTTTTGTCTGGCATTCACTCTAGCTTAATACTGTAGCCATTGTTGCCACGCCTTTAAGTGTGCTCACATTAGCAAAATTTTGAGGGGCAAAAAAGTTAATTGACACAAAAATCACTTTCAAACCAAGCAGCTTTCTATTGGCCATTGCAGAAAATTTGAGTGAGTGACCAATTGCACAGTCTGCATGGGGACATCTTTAGCCCTCACACGAAATTTCCAGTCATATGACTTCCTATTGAAATGGCTGGATTTCACCCGTAAAAAAATAGCAGATGAATGGTAAATGTGACTTCACCTTTAAACAAATAGCGACTTTCTTCCTTGCCATTTACCTGAAGCTTGTTATTCAAAAGACTTCAAGTATGCTAATTACATGGACAATTCCCTTGCCACCACCTGTGGTGAAGTGTTTTGCTCGAGGGTACTTTGGTGAAAGCACAATTGTGACGTCATTAATTCTCAAGGTCCAAATCCCTCATTTGGGACTAAAGGTTACCATCAGTTTTTCACTTAAACTGAAACTTGATATCTCAGAAACCCATTATATTCCGAAACCAAATATATTTTTATGCTATTTGGTATTTTAAACCATGTGGTGTTATGGTTTGTGTGTTTAATGATTGTATAGAGATAGGGCTTGGTTTGAAATGTTTGAACTGTTGGTGATTGGTCTAGGAAGGCCCATCTTGGCATGGTTGGGATTACAAAAGGACCTCTTAAATGAAAGGAATCTGTTGCTCGTTAATTAACATAGACACAAAGCAGATTAGCACATTGACATTTTTAATAGCTGTGAAGTGAGAGCCTTCCGTGAAGGAGACACTGCAACCTCATTTAATAAACATGGCTGTTTTTACAGGTGAGAGGCGGCACTGACGTACACAGTAAACTAAAAAATTCTGACCAGCTGCAGTTTCAGCTAAATAATAAATACACTAAAAAATCTTAAATTTACAATCTAATTTACACTACAGTTCAGTTTTTGGAGGGATATATATATATATATATATATATATATATATTTCTTATGGTCACCAAAGCTGCATTTTTTAATCAAAAGCACAGTATATGTTACAATAAAACATTTAAAATAGCCATTTTCAATTTTAATGTATTTTAAAAATGTAATTTATTTCTGTGGTGGCAAAGCTGAATTTTCAGTAGCCATTATTCCAGTCTTCAGTGTCACATGATCCTTCAGAAATCATTGTAATATGCTGATTTGGTGCTCAAGAAACAATTCTTTTTTTTTTTTTTTTAATACTTAGTTGAAAAGAGTTTTATTTTTATTTATTTTTTTATTGATAAATAGGAAGTTCAAAAGAGCAGCATTTATTTAAAATATAAATCTTTTGTAATAATGTATAAGTCTTTTATTGTTACCTTTGATCAGTTGAATGAATCCTTTCTGAATAAAATTAATTTAATAATAATATGATTCTTTAAAAAAAAGTTTTAGGAAGAATGGAATGTTATGACAAAAATGAATACAAAATATTAAGGATTCTGTACTATTTCTTGCAATTGTTATGCTGATAATATAAAATGAAAAAAATATATATTCAATTAGAAAATGCAAAATAAATAGGTGATGCAAATGCTTTTGCATTTTGTGGTAATGTTCTCTAATTTTTGGATGCAATAGGATCAGCTGACATTCTGATCAGGCACATACAGGGTTAAATATGAGGAGTTTAAGTCTGGAACAGTACACTCCGCTAACTTGATCTGACACCCAGATTGTCTTTCACCCATTTGACCAATTAAGGCTAGTTTATCCATCTAGTGTAAATTTGTCTTTCTAAATTATTTTAGTTTTCAATAATTTGTGATGATTGCCAAATACTTTTAAATGGCACTGAGAGTCCTTTTAGTGCGAGAGAACAGATATCCACTGGGACGTCTCTCTGAAAATGGGCCCCATTTTATCAGTGAAAAGCGAGAGGAGGGTTTGTGAGGTAACCATTTTTTTCCCCTCAGACTAAATAGACAGTAGTGTTACGTCAGTGTGTCTCTATTGACATTTACTTTATGTTCTGTGTGGTGGGGTGAGAGAGGTTTATTGTGTATAGGCAGTGTGTCTGGCAATGGCCCTGTTTAGAATACGAACACACACACACACGCACTATGAATGTTGACGTCAAACTGCAACCGTCAGAAATGGATATCTCCATCATGGGAATCTCAGTCATACAAACGTGTTGATTTAAGCACTATTCCCAAAGGAGTTCCATGAGACAAAGAGGTAGTGAGAGGCAAAATAAACTCCCTTAGCTTGTTTGTTTCTAACCGTAGCCTGTAGTTTGTGTGTGATAATCAGTGTTTGGGCTTGGCAGGACTCATTACAGTGACATTAAGCTCAGTGGCTGCAGGTCACTTACGGGTAACTAACGCTATTATAGTGAGCCAGCTTTGCCAGGAATTCTCTCAGCACTGAAAATTAACCTCACTATAAACAAGTGTGTGTGTGTGTGTTGTCCTGAAAGGGGTACGGTTAGGTGTAGGGTAGGTGTAGGGCAATAGCACATACATTTTGTACAGTATAAAAACCATTACGCCTATGGAGAGTCCCCGTAAACCACATATGCCAGACTGTGTGTGTTTGCATGTGTTTTAAAGTTCGGTTCCAGTCGGGCTAAAACAATAATCTGGCTATTTAAAACAAAGTAAATGCTCTAGTTGTTTAATTGCCTGATTAAGCCCTGTTAAGATAAATGTTAATGAAACATACACTATTTATCTTAAGTTCAAGTTCAAAAGTTTGAAAAAGTTTACATTTATAATATTACAGATGATTTCTTTAGTTTCTTTACTAGAAACTTTATATTCATCAATTAATATTTTTTCAAAAAATATTAAGCAGCACAACTCTTTTCAGCATTAAAAATTATTTTTGAGCACCAAATCTGCATATTAGAATGATTTCTGAAGGATCATGTGACACTAAAACTAAAATGGCTAATGTGATTTTCCTCACATGAATAAATTACATTTTAAAATATATTGAAATAATATTATAATATTATTCACAATATTACTGTTTTACTGTATTTGTGATCAAATAAATGCATTCTTGGTGAGCACAAGAGACTTCAACATCAAAAATCATACTGAAATCAAACTTTCAAGCTCTTTCAAAAAGTATGGTGGCGGTAATACGGGAAATCAGGTGGTAATACCATGGTACTTTGATGTTTATTATAGTACTTGATAAACTATTAATGCACCATGTTATATATACATTTTAGCACTTTTGTGGTTGCACTTTATTTTAACGTGTCCTTGTTACAGTATAATTATATTTAAGTTATAATTCAAGTTATGTTTAAATTATATTTAAACATTTAAGTACTGAGTAATATTAAATACATGTACTTACTATATGGTTAGGGTTAGGATTGGGTTTGGGTTTCTTGGGCTTAGGGTTACTTTCATGTAATTATGCATAATTTTTTTTATTATAATAGTAAGTACATGTAACGTGTAACAAAGACACTTTAAAATAAAGTGTTACCCTTTATTCTTTTTGCCATACTAGCACCCTTTGTTGCATTTGTATTTCAATTTTTTTCTCTTTTCTTGCCATTTAGTCTCTGCCAGTTTTTCCTGCACAAACTGTTCATAATTTTAAAAAATCTTCAGATATGTGTTAGTCATATGTGTTTGATCAAATGAGGATGTGCCTGTATCGTCACTTTGAACTGACTCATTACTAAGAAACAAACGAAGCTTGCTAATGTCTTTATACTTGTATCCATGACATCAGATTCTGTCTTGTTTTAAATGAATTAAAAGCTGATATTATATCTAGATAAAACTAAAGAAGGGAAGGATTTCATTGTCTTCGTGTTCCTTTTCTAAGTCAACAAGATATAAGGATAACTAACCAGCAAGATTCCCTAAATATGCCAAAGCTTAAGAAAGGAAATCATATGTTACACACAGTGCTCTTTATTGAAACCAAAACACTAATTTTCCCTCAGACTTTCTCTCATGACAATGTGTGGTCGCTTAATACTCCCTCTTTGTTTGAACTGTGTGGTCTTCAGCAAGTTCCAGGCCACTGAAATGGAAATCCAGAGATCAAAATGGAGGTGACAAGATGGGTGTGGCTAAGGAAACCCAATTTATTTACATGTAGATAACCCGTCCCTCTTGGGCGGTGATTGGGAGTTAAATTTCCTACTGGTAGAGATTAGCAGAGGACAGTAGAGCCGCCGGGGTTTGTGTCCTCGGGAACATTTCATTTCATCACATTCCATTTTAGCCTTAGCCAGTTGGCCAGCTGAGCTCTGAATGAGAAGCACATGTGAGCGCGAATTAAAGTCAAGACATGGTATTAGTCCAACATTCTGCTGAAAGGCCAGTGAAATATAAACTCAAAGTAAACTCAGCCAAGACCCCTTGAACTTCTGTCACGCTGTAGTGGCAAGGGAGGAGTATTTGTTTAACATTTATGCACCTTTGTAAAGATGATCATGTATTTTTAAAATGGCTTATATCGTTACACTCAACTACATGAGTTCGTTTTGTTGCTCGTGTCTGAAGTCCTGACTGTGAGACTTTCATGTCTTGTATTCTTATGCTACCGTTTCACTGTTTTTTTGTTAGATGACAGCTTGCCCAGAATGCTGAGCAGTCTGTTCTTTGCCAGCCTGGTGTTAATGTCAGGTTGAGATGAGCTTGACCAGAGAAAATAGCACAGAAGGTTGGGTTTCACACAAACAATATCACAGTTCTCAATGAACTTATTTTCATTTGGGATCCACTGATATTTAAATTCTGTCCAACAAATAAACTGATAATTATTTTGATATTATGACTCACTCTCTGAAAAAAAAAGTGCAAAATTGTACGTTGTTTGCCCTTAAAAGGTTAATAATAGTAACTTAAGGGTGCAAAGGTACTACGCTGAGAAACTAATATGCAGATTATGTACGAATTTTTTTGGCCTGATAGTCTTAGTAACCATTAAATAATGAAAAATTCTGCAGTATTTTGTCTAAATAAAAAAAATTAAACTGTCAATTTAAAGGTGCGATTCGCAAGATTTTAGTGAAATTTTGTGTGCAAAAACAGGTCCATTGTCAATAGCATAGATATGTATGAAGCACATCTCACAAAGCAGTTGCTTTCTGTTGTCAATGTGACAAATTTGTGTGACCAACTTGAACATGAGCAAAATCTGTGTGGGAAACTTTTCCGCCATCACGCGAAACTCAGTCATTTATTCCTGTTGGAATGACTGGATTTCCCTTCTGAAATTTTTAGTAACAATAAATGAGACTGCCCCTTAATGTTTGAAGTGAAAATTGTTGCTTTCGTTTTAACACTAGAATTTCATCAGTTTTCAAGCAGCTTTGTAGTGCCAGGCTGTTGTTGTAAATAAGAGTGACTTGCCTGGTTCAATAAAGGTTAATAATAGTTACAATGTTGGTAGTAATGTAAATGTAAATAAACAATGTGGACTCTTTCTCCATGTTACCTCCACTCAAATATCTTTTTTTAATTTGTCAGAAAAAGTCCACTGGATGACACAAAATGACAGATTTTTGACAACTCCAGGGCTTTTGTAAAAACTACAAATCAAGCTTCCACATTTTGGTATTCCCGCCCACAGACAGTAGGATCAACAGAAGGGTGGCGCTAAAAGCAAAATTGCATTATGGGTGTTGAAGTTTTTGGCAAAAAAAAAAAATTTTTTTTTCTGTCTTCTATTCAGCACTTCTTTTTTTCTTTCTTTCTCTCTTTCTTTCTTTTATAAACAGCCTGTCTTGTCAGTGCCAGTGGTGAATTTTGGTGAATTTTCACCCAAAAAATGACAATTGTCATCGTTTACTCAGCTCCATGTCTTTGTAAATCTTTGTTCCACTGAACACAGAAGATGTTTTCAAGAACCAAACAGTTTACAGTAGCCACTGATTTCCACAGTTTTTTATATTTTTTTCCATATTGTGGAGGTTGATGGCTACCATCAAATGTTCCGTTACCAACATTCTTAAAAACATCATATTTTGTACTCAACGAAGAAAGAAACTCATACAGTTTTGGAACAACTTGAACACAAAAGAATATATTTTGAAGAATTTCAAAGAACCAAACATTTGTTGGTCCCTATTGACTTCCATAGTAGGGAAAGAAACACTATGGAAGTCAATGGGGATCATCAACTGTTTGATTACCAGCATTCTTCAAAATATCTTCTTTTGTGTTCAACATAAGAAAGAAACTCATACAGGTTTGGAACGACATGACAGTGAGTAAATGGTGGCAAACTTTTCATTTTTGGGTGAACTATCCCTTTAAGTTTGAGTTTAAGCTGAAAGGTTTTTTTTTTTGTTGTTGTTGTGGAGTTTTTGTGTGACTCCCAAGTGATGCAAAGAGGACTGTTTAGGAAGCTGATGTTTGCAGTAACAAGCACATGTGAGTAACCTGATTCCCTGGATAGAATGTGACGTTATGTGATCTCACAGCAGCGTTGAGCATGAGTAACCATCACAGCACATGCGTCGTCACCTGTGCTTTTATCCAATTGCTCTACCAAGGAAACCCTGTTCAAAGCATACGCTCCATTGTTCTTACTGTTACCAATCACAGAGCTTTTATCATGTTATGCAGGGTGTCCGTGGGTCCTTAAAAAATCTTAAAATGTCTTAAATAACGTTTTCCTAATAAAAGGCCTTAAAAAGTCTTAAATTTAACTTGTTCATATCTGTAGAAACCCTGTTATATGTTCTGTTTCCACACAGGAAATTGCACGCCACCTTCGGCCCGCCACTTTACGAGCACTCTACGGCAAAAACAAAGTGCAGAATGCCATTCACTGCACTGACCTACCGGAAGACGGGATTCTGGAGGTGAGCTCAAGCAAATCTCATTAAAATGTTATGCAAGAGCCACAGTCACGTTTTGTATTCAGTCTCATTTTGAGGAAGTTTGTTCGCCTTCAGAAATATTTCTGGATCCCACAAATGCTTAAGAAGCCCAGAACAAAATGGCATCCAGGTCTCATGACTGTCCGCAGTGGGCCGAGGCAGACCCACAGCCCGGCTCACAGGAAGGGAAGCAGGCGGGTAGAGTCGGTTTGGTAGATAGGGGGAAAAAAAAGCTATTGTTATGCCAAGGAGTGGGTTTGGCCCGGTGGACGTCATTGTTGTGCACAACTCCTGATCTGTCCAGCCTCTTAGCACAAATGGCCCCTTGTTAATCATTTGCCTGCTGACCGACTCAGCCATGACATTCCAAGAGCTCAGGCCTCACAGAGGCCCAGCACAGACGCCGGCTGCCGTAACAGGCACAATTCAGGGAAAGTCAATTGTTTGAAAGTAAAACAAGCTGGTGAGCTGATGCTCAGGCCTGATGAAGTGCTAAAAGTGCTTCTCAAATTAACACGGGTTTATTTTTTTTTAATATAAGATATTATATATTAAACACTCTCATAAGGTGTGTCCCAATTCACATACTTGTACACTATTCTATGCCATTTTTTAGTATAAATAGTGTGAGTAGAAAAAAAACTAAGTGTGAAATATTGGACTCTTAATGCACTTAAAAGGTTAGTTCACCCAAAAATGAAAATTCTGTCATTAATTACTCACCCTCATGCCGTTTCAAACCCGTAAGACCTTCGTTGATCTTCAGAACACAAATTAAGATATTTTTGATGAAATTTAAGAGCTTTCTAACCCTGCATTGACGACAGTGCAATTGAAATATTCCCTGGCCCAGAAACTTAGTAAGGACATCATTAAAATAGTCCATGTGACATCAGTGGTTTAACCATAATTTTATGAAGCTATGAGAATACCTTTTGAGAATGCATGCATTATGGTACTCTCGATAATGCCGGAAGACGGTCACTTGGAGGAGAAGAATTGTTAAATAAAATCGTTATTTTTATTTTCTTTGCACACAAAAAGTATTCTCGTAGCTTTGTAAAATAACGGTTGAACCACTGATGTCACATGGACTATTTTAATGATGTCCTTACTAAGTCAATTGATGTCCTTACTAACTTCATTCATCTCACGAATTTGAATGAAGGTCTTATGGGTTTGGAACGACATGAGGGTTAGTAATTAATGACAGAATTTTCATTTTTGGGTGAACTATCCCTTTAAAGCTGGGACAAACTACATGACTTTTAAAATCTGAATAGATTTGCTTACAGATTAAAACTAGGTATCATACACAAATGTCTACCAGACTTTCAGGACACACAGAAACATTTCCCTTGTTGCTGGGAATGGGCATGATAAATAGAAACGTTTTCTAAAATCAGTTCAAAATATGAAATGATGTTTTACTGTGATGGAATCATAGTGTGAAGCATAAAAAAATCGTCCATTATACACAAGGATTTTGTCTGAAATCTATCAATTCCAACATCTTGAAGTCAGCAGACTAGCTCTGACTTGAAAACTAGTGTCTATACAGATTACAAATCGGGGCAAATTTCTGTACAGATGTTGTGTAGTGTATTTCGACTGTCACAGATTTCCTTACAGGACTCCCATGTTGGATGATTGGATGACAAATTCATACATCAGACAGTACATAGTGCATTTATAGTGTGTATTTTTGTCTTGGTTTTGACCTTTTGTCAGTGTCATTATGGAAGCGTGGAATGAATTGTGGGAATTTCTGTTTTTCAGGTCCAGTATTTCTTTAAGATTTTAGATGGGTGAAGCAACCATGAGAAACATCTGTCCAGCAGTTATTTAAATAAAGACCACTTGAAAGACAATACCTCAATTTTCTGTCCATTTATTTCTTCTTAGGTCTTACCCAGATTTAAATAACATTACAAGAGCAAATGCAACTCTTGACAAGTGTTCTGGTGTTCAACAATGACTTTTAAGAACTTTAAACAACAAAACAAAATATCCTATTACATGGGGTACTGCTTTGCATCTGATAGGTTTCTAACCTTTGACCAGTGACTTTGGTTTTTGGATTCATACATTACACTTTCTCCTGCTGAAAAAAATTGTACAACTGCATAAATATAAAATTCTTCCACCATGAAAATGGCTAAAACATTCATTAGAAAGTAACACCACGTTATGTGATGTCTCCAGAATAAAACAAAACAAAAAAAATATTAAATGCACTGAGTTGCCATGGTGACCACTGGCCACTTCAGTCCTCCAGACTAGACACACAGTTCTACACTTAATAGTAAAGGAAAATAAAAGCCTTACACAGAATTGTCATTAGCCCCAGTTTCCCAAATTTCAAGATGATCAAATAAAAGTCAAAAGGTGATGTAAAAACATATTCCCCACAATCAATGGAAAAGATGGAAAGAAAAGGAAAAAAGGTTTGAACGGAGTGCAGTCACTTACACACACACACACACACACACACACACAGACTTGGGGAGTTCAGAGCGTACCATGCCAGTATTTTCAGTTTTTAAGTAGACGAATACGCACATTCACACTCAAACTCTCTCTCTCTCTCTCACACACACACACACACACACACCTTGGACCGCTAAGGCTTTCTCACATAAGACAACAGAAATGACAACATGGCTTGGAAAGGACCATCAAATGCGACTACAGCACTGCACACTCCATAAAATATAAAGAGACCACACTAGGCAGAAATACTCAGGGGACAGAAACACTGCTCGCTACATCAGTAGTGGAATTATAATTTACAGTAATAAATGAACGTCCCATGGCTCACAGAATATTCGCATTTACAGTAGAATAAATACTTTGCTATTACTACTCTTCCTGTAATTTACATTCTAACCCTAGACATGCAGAAAAAGCTAGTGTAAAGCGTTCAGATTAAGTGTAGGTCCCGTATGTTATGAAACTTTGTTCAAGACTAGTTGTCGTAGTTGTTTTTCCAATTGAATTTGTACTTGTCTTTGTTTATTCATCTGAAATTACTGTGTTTTGAAATGGGCAGAATAAAAGTGCTATTTTCATAGCTAAGGTCATGAGTTGATGGTGATTTTGATGTCAAAACGTCCCTGATAACGGTCCTTCTCGCTGTAATCGATGTTCTGTCCGAATATTTTACACTCTATGCGCATTTCGTGATTCAGAGTGATGTTGTGGAACTTGACGGCCACCAGAGGCTGGAGGTAATGGGGCTGTAGCAGCTTTCCATAGTAAGGATAATACTGGAGGGGGAAGCCAGCCCCCAACCCGAAGTACTCAACCTGTCCGAGATGTTCTGCATCCTCTCCTCTCTGTTGACAACAAGAATAAGTATTAGATCAATCTCTGGAGCACTACAGCACATGGAGTATTGAGTTTTGCATCACTGTGTATATTTCTTTGTTTAGACTTCACTAGAGAAAAAGATTAGGGATGCAGTGATATTCAAATTCTAGTATAATTAATAAAGCTAATAATTCTAATGCTACTAGTAATAATAATTACAAGAGCATGGCATGCCAAGATCATGTGTGTTCGATTCCAAGGAAAAGCTAGAACTGATCAAATGTAAATCTCTCCCTTGAATGCAATGTATGTTGCTTTGGATTAAAGCATCTGCCAAATGCATAAATCCAAATCTATAATTATACTACAGCTGATATTTGATACTGTTTTGTCTAAATAATGTTGTAATATCCTATATGAAATATGATGGATATTCATTTTGATATTTGCTCAAGATTACATTAAACTATGTTATTAAATGTTAAATGATGGTAATCTAAATGTAAAAACTAATCCAATATATCTCTACACAAGAATGTCATTTTACCAAGATGCTTTGTAAGGATTTCTTGCCTTGTTTGTGCAGTGGATTGGAATCAGATTGTCCTGAAAGTTAGGGCGGACTGGCTCAGGGATACTCTCATTAGAAGCTGGAGGCTGCGGAGAGAGAATGGCAGTGTATTATAATCCCAATATTAAGGTAAATGTTGCCTCAGGCTAACAAAAATTGTTCGCAAGCACCTGGTGTATATGGAAATCAAGTAGGTTTATATTTATGGCATGATCGTGAATCAAAATGTTGGATAACTCACCCGTGGCCTGAAGTTCACAATCCTATTGAGCTTAACAATGAGGCACGGTTTGCCTTCTTTAAAGCCGAATTTGTCATCTTTCTTTCCTGAGCAATCCTTCAGCCACTCTCTTTCGAAGCGGCAGACCTTCCTCACACCGTCACTGCTCTCCAGATCTCCACGCTCTTTATAGGTTTTGGGTATCACTGAACATGAAACGCATTAAACCTTATTACTGACTATTACAACTGTATTTGCTTGTCATTAAAACAGTGCACAGGCATGCAGGACAGCAAAATGGATCAAATAAAGCCCTAATTGTCTACCTAAGCCGTGGCTAAATCATGACCTGTTGACTTGTGAATGGAGATCATATGACACAGAGCTGGGGAGTGATGTAGGAGTTCAGCTGACCTACTTAATAATACAGCTAAAAGCTTGGGTTTATTGAGACATATATAGCTTCAAGATAATCTTAGAACTTGTACCTCCACAGTCTTCAAATTTGCTTTCATCTTTCTGGTTATCCTTGTCGTATGCTTTCAAAAACTCCTTAATATGATCCACATATGCACTGTAAGTCTTATTATCACTCATGGAGAAGACGAATTCCGCTTTGTCCGGGCGTGGGGAGTGTGATAAGCCTGTAAGTAAAGCAGAAAGGTTAAATGTGGCCCAACAACTGGTGTTAACCATAAAAATGAACATTTAGAAGAGTGATTTTCCCTCCAGCTACGAGAGCGGAGAATGCCGATCCATTCATTGTCATGGAAGTTTGCTATTCAGATTCCCAGCTTGGCAGTAATTTTCCACCAGCTCGAACGTACGGCCAAAGCGGGGCGTGGCGTGAGCAGAGCCAGCAGAGGAGAACAAGCAAACGGAAACTTTATATTGTATTTAATGCCAGTTTTTGTTTCAACAGACTGGTAATGTCCTTCCGTGCATGTGCTGCAGCTGGTCTAAAAGAGGAGCTTCTGGCTTGTTGCACATGGGAGATGTGCATGGACATTGTTTAATACACTTTTAAGACTCCGGTTAAAGCCTGTGAGAGTCTCCCAGCCTTCCCCCTCCTCCTCTCCACAACCTCACGTGCTTCTGTCACACAATGGAAACTTTTAGCCTCTGAGAGGGAGGTGGGACTTGAACGCAGGCAGCGTGTCTTTTCTACGTCCGGCCTTCTTTGCAGCAAATAGCTGCACCCCATGGTGATCTCCACTCCATTCCTACTCATGTTGTTTCATTTTAGACTTTAAGGGCCGCCTCTCTTAAAGGGGAAATGGTTCTTCTTGGCAGAGCCGTTTATGTTTGGGGCCTTAACGAAGACAGATAAATGTAATGCCAAGGTGGGTGTGTGCACTATGCAAATATTCACTGGCATGGCTGGTGTGGCGAATGGCTGGCAGTGGAGCAACGGGCAACCTAACAGGGATTATGGAAACTGCAGTGTACAATGCTCTCCACTGTTTCTTTTTTTTCATTTTTAATTGCAAAACATTCTTGTTTGTGCAAAACAAGCTTAGCCATAAACCCTGATCCTGTTGTAAACTACTTCAAAGGTATGTTTGAGTGCTGATACCACCAACCCCGACTGAAATACTACAAGACATACCAGTTCAAAGACATGTGAAGTGTGTAGATGCGCAACAACTATGCTGCAAGAACCCAAACAGGAAGCCTCGTCAGACTAGCCGGGAGTGTGAATGTCAAAATGGCTTTCTGTGTTTCTCTCCTTCTCCTCCCTCACACTCCTACCACCTCCACCCTCTCTCTCTCTGAGGTCAGACAGACCTTTAGAGCTGCCGAAATGTCACAGGGTTTGCAGAAACAAAATTAACTTCCAGCATTATGGAACAGTTTGAGCGTGTGTATACGAGAATGTCCCCAAAACAGGTTGTTCTTTGCATTTTTTCATATTGTTGCCAAAGAATAACATGTAATGTTCCTGCTGCTTCAATTACTTGTAAAAGCAAGTAAGGCAAGGCCTCTTGTGAATCTTGTCAACCAAGTAACAAACAAATCTCAGAGTTTCAAGTGCACTTTAAAAGGAGGTTTACCACATAACTGTAATGCAGAACAAGACATAAAAACATTGTTCATATTGTGTATGAGATGGCTTCCATGTTAGTCAAAATCAGCTACAAAACAACAGTCTCACAACACAAGTCACATATCGTACTTATCAAAAATTCAACCAGTCAAAACAACTTTTAAAGTACATGTAGTTCATTCTGTATCTCTTCAGTTTGGTGATTCATTCTCACAGCGTTTATGTACAAATAGTACCCAACCTCTGAACACTTTTGGGCATGTATTATCTTCAGCATCAATGAATTTGGTTCATTACCTGGTGGTGCAACCCTGTCCTGGTATGTGGGCTTGTAGTTGCTGAGAGTCAGGAGCATGGCCTGAATGGTGCCAATGAAAATTCCAGCCAAGCAGCCATAGAAGATTACGTAGAAGATGAAGATTTTGACTGCAAAGAAAAATATATAGCATGAAATCAACGGGATGTTTCAGAGCACATACAAGAAGAAAATGACATTGAGTTTCCACAAACAGCGCTTATGTAAAGGCGCTTAAATGTATCCACATTCAGTCTTGTTTTGAAGAGCATTTAAGTATGTACAATGACAAAAATTGAGAATTTAAAGTATGCATGAAATAAAATTTCCTTCTATTTTCAAAATGCATGTTATTGATCTTATTATGAACGATTAATCCATGCAAGTTTTATTTTTATACCTAGTAATTTTAATCAAAATGTCATAACTAGATCTTCCAGCCAAATGATGAACTTCTCTAATTAACTAGTGCGGTTAAACTCCACCTCTTTTTTTTACAATCATCTGCAAGTTTGCATTTAGATCTGCTTCCATCTAGTCAGCAATTAATGGATAGAACCAATCCCCAACCTAACACTTTTGTTTATTCGATAATCCATTTCACTCAGATGTACATTTAGAAGAAATGATCTCTCGCTACTTTAGTTTCACCGTGACTTTAAAGTGACAGAGCACCACGGACTAAACCAGTGATACTCAAATCTGGCTCACGAGATCCACTTTCCTGCGGAGTTTAGCTCCAACCCTGATCAAACTCACCTACCTGTGATTTTCTAATGATCCTGAAGACATTGATTAGCATGCTCAGGTGTGTTTGATTAGGGATAGAGCTAAACTCTGCAGGAAAGTGGATCTCGTGAGACAGATTTGAGTATCCCTGGACTAAACAGTGTCTAAAGTACTAAGAATAAAGAGTAGCTAGTCAACTGTCTAATGAGATACTCGTGTAGCTCATGAAAATCAAAATTAAAATGATATTATTATATAAATGAATTCAAAATTCTAATAAAAAAAAATTCACATTAAACAAGGTTTCATAATTCACAGTTCTCTTTTTTCAGATCATTTATCTGATACACACTGATTGAGTCTTTAATTCAGTCTTATTGAGCTTTTCCAAAACATACAACATGCATCTTAGGCCCTCTTAATTTTCCAAGCTGAGAAAGCCTTTTGAGCCCAGCCATTTCATGCAATGTTGCTAGTAATTGTGAAACAACCCAAACTTTCCTGACTGAATTAACAGCGACAACAGCTTCAGTCAAACTCACACATTACTCATAACACAAGCTCCCAGAGCTCACATGTCCCTATGTGATGCAACAATGCGACCCGCAGAATAGCATTCCTGTCTATCAGTTACTGTGCCAGTCTGTGGGCTTCATTGGCCCCCAACTACCACTTCAAACCAGTCCCCACCAAACACAAGGGTCAGTTTGTGCGAATAAACAATAAAACCTTTGCCGCCTCTTAAATCTACAGGAAATACATTCAAGTTTGAACACAGTCCCACAAACAATGGTTTCACGTGTTGCAGTCTCAGAGTGGGCAAAGAAGAGAAAGAAGCTTGTACCCGAGGGTATAAATAATAGATGTGTGTTTTAAACTGCTATAATGCTTTAAAATCTTATTAAACCCACATTCAGGAAGATAAAAAGTAAGGATGCCAACAGTAAACGTTAACAATACAACAGCTATTAACTATGCCCTTCAGTCTCTCACTTCGTTCTCCTCATTGGTTTCACTAAAATAAGTAAATAGTGTAAAACAATACATGTTCGTGAGTCATGCAAAGTATTTGCGACATAATAAAACGTTCCATAAACAACTATGGAAACAGAAATATGTTGAATAGATACAACAAATGGTCCTCTTTAAATATAACATATAAACGAAATCACATGCGTCAGTGAAAACGCTTCCTCTATTGCTAGCCTCCGCTTGCTTTCTCAACTCTTACGGTTTGTTTGGATTGCGTTTGCAAGATTTTTCAACCCACACAAACTATATTACTCACAAATTTTAAATAAAAGCACTTTACGAAACTTGCCGCACACATTTCTGTTCATTTTAAAGTGAAACTTCAAGCACACAGAGAGTCTAAGTTCGCTGGCTAAGCTACACGTGACTGACTCACTCATGATGCTCCACATGTGTCAGGCTCAAACCAAACCTCAGCCATATTTCCTTCCGTTTCAATGCATAACTACGTGTTTAATTCAACTTATCGAGTCTTAATGAATGTTAAAGTATTTATTATAACGCATGGTTACTGGATAATGCAACTTTTTAATAACCGGCATTTGGAAGTAAATGTAAACACAAGTTAATCTTGCATCAGGAGGGCAGCGATAAACACAAATGTTAAAAACTGATAAAACTATCAGCTACAGATGGTTTCCCGCTTTAAAAGCATGCATTCAACTGAGACACTGATGTAATGTATATTTACAAAGCAAGGAGGAAGAGAAATCAGCATATCTGTAAAACCAATTATTACTATTACATTATCACTAGCTGTAGGCCATAAACTAAACAGACCAAATTACTTTGAGCCACCTTGAGGACAGAAAATACTTATTTAGTCACCTGCACAAACATGTTCATGTCATTTGTTTATGACTGACAACAGTTTTTATGTAATTTGACTCTTCACTGTAAAAAAAAAAAAATATTGTTTCCATCCATGTCACAATAATTATACTCGATCTGCTGGTGTTTGAACTCCATGCTCTTTAGTGATTGACAGACGTAAAATTATCTGATCACTGGATGTTGTAACTTTTAAACCATTTTGATTCCTACTAAGTTTTTACTTTTAGAGGCTGGGAAATATTATCAAATTGTCCTTCTGCTACACTAACCATTTCAGATGAGTGACTCTTTCCTAAACAAAAAATAAAAATAAAAAATAACATCCGTATCACGACCTTCAGAATGACCTTTTCGTTTTTAAACACCTTCAGCACGGAACCAAACTTTAACATTTAATAGAACAATCGATCAAATATAAAAACAGTTTGTAACATTTTTCCATTCTGTTGCCATTTTCATCACCTTGTGGTTCATTACGCGTATTATTCACTGATCGGTTCATCTGTTACATGGCTATAACTCGTTTCTATCGGCACACTCTACGCACAAGAACACCGTTTATCCCTTTGCTTAATTTTTTTACGAGAATCTCTTAATATGATAATCTGATTATAATAGCAAGCCGCCACCGCGAGGCGTTTTTTCCCTTCGAAAACGAAAGTCACGACTCAGTCCGATCAAACAGGTGTTGAGCTTTTTCCAAAATCAGGAAACACGCTGTAGTCGTTTCTCCTGTCTTGAGACGTATCAATATTAACATCGAATAAAGGAGAAAAGCTCGTTTAATCCAAGAGAAGAGGCGCTGATGGAACAATCTCGAGAACACTTACACCAGCTGCCGCCTGTGCGTCCTAAAAACTCCTTCTTTTCAGAATTCCAGATAAAGCTCTTCCATCCACCATCACCATTTTTATTTGCAGACATTTTCGGTATTTAGTTCCCTTTTTGGTGGTGTTTGAGCGGGCCTTATGGACTTCACAGCGATGTTGTCCTCTTCCTATATGTTGTAAAAAAAGACAAAGTCGTACCCGGTACCTTTGCTTGTACTCACTCAATATATAGTCGGGGCTTGGCTCCGCCCATCGGCTCTTTTAATAAGTTACCTTCAAAAGAAGGAGGGCAGATTCGGACCAATCACAGACCGACTTGCTTTTGCGTAACAACTCGTAAACGGGGTGGAATTCATGCTCGCATGAGCAGTTCAGTGCTGTTTCTTTCAAACTCTGAACTGTGTTTTTTACCTCAAAATGACAGATTACCTTGTCTTAATACCATAAAATAATGTCATATGTAAATCCACCTGTATATGTGACTGCTTGAATGACAATAAAGTACAAAGGTGCTACCATGATTTTATTTTTGGACATGTAGGCCTACCCTACTGTTAGGTTTTTTTGAACATGTACCACGGTACAGTACCATGCTACTCTTGGAAGTACCTTAGAGTACCATAAACACCATGCTATATGAATTTCATGTCAAAATACTATGGTACTGCTATCTGAAATCCATCACTGCACCATGGTACTGCCAAAGTACTTTTTGTAAGGAGATAAGCTGTTGTTGTAAGAAGTTAATCAGAAAACAGTTTGTGATCAAAATACTTTTATAAAATAACATAATGTAGCATTCATGAAAGTACAGATGGCGCTATGATACAAAGCACATTTTCTTCACTTTGTAGGTTTTCAGATCAAATGTGTATGGACATAAATGTGTGTGTGTGTGTGTGTTGTTAAGGGGAGGAAACATTTTCCCGATGACCTGTGGAAGATTCAAGTTCAAGTGATCTGTGCTCCATTCAAGGTCATTTGTGGGAGGCAACAGAAGCAGAGAGTTGAACCCACCTACACCAAGCCTGTACACATGCACTGAGCCATAGAGTTTCAGTCTCTCAATAGGGTATTTGAGAATATATGTCATTTCACTCGTTTTTTCTTTCTCATAAATCATAGACAAGCTCCAACATGTGTCAGTCCTTGCAGGTATTAAATCCTGCACACTGGGATTACTGGTTCTCTCTGTGGGGTCTGATTAACCCCAAAACCTCCATACATTACAATTACACTGAATTAATCAGGTAAATGTAAATATGAATGTGTAAGTAATACCAAAATGTGATGTTTAAACTGTATGCTTAAATTGCAACATCTTTTAATAAATCATGCATGTTGCCTATTGTTGTTATGGGTGTGGAGCTTCAAACATGTGCACACAGGTGCTTCAACTGGGCCTCCTGTAATCCACTGCCATACATTTAATTATGGCTTTTGAAGCATAGCCCAAAGGACTTTCATTGAGAAAAGAATAAATGCGTCATCACTGAACTTCTATTATAACGGTCAAAGTTGTGAATAAGCTAAAATAATTGATAGTTTAATATAACATCTTTATTCCCATACATTTCCATTTGTAATTTTAAAAGAGTAGTTGAGCAAAAATGTAGGTCTACATGTCATCATGTAGGTCTACATTTCGTGCATTTTTTTGTTCTGCGGAACACAAAGAAAGATATTTAAAGAATGTTTCAATTATTTTTGTCCATGATAGTCAGTGGGGTTCAAGGTTATCACAGATAACTAAGACTAAAACTGAAACTAAATATTAAAACTACAATCAATCAGTTAATAAATATGCATTAACTGAAATAAAATAATTAAAAAGAAACTTTTATTTAAGCTACTTTTTTCAGCTAAAAAACTTTTTATAATAAAGATAATATACAACTATACTATAAAGAAAAACACACATTAGTAAAACCTTAAGTAAAATTAAAATTTTAAAAACAAATAGATAAAAATAAAAACTATAACAAGTATAGTACCTCAGTTATGCTACAATAACACCGGTGGGGTCCAAAACAACAATGAGCCCCACTGACTTTCATTACATGGACAAAAAGACCCAGTTTGTGTGTATGTGTTCTGCAGAAAACTGAAATACAAAAAGGTTTGGAATGACGTTAGTAAATTAAGCAAAAATTTACTTTAGAAGATACGTGACATAAACATCAGCAAATTTCTGAAGTCCTGCTGATGCTTCCTGGCTAGTAAGAAGGAAATGCTCTGTATTTACATAGATCAGGCTATTGGCAAGTCCTCTGAGAGGTGCTGCATTCCAGTATAGGTTGCTGATTGAATGTGGCATGCGCATGAACTGCCAGACACCACTTCATCAACAATGTCATACCTGTGCAGCGGCACGGAAAGATGGCATGCTTCTTGAACAGAAGGCAGACGTGCTTGTCTGTTCCCCATCCCTTTGACACTAAATAAACTCTGCTATTACTTTCAACTTCAAAACAACTCTTTACAAGCTGACAAGCTGAGGTGTAGATGTAGTGTTGAGCCCTTTGATGCCTATTCTTAGTCGTAGATTTTTTCAGTGCCCTTTCTCTCACAGCCAGTGCATCATGGAGTACCAGGAGTGTTTTCTTGATTTGTGCAGAACACAGTTGTGATCCAATTAAATATATCTAGCCTGATAGTCTCAAAGGCTGCCTGGAGCTCTTGACGTTTTGAAAAGCATGACGTTTGTGGCCTCTTTTGTGTTTATCTTAGTAATGACACTGGTTCACATTGCCAGTAGAGAGTATGGATAGTGATAAGGGTTTTTCCCCTGGCCTCAAATGTGCCTGGATGGATATCTCTCAACCTCAGCTGACAGCGGTGCACACTGCAGTGACAGCAGTGTCAAAATTCAGTCGTGTAGATGTAAGAGTTACAATAAATGACAAAATGGAGGGTGACAGAGCTTTGTGATGTTGTTATTTGTGCTTATAGTGCATCATTAGTTTTCCAAGGTAATTAGCTGTCATGAGATCAACAGTTATAGAATGAGAGAATTAAGACTCAGAAAGAGTTCAGAATTTAGTATACTTTTTAATATACTTTCAAAGATTCCTTATAGGTAAAACATTGCATCATGATTGTGTTTTAGTAGAGCAGTAGATGTGTCATACCACCTCTATCTCATATTTACATAGAGCCTTTGCTCTGGAATGCTACTTGAAAAGGCTGGAAAAGGAAACATTTTGTATATTCTAATGACTGAGAATAATAAAATGACCACATTTATTCTCTCAGAGTAGCACATCTAGAGCGTTTAAATCACTAGTTGCTCCACTGATGAGTAGGGTTTATGTAAATGAGCTGAAACTGGCTTTGTCCAGTGTAAAACAGTGAGGGTAATATTGTATCCTCTTATTATTTTCTGTACACATGATAAGCAACCAAGCTGGTTATAACCTCTAAACTTTATTTTTTATTCACAATTATTTATATTTATTTAAAAAAAAAAAATCTAAAAATGCATTGTGCACATTAAAAATGCACTTATTTGGAAAAGCAAGTGAGAATAGCTATAGAACAAAACTTTTTATCATTGCCCTTGTGGAAAACATGATACTTTTTTTTCAGGATTCTTTGATGAACAGACAGAACGGCCTCTTAATGTCTTTATTGTAACTCTTGATCAATTTAATTAATCCTTGCTGAAAAAAGTATAAATTTATTTTCAAAAAATCTTATTAACCCCAGATATTTGTATTGAATTTACTTAAAAGGACTTGATGTATTTGTGTAGTTTACCATGTCTTAAAGCACTAGCTTTTCTAATGAAGTCATTTATATATTTATTCAGAACTGTCTAATTTATTCTGGGCTGCTTTGTTTACTGTTTCATCTGCAGCCACGTTAGGGCACAGTATGAGTGCAGCCCTGCAGTCAGGATGGCCTTTATAATGAGTCATATAGGGAGACGTAATGTACCCTATAATGTGCACGTACCAGTCTCTCTGTACACTGAAGTCCTCTAAAAACAAATTACGCCTAATTCCTTTATGCATGAGTTGCACCAAAGTTGATACTGCACAAACTGGGTCCAGAGACTTCAATTTGAAAGTCTGGGATTCAAAATGGATTCAAAATGGAAATAAATATAATGTTTCAGGATTTGGAAAAGAACAACAAAGCCTTATGGGTTAAAATGAAACAATTCATGATATTAATTTGTTAATTTAATACGGAAGCTTGTTTTCAACACAGGAGATATATATAACCGTAACTGAGATTTTTTTTTCTTACAATGTTTATATCACACAATTCTGACTTTTTTCTGAGAAAAGAAAGTCTGATTTATCACAAAGAAAGATCTTAAGTCACAATTCTGAGAAAAAAAGTCACAATTAAAGTCACAATTTTTTCCATGGTAAAAAAAAAAAAAAAAAGCAGAATTGTGAGATGTAAACTCCTTCTTACAAAAAAAGGAAAACATTTTTAGAATTGTAAGATATAAACTCAGAATTGCAAATACATTTTTTTTACATATTTATTTTTTGAAAAATCATATTTTATTAAAAAAATTAAAAATAAAGAAGAAGAAGCAGCACATTGTGTATCAGTATTCTCACTGGTGATTTAACTACTAACCTAGATGTTGTGCAAACGGAGCATAGCAGGAAGCTTTTAGGTGCCACTAATGTAGATGTAGTTTCTGTCACGTGCATTTATTCTACTCTCTCGCCTCATGTTTCTGCCAGGTTGTACTAGAGCCAGCAGGTCAGCTCGGTGCCAGAGCTCATCTCCCCACACACAATTAGAGGAGAGATCTAGGAAGTGATGAAGAGACAGTCAACCCAGTGCAGGCTCCCAGTGAGGGACACAGCCTGAGGGAAGTGTGGGCCAGACTGACTGCATAATCAATATCCCTCCTGCTCCAAAAATGGCACGCTATTTGCTGTATGCGCTGTGCTATGCTATTTACCATCACTTATTTTTAAATAATGTGTGCATTTATGTGTGAGCTTGCAATTGATGTTGATGCGATTAACCTTATGCTATGTGAATACATTGGGCCATGTAAATACTGTAAAAGTATACACAGGCTACTGTTGCAAATGAATCTGTTTTTGTTGTTATGTATGCATCTGAGTATAATGAAATAAGAAACTGAAAGCAAATAAGCACACCTGTCAGTTTTCTCTCAAAGATTAGCCTCATTTAACTTCACAGGCTCACAGGCTGCTCCACAGTGACATGTGAGAGAAACAAAAGTCAATGCTGTGCTTTCAAAAGTGCTAGTAAAACGATTGGTCTTGACGTTGAGGTAACCCACACCCCTCTGTGGTGTAAGCCACCAATAGGTGGAGACCTTATAGACTCCACCCTTGAATGGTGGCTGTTTTAATGTAGCGCTCTAGTCACCCAGCCATGTGAGATCCCTAGTAGTGACAAGCTCACTGAAGATCAGTGAGACAGAGTATATCACAAGGTCATAGTAATCAATGGAGAGGAGTGAATGAAAGTGCATCTGAAAGACCACTGTCAAATCTTTCAGCACTAAACCTAAACGTTGGTGACTAGTTCTATAATTTATTAGGTTTCGAAAACATAATTAATTGTAGGAGCATTTAAAGGAGCATTAAATATAACTATAAAAAATAAATTAATAATAGTGATAATAATATTATCACACTTTATTTTTTGTTTTTAAATAAAATAATAGAAAAAAATTCAAATTTGTGATAATACTATTATATTTTCTAATAAAAAGGGAGTATTAAATAAAAAAAAATCAATTATTTTATAGTAAATTTTAAAAAAGAGCTATTATTTACTTTTTTTTAAATATGAATTTTCATCATTTTCCAACTTCAGCAAGCTTTTAATTTGTCGGGTTTTTGGCAAGTCGGTAAATGAAATGCCACAGTTTTGCATTGTGCTTTGAAAGCGGCATCAATATGCTACATTTCTTATTATTATCATTTCATGACATTTCTTATTAATGTTGGTAACCAAACAGTTTCTTGTAGCCATTGACTTCCATAGTAAAATACAGTATGCCAGCAACGTCGTTACCAACATCTTGCTCAACAGAAGAAAGAAATTCATTCAGGTTTGGAACAACATGAGGCTGAGTAAATAATGAAAAAAAAAAAAAAGTTCATTCTTGGGTGAGCTATGCCTTTGAAGTGTCCTTGCTAAATAAAAGTATAAATTAAACAAAAACAAACCACAAAAAACCTACTGACTCCAAACTTTTGAACAGCAGTGTATTTAAAATAATGTACACTCACATGAAATGGCATTTAGTCATATCAGTAGCATAATAAAAGCTGTTGTAGTAGTAAAAGCTGGATGGGGTCGGGTTAAGGCTAGATGGTATAGCATAAGTTTTGTGACACTGTACAACAATTACTATTTTTGCATTATTGTAAGGGGTAGGTGTAGATGTTAATAAAAACACAATCTAACAGGTAGAAAATTAAATTTATTGTTAGCTTTTTAGCTTTATCGCTTCTAGCCACAACTATAGGGTCGCTGCATGATGGCAGCCATGTTGGGGTCAAATGACCAGCCATATACTTTTTATCAGACCCCTGTATCAGACACTTTGACTGGTAGAATTTTAATCATACTTACATACAATATTGCAAAAATAGTACGCTTAGTATGCCATTCCAGATTCAGCCTATCACTTACAAAAACAAAATCTCGGTTAACTGTGAGGTACATTTTCATTTATTTATTTAGCAGACATTTTTATCCAGAGTGACTTACAAATGAGGATTTTCAAAAAGCAATTTGTCACAGAGCCAGTATTCTTTTTTCCAGTAAGTGCCTTGGTTTACAAAGTATTTGAGTGCTAAATTGTTTGTGGAAGACGTGTGTCTTCTGCTGCTTCTTGAGGTTGTTGATGACTCTTTGGTGTGCAAATAGTTTTTATTTTAATGAAAGAAGGATGAGCGGAAGAGAAACAAAAATGGTGAGAGCCTTCTAAAAGTCTCCTGAGGCATGATTAGTTTCTCACCCATCATGCTCTTCTCTCCCATTATTCCCCTGTCAAGGCAGCTTACAGTAAAATGCCCACTGCCTTCACAAAGGCTCTCGACACTTCTTCCAAGAAACCATGATCCATTGCTCTAATGAGGTGGGTGCCCTGGAGTCAGGCAAGTGCTTTTTTTGAAGAACCCTTTAATGCATGGTGGCCTTTTGACTTTTTAAATTCATCAGTGAAGCTCCATTAATCAAAACAGGTCCTGAAGAAAAACAAGCCCTTGTTCTAGAAAACGGTACTGCACTATTTTTATTTATTAATTTTTTTTTTACTGTACATATTTTTTACAGGAATTTTTTATACCTGAAATACTTCTGATATTAAATTATGATTTGAGACAGCTAAATATTAAATATTATATATGATTTATAAAAATGTATAAGCATTAAAAATGATCTTCATGCATGAAAGATATATTCATTTCTAACGTTTAACTTCATGACATGCTAATCAATGCATATCAGGACATGACACTATCTCACATGACACTACAGTCATTTCCTGTATTATGTAATGGAGTTGAGTATTCAGAAACACAAGACTATGAAGTGGCCAAAACACTTGATGGTGCCTGGAAAATATCAGATTTTTACTGGATGTATGAAGCTGGATTGTGGGAGCATTAGTTAAGGTCAGAATTCTGTGTGTGTTGAACGAATGATACAATATGAGTCCTGGTGAATTAGATGAGAAGTCGTCTATTATGCTCTCCACAAGACAGCCATTACTCCAGTCTTCAGTGTCATGTGATCCTTCAGAAATCATTTTGATATGCTGATTTGGTGCTTAAGAAACTTTTGTTGTTGTTGAACATTGTCCTGCTGATATTTATTTTTGCTGGTTAGGCATGTTTTGAAGCATGACAGCTGGTTTGAGCTGGTGTGTAGTTGTTCATGAGCTGGTTTAAGCTGGTGCTGAGCTGGTTATAAACTGGTTATGAGCTGGTTTAAGCTGGTCATGTGCTGGTCCTAAGCTGGTCTTAAGCAAATAGCTTCTGCTCAGGACCAGCTCAAACCAGCTGCCATGCTTTAAAACATACCTGACCAGCATATGCTGTTTTTTTTCAATAGTGTTGTTTTCAGGATTCTTTGATTAATAGAAAGTTCAGTGTTTATTTGAAATATTTATTTATTTCGTAAAAGTCATATTTGATCAATTTCAAGTACTAATTTATTTTTAATTAATTAATTTTTTTTTAAACTTCCTTTATGTATAAACATGCACACACCAAACCAACCAACCAACCAAAAACAAATATACTGAGGCAGCACGTAAGCATAAGTAGTGCTGGTATTCATTTGGGTCAAAGGAGTGGGGATAATTGTGTGCAGCCACACAAAAGGGGAAACAAACTGCTGTTTTCTCTTCCTGAAAGTGCGCCACTTAAGAGACAGCCATGTAACGTATGATAACCACAAACACTCGTGCAAAATGGGTTTCTGCAGCCACATGTTGCACACTACTTGCAACTATATTATGGCTTAAAATTTGATTTGCCAGGATCCAAATGCTGTCAGTTGCCAAAGTTTTGAGGCACACACAACAATCATTGCAAAGAGAAATGCTGATTTATTTCTGTTGTGGTCCAGATTATGCATCTCAAAGTGACAATGCAGCTTTGCTGTGAGTAAATAATAATATTTAATAAAAAATAAAAAAAAACAAATGAATGAGACAGCCCGTGTCCATGTGTTTTTGTTTGCACATATGCATTTTTCTCATTTGTCTGTTTTACATGTCTGTTTTAAGTACAGGACACACAGCAGTCGTGGCCTAATAGATAGCGAGTTGGATTCACAAACCGAAGGTCATGGGTTCGAGTCCTTTCCTTTTTCCTATTTTGACACGGCAAGCTCTTAACAAATTCATAACTACGACAATGAAAGGATTTGGCTTATTATACATTTTGTTTTATTTATTTCATTTATAGAGTAACAGGAAGACACAACAGAGGAAGAATCGCAAATGCAAAATTAAAAAAGTTTTAAAACAGTTTTAATGTAACTGAGCATAGCAAACTCTCTGACAACTTACATCCCATCCCCACTGAACAGTACAAAATCATGACAACCATTATCATTACCCTTTCTTTCTCCTATTTCCTTATTCTTCTCTTTATTGTTCACTAAGATCTCTTCAGTTGTGGAGCAGCCCTTGGTCCTTTGGTTTGTAAATGAAATGGTTCAGTTGTGAGGGTAATTAGGGAAACTAAATCTTTGGGCCATTAGCAGCTTTTTTGGTTAATGTCCCATTCAGGGCCTTTTTGCTTCTCTGCAATACTCATGACATAATGTTCACACATCAATCCATTGTAAAAACTATATGCAGCTTGGCCTATCGAGTGATCAGTCCTTCTCCATTACAGAACACTGGATTCTTATATTATACAAAATGAAATCAACATTTTTTAAATGTTTGTACATGTTTGTACAAAACCCGATCAGTTATAAACGGCATTTTGTGCAAACCATCTGCACTGCAAGAGCTTGTGTTTATATATGGTGGTTGAAGGATAATCTGTGATTCTGTGAAAAACGAAAGACCAATAGCAGCACGTTATTAAAATTCTGTTATGATTAATAGACTTTTCTGAATTTTCCGACACAAACATTTTGTGCCTATATAAATGAGGGCAAACTAGTTCATAGCCATGTTGCATCAGTGATGTCCAAATAAAAAGCAGATGTGAACTGTCTGGCTTCCTTTACTTTAGCGTAGCAGGAAAAATTTTCGTTGATGTTGTTATTGTTGAGTTTGGATTCTGTGTATTTTTTATTTTTTTTTAATTATTATTTAACCTTCAGCTTATTGTGCATTGAAGCATAATGTAAATGTTACACATGAGTGCACATCAAAACTACAGGACAAGAGAGCAGGAGAGAATCAATGAATGAAGACTCACAAGTTTGCATCCCACTGTCCTAAATAAAGGTGCTTTTTATGGAATGATCAATCTAAAAATACACATCACTGTGATCTGCTCCATTTAAACATAAGAAACTCTACAAGATGTGACTCACACACTATTTCTGAACATGTGCAGTTATTTATTTTTGCACTCTGAAAGTGGCGCTTCTCCAAACAGATCAAAGTCACTGTGCCAGATGAGGACAGAGAGAATTATTCTCTGCAACACAGATTTGAAGCGAAACATAGTCCAAACTGTGGAGAAACATTTATTAATATTAATGTTTGCACACAAGATGTCTCCACATATCACTGTAAAAAATGTTCATTATTTTAATAGAAACAGAATGTATAAAAATGCTACAGAAAAATGGTTAAATGCAAGTTTCTCAAGTGTGAGGCGAAAATTTTTAACAGACATTAAATATTACTGTAATATATTGTAAAAAAAAATGATGTTCTTTTCAAATAAAGATAATCATAATTTACAAATGTAAAAGTATATACAATTTTTACTCTTTTTACTCAAGTTACATTGCAGATACCTGCAAACATTCAGTGCATTAATAGCCTGATACAGAAGATTATGAGCTATTTCTGAGGATCTTGTTTTAATGAGAGGCCACAGAACGTGTAAAGTGTATTTTATTATTTGTTACTTGAACGTTACTTTACATCAGAGCTGCTGAAGTAGCAAGGGACTATTAAAGTTCATAAACTTCCTCTTGAATTTGCCAGGCTTGAAATCTTTACAATTCACTTTACCATTCCCCTGCAAACAAGAAGTCCTTTTACCACTTCATTCACTTTACTCAAATTATACCTTATACTAGCTCAATTTATAGCCAATATCTATGTTTGGCCATATCAGATGACATTGTGGTTATGATGTTCAGCCTAGTAAGTCATTTTGAGTTATGGTACCAATTGTATTATTTTTAAAGTGACTGTTGCATGCGATGAGAGATTACAATAGCTGTCAGTGGAAACATCAGTGCAGGGATGATGTAGAAATCCAAATTATAAGGTCCCAAATGCTTCTGCTTATACTGAAAGCACACAAAGTCATCACACAGATCTTCAGCAACTCAGAAAGAGTGTACTCAAAGTGCACTGATGTCCGATGACAAGATTTCCTCAACACTTGAGTGACCATGTTCACTTTTTCTTGGCTGGGATTTCTAAATTGCATAAAATGTCCAGGTTTTGGCTTTATTTTTCTATTGTTTTTATACTTGCTGAAGGTAGTTTGTCCAATAGCATGCAGGTATTCATATTCGACCAGTCGTGGGGTACGAGAAAGTGGGATATAAGGAGAACGGTCAAAGCAATGCAAAGATGTGTACATATAATGTAAAAGGACCGTAGAGAGCATGTAAATATGAAAACAGAAAAAAGTGGATATTTAAGGCAATTTAAAAATCAGAAATAATAATAAAAAAAAAATCAGAAATGGGATTTGGGGACTATTAGCATAAACCCTTATTCACAAGTTCGTGTGCCCATATAATCTTAGCATTAGTGGTAAACAGATTTGGCTTGATGTCTGCAATGGAGGGCTCAGAGAGACTATTCTACTCGAGCTCTGATAGCCCCCTATAGACAGAAAGACAAATAAATAAATAAATAAATAAATAAAAATGCATAAAAGGAGGAGATGGGGAGGAGTAAGTGGTAAGAAGCTGTCTGTTATACTTGGATATTAATTGAAAGATTAGATGGGTGTACTCCTCCTCTTCACTTGTTAAAAAAAATAATAAAATAAACATTTATTATTTCATAAAATATTTTTAATATAATATAATATAATATAATATAATATAATATAATATAATATAATATAATATAATATAATTTGGTTCTGTGCACCATGTCCCATTTCCACTATACATACATATATGTATACTGTCAATATTTGTTGCAATAACCAGATTGATTTTTTATATTGTTGCAAAATGTAAACTATATTATTGCACAGCTCTCTATATAAAGTGATATACTGTATACCAATTAGTGCATCTTGGCAATGTAGTTGTTTATACAATTACAAAATGTAAACTATATAATATATAATATAAAAGTTGGTTCTCTGCACCACATCCCATTTCCACCATCTATATTGTGTTCTAAAAAACAATATTGCAACAGTATATTTATACTGTCAATATTTGTTGTAATAACTTGTGCCATTCTCCTGGACTGTTTTATGTTACATGTCTGCTTTAGGTGAGGTCTTACATGTCTGCACAGTGGTTTATATGAAAAAGCTCCATTCAGTTTCCTTCTGCACAATGTAAATATATCGACTTTGACTTTGGCTTAGGTCTTCAAATGTTTAATGACTCAACTTGCCACATTATGGCTTTGTTGCTCTGTTAGTTGCTATGCTAGTACAAAGTTTGCTTTGCATCCAATCATTGATAAGACAAGTTAATGTTTAAACAGAACACTATGATAACTTAAAGAACCCTGCAGAAGCCCTAAACACTAATTGTTATCTGAGCTCCAGAGATAAATGTTTGTGTTTTACAAGATTGTCTCTAAGACTTATCTCTGAGATAAAGTTGTAAGGGATCAAAGGCTTACAGCATCTGATATACCTGACATACTAAATGATCTGTTTTTATTGTTACTAAATATCACATAGCAATACATTTGTATTTTAAAGTAAATGGGAGGATGAAATGGACTGAAACTACTATATAAAACAAGTGCTGATCCAGCACCTGATTAAGCAGAAGAAAAAAAAAACTGTAATCCGTCCAGACACATGCATAACACAAAGTTCTCTGACATTAGTGACCTTGAGTAATATAGGTACTCCTCTTTCTGAAGGGTTATTGCTATTTAATATTAACATACTTTTGCTAGGTAACCCAAAAATTGCAATTGTTGCATTTAAGGCCTTATCTAATCCTTGCATTTAGTTTGGCTGGTGTAATTTAATGTATTTAGGTTAATTTTGAGATGCTAAATAATATTTTTGACTTGATCCATATCATGTTTTATTCAGTAAACAACTTAATGTAGTAAATTATATTAAACATTTTTTGGGGAAAAAATAGGTTAACTTTTGTGTGTGTGTAAAAATGTTTCATGTTGTAACATCTAAATTAACTGGGTCATTTTAATGGTTAAATGAGGTAGAAATAGCTCCATAAGAGGTCAGAGATATATTCTTGTGGGTGGTGCAGTGGCTTAGTGGGTAGCACTGAGGCCATGAGACCTTTCTGGGTGGAGTTTGCATGTTTTTCCCAGGGTTCCTGTGGGTTCTCCGTTTTACCCCACAACTAAATTGCGTGATTGTTCATATTGCCGCAAAATACAAACTATATTAACGCCCAGTCATACATTTAAAGTTAGAAATACACTCTAAAAAATAGTGCTAAATAGCACTAAAAGTGGTTCACTGGGTCATAATCACAGGGGAACCACTTTAAGTGCTATATAGCACCTATCTTTGTACAACACCTTAGTCAAATGGGCCTTGAGGGCAAAGAGGTTGAGAACCACATTATCTTCAGGAAATACACTGTATTTTAATGTTGTTTTTTAAATCCTTTCTCCAAGTAAACCAAGAGATCAAGAGAGCATTACAGAACCTTTAAAGAACTATACAGGGTTCTTAACAGTTTCTTTGTGTGGCAGTGGTGCTATATAACATCTTAACCACCCCAAAGAACCGCTGAAGAACCATACTGGGCTTAACAGTTTCTTTATGGTAGCAGTGCTATATAGCACCTCAACCACCTCAAAAAACCGCTGAACCGATTTATACTAGCAAGTCTAGACGGTGTGAATGTTTATATTATAGCTAAATGTAAACTAAAGAGCTCTCACAAAAGCTACTGAGAACAAATTCTTTTATTACTAAATTTTTATTTCTAAATTTCTCAAAATTCATGTTATATTTCTCAATCCTTTAACATGACCACATATTAATCTGAATAAATTTGGCTGTAACCTAGGCCACCTAGAAATATTTGAGGTAACACCTAGCCATATTCACATTTTACAATGTACACACACACACACACACACACACACAAAAGGTTCACTGTTAGACATTTCAAAGGGTTTTTACAGTAACTTACTGGCAACACTGTTGCCAGTAAGTTACTGTAATTAAGATTTACAGTAGCAAACTGTATCTGATTTACAGTAGTAAACTGTACTGTTTTTACAGTAACTTACTGTAAAACAAATTCATCAGTATACTACTGTAATTCATTCATTTTAATATAGATTTAATTTGATTTCATAATTTTTATATAGAATTCATTTTATTTTTACTCTACATAGGTACTACTGGCATTCAATTAAAACAGACACAATAATTACAAAATATCAAATTCTTTATTTAAAACATTGCATGTATAACACTTAAAAATACAGTCTTCCAATGCTGGAACAGTGCATCTTCACCATTTCTCCTGTCTTAGGATGTTTTGCAGTGCATTATGTTGTATCATCTTTTGTTGTTTTTCATCATTTCTTGATGCTTCATTGCAGTTGCCTTTAAAAAACAAATACAAAAAATGCAGTAAATCTTAAATTCCATTAAAAACTATAACAAACTAATACTAAAACTAGAAAGGCAGCTAGCCATAAAACTAGTTTAACCTAGCTAACATACAATTTTTTTTTTCTCAATAGGCTACAGGCCAACATTAACTACTAACACCTGAACAAAATTTCACATTAGTTAATGTTAATATAAGATAAGCGTTGCTCGTTAAAAATTGTTTTAATTCGGTAATTCAATAAGCTGACAAAAGTCGTTTGAAAGGACAGCGCAGTTTACCATAGTAAAGTCTGTAACTGCCATGTTGACGTGTAAATGTTTCTAGGTTAAACTGGTGTGCAAAAATCTGACACAAACACACAGACAAACGTACATAAATTTTTACCTTGCTTGCTCTTATTATTCTCTCGTAAGGTGCATCGACAGCGCAGATGTTCTCCGGAACTCCTCCATTCTCCTTCTTAGATTTTAGATATGTTACTCCACTCTCATATGTTTGCCATGAATGGGAATTTACTACAATGGAAAAAAAGCTGTTTTGAATCACTTTTATGCTTTTCTGAAGTCAAAAAGTCTTGTGTGGGGTCTCTGGATTATTTCCTTATTGGGGGAGGGGGTCTTGGGGGCAAAAAAGTTGAGAACCACGCTATCTTCAGGAAATACACTGTATTTTAATGTCATTTTAATCCTTTCCCCAACTAAACTAAGAGACTAAGAGAGAGTTAGAGAACCTATAAAGAATTATACAGGGACTTAACGGGTTCTTCGTATGGCAGTGGTGCTATATAGCATCTTAACCACCCCAAAGAACCACTGAAGAACCGCTGAAGAACACTGTTAGACGTTTCTGTAATTTCTACAGTTATTTACTGTATATCACCCAGTATAATACTGCAAATTCCCTTTACAGTAAGTAACTGTAATACCCTTGTTTGCATCATGGGAATTTTCTGTGAAGTCAAACCCCACATACAGAGACTTACTGTATTTTTTAAAATTGCAGTATACTACTGTATTTGCCGTAACAGCCTCTTTGGCGCCATTTCATTGAGGTTGTTTTATTTTCCTCATTTCTTACATTTGGACTGACAGGATTTGCCCTGCAACATACTACAACGCGGCAAGCTTGAGACTGTCTACACTGGACATGTTACATCGCTTGTGATGATTGGAAAATATGTTTGTCCATGTCAGAAACAGCACAAGCGCTTAGAGTACTACTGTACGTCAAAAATATACTGTGGCATCAGTTTACTGTCCGCATCCACTGTACATAGTATCGCGGATTATATGTCTTTTGTCGCATCGCGCCATTCGCGTCTGAAGAAGACAGGGGCAGCGCTGCAGGTTTTGCCCGGGGATGAACCCGCGAGTGGTTCTACATAGCACCATTTGACAAAGGTGCTGTATAGCTCCTTTAAACTATATAGCACTTAAAGTGGTTCCCATTGATTACAAGCCAATGTTTCAAACCACATTTAGTGCTATTTAGCACCATTTGTAGAGTGTATTTCATTAAAAATAACTAATTTTCTCACTCCAAAAGTTATTTCATGTGAAAGCTTCTCATTCCATTACATTGTTTAACACAATGAATGATAGATTGAAAATAAACCCATTCTGTTTACATAAATGTTTGGCCTTAAAGTGAGATTTCTCTTTAAAAAAAATCTAACTCAGGGTCTACGGCACAGTCTGGGAGGAGGCTGGAAACATCCTCCTTAACAATACAAAAAAGTCCAATCCCTGACCGTAACCATCTGGTTATGGTGAAAATTATCACCCCTGGATCCGGACACAGAACATCTGGACAGCACATCCCAGGGAGCCTTTAAGACGGAGGAAGCATTGAGAAGTTCCACAGAGCTTGACTTCAGGATGAGCTCAGCACATGTTCTGCAGGCTCTATGCCTGCTCATGGTTTTCTCCACAGCCAGCACTCAGCACGGCTACATGTATGATACCGGTGAGGAGTGGGTGAATACCTGGCGCCAGGGCTTCAACTTTCAGTGTCCCCATGGTGAGGTCTTAGTGGCAATCAGGAGTTACTTCAGTGAGAAGGAAGGCTCAGACCGCCTGTGGAACTTTGAGTGCCAGAAGACTCCCTATGACTGGGGAGAGCCCAACGAATGCTGGTGGGACGATATCAACAGAGCCGGGATGGAATGGTATGTCTGTATGCATGCGGGTAACAGTGTGCAGGTTTATAGAGGTATATGCCTTTTTTATATGTCTCGCTATAATGCAAAACACATTTGTGAGAGTGTTTTATATGACAACATTCACTGAAGTAGAAAGGACAATGAAACGACACCCTGATGTTCCAGTCAATATAATTTTATAAAAAGTGTTACATAGAGATACATAGGAAATATACAGTAGATAGAATAAACAGAATATTTTTCTTATGTTTGCCAAACATTGCAAGAATGCATGTTTTTATCATTACTATTTTAGGACTTTGCAGTATCAAGTGTCTAGCCAGTACACATGAATGAAAGATAACACAAATGACTTCACAAATGTGAAACTGATATCCCGTGTATTGCAGAAAATATGTTTTTTCTATGATAATATTCAGTGTAGCAGAAAAAACATAAAATGACTCCCTGATCAATCGATATTATTTTTTTTTAAAAAGTATGTTTAATATATACATATATATATATATATATATATATATATATATATATATATATATACACATACATACATACATACAGTACATAGAGAATATAGATGGAAACAAACAATATTTTTGTCGGTTTTTAATTAATTAATTTTTTTTTTTTTTTTATTTTATACACATATATGAATGTAAGACACATTTAGATAAGGAATATCAGCTTTTTGTACAGATATTTGGAAAATCATTTTTGATGTTACACAGACATCCCTTGTGTTGCAAATATATATATTTTTTCTGCTGACCATTCCTAAAAAAGGTTTGGTGTTTGTATGCTTTGTTTAAACTAACTAAAATGGAGAGCTCCCCTGCATGTATGATTAGACTCAGATGTGAATATTTACTGAAAGCGCTAGCTAATGCTAGCTTTCAGAGTTGAGTGCTTGCTTTGACAACATCATGATAATTTGTTTGTCAAGAGGAAAACAATGGACGTTTCTTAAATAGGACTGGAGAAACACAAGCAGATGTTTGGGCAGAAGTGTCATTTAATCCTTGCCTCAGGTCTCAGCTGTTTTCAGTAAGCCACAAGCCACAGAATAGATATAATGGCAACACTGAAGTTTAAGAGCCTTGTTTACTGCCAAAATGAAACTTTAACAAGCTGCCTCAAATGTACCTCAGACATGTTTGATTGCATATTTTTGAATCACTTTAGTTCTGTGACATTCTATTAAGAACAGCACTATGACATTTCAATTAAAGTTGTGTTATATGTTGTATTGACTGTACTTTGGGATTGTTAAAAGGTTTCTTTTTGAAGCACTGCAAGATTTGCAGTGTTCATTCCAAATACAGCAGAATATCTTGGACCCATTTAGGTCTGACATGTAATCATTTCTTCTTCTCCTCTAATGAACTGTAATGTGGTCCTGGATACACTCAGTTACAGTTTAAATATCCAACACATTTCTGAGATTATCTACAGTTATTATATTTCTGCATTCAGCATAACAAAACCATAAGAAAAAACCTTCACACAACCACAAAAAATGTGTCATTAATAACATTTAACATTGCTGCTTATCACCTACTGATACTTGTCACAGCCATATAAACCAGCCTGTAATGACCAAAAAAAAAAAAAACAACAACAAAAACAGCGGTTTTAAAATACATTTTAAAAAATACACAAACAGATCACTTAAGGAGTGTGCAAAAATCTGTCCACTTAGTCAGTCCAACAATGAGTCACCTCAGTTTAAGAATGGTGTTCAAAACCAGGAATGGCCCACCCTCTGATGGCCACCAGCCAGTCTTTCCAGTGGGAGATAACTTTTAACCAAAGGGATATTAATGTTTTTTTATCTGCTATTCAAAGTTTTAAAAGTGTCTCTCTAGTTGCATTAAAGGCTAGTATACATTATAATATCGTGAGTGCTCTAGGATGATCACTATGTCTATGAAATCATTTCTGTCCAAAACTTCTGTACTTATGTACATTTCTGGAACATGTAAACACAGATACCTGTCCTGCACTTCAGAAGGAGTGGAGACAAATGACCTACTGATCATTTTTATCAATATTTTGAACTGGTTCTCAATTGCTGGTTAAGAATTTGTTGAGAATTCTCTGATCTCCACAATTACAAATTTCCAAAGCTAAATCATGCTGCCATCAATTTCTAACTGCATCTCCAGCGATGGGAAGATAAAAAAAAAACTGAGGAAAACTGAGGAAACAAACTTAAAGAAGGAGTTTTTGAAGGATTTCCAAACAGTGCAAGGGTCAATTTGGTTTACTGATATAAACAACAACAACAACAACATACCTTAAAATGTCAACCAATGCAAAGAAAGTAAATTAAAAAAACATTTAAATAAATGAAAATATAAATAAACAGTTAAAAATCATAATTCTTATTGTTTTATTTTATTTTATTATTTATTTTTCAAATTAGTACTTTTAAAACTTTGTATGTTTAGTGTGGTGTATAGCCTCTATAATGCTCTTATTGTACTGTATATGAAGGATATGCAGTGCCAAACAGACACACACAAAAGCATTCTATAGGAATCTGAATATGAAATAGAATGTTGATGTGTCATTTAAATTCATAATAGTGAATGAACACAAATGAGACTAAATTATTTAGTGCACAGAACGCAGCCATTATTAAAATTTATTGTAATGATAAACGGGAATTGCGGTATTCTGTTGTATAAACAGGACTGCATATTAAAGCTTCATAGTCGCATTTATACTAAAATAATATTGAGAATACTGAAAACATAACAGTTACATCACAGTCTCTCATTCAGCTCTGACTGTCGATTACAACTAAATGAATGAAATGAGTTCATGCACTATTCTCTCACTTTTGTCAGGTTTATACAGAGTCCCGAGGACTAACTTCTCAGACTGAAATCTGACCAATTAAAGGCTTATGAGACTTGCTTGAACTGCACTGAACAGAATGAGCTTTGTTGTTTCGAACACATTCAGGATTAAATTTTCCTGGAATAACAAGCTTATTCTATACTCACAGTGCTGCAATGCCAGGACACTCTATGAATGGATATTTTGATAATCAATTGCTGCTGCCTTGATATAAAAACATAAAGTTTAAACTGAAGGTAAACTACAATAAGCAAAAGCATATTGTGCACTGGTTTAAGCATTACACTGGCTGCTTTCTTTGTTTTACGGTCATCTCAGGGATACTAAGGCGCTATTTTTTTTTTTTTTTTTTTTGTAAAGCTGCTTTGGAACAGTAAGTATTATGAAAAGAACTATTCATTTAAAACTAACTTTTGTGTTTGACAATGAAATAGTCTTTCCTGCTTCTAGACTCTGGTTGTCCACAGGAACGTGAATGTTTGCCCAGAATGGTCTGACATGAAAAATGATTCATAGCCCTCTCATGATTTTCCCCTCTACAATAACGGTAATGTCTTAATGTGAGATGATTGCTTTCTTTCCTTCCTCCTTTTTTAATGATGTGATGTGTGTTGTAACACCACAAATGTCATAGTAACTTTTTTTATTATTTTTTATTCGGCTCAGGCTCTTCATACCATCGCTAGAAAGACATATCTTTATGCAAGACCCTTAAGATGACTTACAGTTTGTGTGTTTCTCATGACAAAAGTGACCTTATTTAACCAGTTCTCCAGCTTGTTAGAACAGGAAAAGTCTGGTTGTTGCGATCAGTCTCTGAGGGCATAAGCAACAGCGCCAAGGGCCATTCAGTGTTCCATCAAGTTTTCTCCACCCACTCCAACAGCATTGGGGCAGTTTTTCCAGTGGGTTAATTGGACTCAGTATAGTTTTTCCTGATCTACTGCCCACTTTGTGAGATTTCCTTAGAGCCAGTGCCAGTGACCTCAAGCCCTGTCTGCTGCACACTGCTAGAGCTTGTGAGGGAATACTGTCTGTCAGATTTACAGCATGCTGGGAACTTACAATTAAGAAATCATTTTATGCAGTCTTATGATCTTTAGATCAGTTTCACAATTTGTGGACTGATTTAAAATATGAAAAAATGGCCAAAAATGCATTCTTAACAGATAACATGTATTTACACACACACACACACACACACACACACACACATATATTGGCATTTGAAGGTTTAATCAAAATATATTTTCAATTTGAAAAATGTTTCCTTACACTGTGCTTATTTGCAAATATATTTAAAATGTATCTGTCATATCGGAAGTACGTGCTCTTTGCTTTTATACACTCATCTTGCTGAAGAATCAGTTGTTTAAATGATTGCTTAATTTGAATATTCGCCCCACCTAAATCAATGGCTGCATGTCTTTTAAGATGATCTTCTTTCCCTCTTCACATTATAAGAACGGTCTCTCTGATTTGCACTATACGGCATAGATGACATTCCACTGGGAGAAGGCCTTGGCCTACTTCCTATTGGTGGAATAGTTGCCCATAGCGTTAGTGTTGCTATGACAAAAGTCTGGCACTGCTGGTGGCTGGGGAGCAGTGCAGAACTTATGAATCTGTGCCTATTGTGATGACAACAGACTGTATGGGCCATAAACAAACAGAAAGCCTAAATAAACCTGTATTTACAGAAAACCATAAAAACTACTCCCGGTCTCACAGCCACTTCAGAGGTGACATTTTCTGGCTTAAAAAAACTTACATCAAAACAACTTCTCTGTCTTATAATTACTGACTGGTTAAAGCAATTTAGAATTATTGCAATGACATGTAAAAACATCTTTTGCACACTTCCTGCTGTAACAAACTTGAATATTTTATGGTCAAAGTTTGTCATACCTGCGGAAGTTTAATTACACGGGTTAAATATTCTAAAAATATTGTGGGTGATGCATATGACAGTTAGTTCCATTCCTTACATCTGATTGGACGAGCGGCATACCAAGAGTCTTGATACAGGATCCCGATGGGATGTTCACTGTATCACTCCATCATGCATTTCTTCAGGTTACATTGGTTTCGCCATGAGTGAGTCATTGAACGATGTTACTCAACCGATTCATTCAATATTGCTGATTCAATTACAAAACAAGTGATTTGTCTTTATGAATGAGTAATTGAAATATTCACTCAACCAATTTATTCAACAATACCAATTCATTCAGTAATGAAACAAGTGAACTGTCTTAATGAAAAAGTCAATGAAACATTCACTCAACCAATTCATTGAACAAAGCTGATTTATTCAGGAATGAAACAACTGAACTTTCTTTATGAGCGAGGTACTGAATCATTTACTTCACATTGAATTATTCATTCACTTCATAATCTTTTTGTTCAACAATGCTAATTCTTTCTGGAATCAAACCAATCAATTGTCTATATGAACGAGTCATTGAATCATTCACTCAACCGATTCATTCAAAAACAATGGTTCAAACAAAAACAAAAAAAACCTTACTACTATCTGTTGCTCGAGCACTACTGTATCTTTTCTTGGAACTATATTCATTAGTAAAGCAAAAACAGACAAAATAACTGGCAATATTGGGTCTAAAATCTAAGTTACTCAATATGAATTTCTTTTTTATTTAACTGCTGTTCAGTAGTACTCACAATAGCACTATGCTGTTCATATCTCACTCACAATTGTGCTGTTTTTCTGAATATCTGCACAACCTAGAATCAACTTGTGAAAAATCCAAAAGATTCATTTCAAACTCTTCATTTAAAGCTCTGTAGTGGCAAAATGGAGCTAATGGCGCCAGACAGAAAGGACAGAACTAATGCTGTGTTCCTGCATGTTTCGTCAGGCACATGCTCCTCTTGCTGTTTTAGTCAGCGCTTCAGTATAAACAGGAAGATGCACACAATAAAAGGTCAATAGCTAAAGGCAGGCACACCTCACACGAGCACATGCCACATGTGAGACCTCGGAATACAATATTCCAATGCTTTGTTCTGAAGGACTCATATTCATTTAACAAATAACAAATGTCTATTGTTTAGCCCCTTCACTCAATATAAAAGCTATATTTGTACTGTCAACAGGTCCTCAGTTTGCACTAATAATGGTCTGGTTGCTGGTGTGCAAAGTAAGTATTTTGAAGCAGTTCTGGATCGAGAATGGCAATTCTACTGCTGTCGATATGCCCGCAGGTGCCCATATTCCTGCTGGTAAGTCTTGTAATAACAAATGGTGATCTAATATATTCATACAGTTACTAAACAACCTATATACATCCCGAGTTATTCACAGATATGAGATTATGTGTCCTCTGATAATTAGATTAAAACTCTACAACAGGATGTTTTGTCACATAATTTATAACCTTTCCTTTGATTGCATTTTCATGATTTATGCACAGGAAGACGAATGATGTTCCAGAGTACCTCAAAGAAGAGGCGGAGATGGTAGTCCCCAGTTACGGCTACTTCATAAGGGGGGCTCAAACTACTTTCAGTGGTGTACTGAGGTCTGTATAAACACTTCCTCTTACTTTGCACTTAAAGGTTTTGCCTCTAATGCATTTATGTCAAAATAACATCTGTTTTATTACAAACGGATACTTTAATGTAATGATTTTAGTTGCTGTTAATGGATAAAAATTGTTTTCCTTTGGTAGGAGATAACTGGCTGTTTTTTTAATGCTTTGCAGGGATCGGCAGTGGAAGTATATCTTGTGCCGAATGACAGACTTTGATTGTCAGTTTGAAAACTTCTAGACTGCATTCATCACTTAATGTCCTTATCAACACATCTATGCTAAAAGAGCACATGCACGTCACCACATAAGCACTTATAATAGCACTCACTGAAAATATAAACGCCATACTCCATTTTTTATTAGTTTCACAGCTTATAAATATTTGATTTGCTCTGTATAAGCCTGCATGGATTGCTGTGTTCTCATATTTTGCAGTCATTTCTGTTATTTCCATGTTTATAAATATGTTATAATCATTTTTAAAATATAAATGACAAAAAAGGAACCAAACTTTTTTGTACAATTTTTTTTTTATGTTTTTATTTTTATTTTTTATTTTATTTTATTTTTTTACAAATTTGACTATGATCTCCAATGCATTCTTGAATGGTTGTTGAAAAAGTCCAAAATATTCCTTTTGGTGTATTTTTTTTTAATCTAAGTCTGAGATATTCAGATGGAGTAACAAAACATACTGAACTCTTTGGAAAAATGAGCAGAACTAATAAAGCAAAGGTTTCTCCCACAGTCAGTTTTTTTTTTTTTTTTTTTTTTTTTTTTTTCTGCATTGTGCAACACACACAATGGCTGTTTACCACTTCGTCTTTTCTCCATCTGTTTTCCGCTTTGGTTGAACTATTGAGTGGATGTAGTACATTTCATCCCTGTGTATATGTGTAAATGTGCACAGATGTATTTTTGGGTGTTTAGAAATAAATTCATCATATAAAGCTTTGGAGCTATGAGGGTCTGAGAAAAATAGTTCAGTTTCTACAGAACATGTTGCATTAAGAGTATGCTGAATAAATGCATATAATATACATTTTAAAGTACAGTATGTTCAAATAGAAAACAATTATTTTAATGTTAAAACTATTTAAAATACAGATAAAATCTGTATTTTCGATCAGATTGCCTTGGTGAGCATTAACAGACTTCCAAATACAAAAAAAAAAAAAAAATCGTACTTAGTCCAAACTTTTAAACGGTGGTGTGAATTTATAGTTTACTACTGCATATTTACCAACATGTTGGAACCCGATCTCATGAAAGTGCGTATAAATAGTACCCCAAATAAAAATAAAAACTCATGGTATTGATAAGCAAAAATGGACTTTAGCGTGTATATGCTACGCAATGGGTAGGATTAGGGTTGTGGGGCAGATGCGTATCATATGCACGCCAAAGTCCATTTTTGCGTATCAATACCACGAGTTTTCGTTTTTATTTGGCCTACTATTTATAAGCATTTTCATGAGACCGGATGTTGTTATAGGGACAATAAGTAATTATGCTGACACAAAAATTGCTTTCAATTATTTCAATGCAGACATCACTGAAAATATTGATAACTTCTAATTCATTAATTCAATCAGATGTTATTTCAGTTCAGTAACTGGATTCAGTCAAAGAATCATCAGACTTATTTAAGCTGACAACGTAACTTTAAAAAAATGACTCAAGAGAGTCATTTGTTCAGGAATCAGACTACTTAGGTTATGTTTTTAAATCACTAAGAAGAATCTAATCATAAGAGTGATTTGTTCGTGAATCGGATAACACTGATTGTGCTGTATGTTTTTGCATGAAGTCCGTGAGGAAAAGGTAGAAATTTCCTGCTGTTTTGTCATGGTACATGGTCTTTGTATTGCTTCATATCCAATCCAGACTGCACATTCAAAATTCAAACAAACAAATATTACTTTTCTTTTTAGTTTTCTCTGCTGAAAAGTGGTGCAGAAAGAACTCATGTGTGTTTGTGCCTGGTCTGGGTGTGTCTTTCTCAATCAGTGAGGCAATTCGGCTGTCCCCAAAGAGAAGACTTGGATAAGGTTGTTGGGGATTGATATTGCGCCCAAGACAGTTCAAACAAATAAAACATGTTCCTTTTTATGATGAATGAGAATGAGATGAATGACAATGGATTTCCTTATGTATATGGTTTTTTTTATTTTCTTCTTTTTGCTCTTACTGAGTATTTCTCAGCCATTTTTGGTTAAACACTTAAATGAATGGGGTTAAGGAGAGGGTCAATGCCTCCAGCGCAGAGACAGATTCTGTCTAGTTGTCTTTCTGCTCCCCTCCAGTGTAGACGTGGTTGGGTGTAAGCCAGTGGCTCTCAACACTGTTTATTTATGGCAGCTGCTGGCTTGAGGCATGGAGCCAAGCATCACAAAATGACATGGCTGTACCCAAGTCAAGTCTACTCTTTGGAGACAGCCGACACTGTCCTTGACTTACTGCACACTTCCACTGGAACTGACCACTGCAGAGGGTTCAGCAGGTCAGGCCACACATTCATTCAGCTGCTCTGCTGTTTTCTTGTGAGTTTTAATTATGCAGGCTTACATGCATGCATTATCAATATCCAAATTCCGCTTGAATGGCAATGTTGTAATTATGGTTGTTTGCAGGAACGAGAATAAAACTTTGTTAGTGTCGTGATGGGATTTTGGAACCTGCGCTCAGCTTTAATTATGGGATAAATACGATGAGACGCCACATTTAAGAGCAGGAGAAAATAGACAGACGCTAAATCCGATGAAAGCTCTTTAAAAAATGGCGACTGAGAGGGTTTACTTAAGACAAACAGATTTAGCCAATAGCATGTTTCAGAAGAAGTTAGGCTAACATTTAGTGCATTTGCTTTTGTGTACTGTAAATTGAAATGCAGGTTCTGAAAGGAATTTAAAAAAACAGAAACAGAATATCATCAAAAAAAAAAAAAAAAAACCCTGAAACAATATAGGTGAGCTCATTGTTGATTGGAGCTAATGTTTTGCTAAAAAAAAACATTCAGATAACTATGGATGCAAATAAACACGTAAGTTCTTGAAGACTGTAAAAATGTTACGTATAATCCTGTGAACTGCACAGTAAATTAAGCCAAAACTAAATAATTGTAAATAGTTTGACATCACTTGTAATTTTACTTTAAAATACTGTCAAATTCATGTTTTTTTAATTGCAAATAACAACTATGAATGACAACACAATTTACAGTGAAAAATGCTAAAAAGTCATTCCCAAAAGGTCCTGTGTGATACATCAAATATTGTTATATCTTTGTTTGCATGCCCTTGTGCACGTCTATATATGATTATTGTCTGTGTTTTACGGACAATTATGATGAACGTACAATGATTCATAAAGTGACTTTCTGTTTTACCTCTTGCATTATTATGGTGGCTATCAATAGATGTTAATGATATTGGTACTTGAAGTAGATATTACTATCACTTAATAAATATACGGTTATAATCTGTAAAATTTACAGGCACTAATATGCCATTCCGTAAGACTTGAAATATTTTACAGTGAATTTCATACAACCACACCTGCCATTTTTTCCCCGTAAATTTAACAGAATACCTTTTACAGAGCTATAAAAAGCATAACTTCTTTTAATATGTTCCATGTAAGGGAAAAAAACTACAGTATGGAATGCCATGAGGGTAAGCAAACAATGACAGAATGTGAACTATCCCTTTAAAGGACACCTAACACACATAGTTTCACCCAATCTCATGTTAATCTTGAGTAGCTATAGAGTAGTACTGCATCCTTCATATCTCAAAAAAAGTCTTTAGTTTTATCCTATTTATAAAAGAAAGATTGAACTTTACGATTCTCTCCGGAAAAAGCCGAGCTCCTGGAGGCGTGCCGTGTGGGCGGAGCTAAAGAGTGACGAGCACTTACGCCGATCGCCAACAAAACAGAGACATTTGATGCCGTTTCACTTACCATCTGTAAGTCATGACCGGGATCTTTTATAGCTGGGACTGCTCCATCTTTCAGTATTAAACTATGTGCAACTCCAGCGTCGAACTGGGCCTTGTTTATAAAACGTTCGTCAACAAAACACTTGAGAAACTCCGTTGCTGACCCGGAAAAACAAACTGTTTCCACTGTTCACGTAACGCTGGGTTCTTTTGGGAACCTGAACAAGGTTATCTTTCCCTCACAACCAAAATCACACTTCTTCAGAGACATTATTCCCGAGCGAGTCCTGTGCAGCAGCAGCCGAATGAAGCGCGTTGATGGGCGCGCTCTCGCTCTTGCGCTGGTCGATGCGTGCACGGGCGCGTTCTTCCGGGAGAAATGCCCATATAAGGAGTTCCACCGTCAGCATGAGACACGATCGAAAAAAACTCTCCGAAACTTGTACGAACCCGGAAGTGAGATTTTTGGCATAGAAATACTGTCATACTTCCAAGTTGTTTTTTGAAATTTTGTCCATGCTTAGCATGAGAATTCAACTCTTTAACAGTGTAAACAACTCTGAATGCATGAAACAGCATTGTACCCCCCCTTTAAAGTAACAATGCATGCTTTCTGCTAGCAGAGCACAGGTGGATCCTTCCTCCTTTCCTCTGTTGTTCACCAGGACAATATGTAGATCTAAATTATTAAAGGGAAAACAGGACCTTTCCAAACTCCTACTGTGGTATAAGTCAGAGAAAATACCACCATCCATTCTTTCTGCAGGAGTATATATCCTCTTACAACTCTGGAGGGTCTAGGTTACCTTAAAAATACTACACCCCTAACCACTTCAGTGTGTGAACACTTGCATAAACACACAGACTGTTGAAATGTAAGTGGTTTCCACTCCATAGATTTGACAACAACCTCAACAACGAGAAAAAAAGAAAGAGAGAAAAAATAGCATTATAGGGAGACCTGGAAATTGACCTTGTTGACCTGTTTAGTAACCTCTGTGGTTAACAGTGAAAGCAAACTAGATGCCTGAGTCACTAGCGTTAATGGTTATAGAGTAGATTTCAGCTCAACCGGGAAACCTGACTCTGCTGACCTTACATACTCCATGACCTGCTCGTTCCCTCCTCTTTCCTCCTTTCTGTCCTCCCCCTTTCCTCTGCTCACCTCCTTACTCCATTGTTCTTTGTGTCCAGTCACAAGACAAGTCAGTAGTACAGGAAAGGTGAAAGCCAGAATCCTGTCTGATAATGTCTCATTTCCGAGCTGTCGTCAAGTTTTCATTGCCTTATGCTCATACCTGTACACAGGGCTCGAATTGAGGGGGGATGCGGGAGGATGGTATCCCCCTGGTCGAAAAAAATGACAAAAAGCATCCCCTCTGTAAACCCACCATCCCCCCCTACCATCCCCTTTGGATTATTAATTTTGTGTATTATGCAAAACTTACCATGCACATGAAATGTTAAAATTCTCTACTTATGATAATTCACAAACTATATAACGGAGATTGGCCATTCAGAACTTGGTACCAAGCCGCACACAAGCAGAAACAATTTCGTCATTTTTCACACAAAATGGTTCTAGAAACACAAAAACACATTCAGCAAAATTTTATTTTTAAATTATCAATATTAACCAAAATTCCTCTATTTCAGGGCCCAGAAGGAAAAAAAACATATAAATAATAGTTCATTTAATAAAGCCAATTTTTCATTAAATAGAAACCTTTTTAAAAACGAGACCAATTTTGTAAATCATTGTGTAAAATTAGCCACAGCCCCACCTCCCCACCCACACCATCCCCCCTGAATTTTTTTTACAATTCAACCACTGCCTGTACAACAACACAAAGATACATGCTGAGTACACAAGAACACGCCACACAGTGACCTTTACATTTCAAGGTCAAATTTTAAATTTACAGAAGAATCAGTGTTTCTGATCTGTGCTCTTGTCATTTTCCTCCTTACTGTGCTCATTTTTTCCTTATTAAATCACTCGAAATGTTGCATTTTTGATCACATCAGTGATCTAAGACCTTGACAAAGTTCAATGACTTTAAACGTTCTGTACTTCAAGGTACCGTGTTCACGAGAGTAGGCAGAGCTACTGGTGAATGAACCATTTCTAAGAAATCTGTCCACATTTCTTTTCATCATTCCTAGTAGGGATACACTAGGAGTCTCCAGGAATTGTGTTCTCAGGGTTATTTTCTGTGAACAGCATATTTGAATTTTATTGTAGCCTATTTACGATGTTTTAAAGGGAACAGAACACACAAAGTATGCCGATTTCAGCCTCTGATAGAGCTTTGGATATCAATAGCTTGTTTCCAAATGAGTGGTTTGTGAATGTTTTATTCGCATCACATCCATCCAAGCACAGTCAGCATTAGGTCACATCTATTGTGGTCCTTCGGGAAGCAGCCTGCTGGTGCATTCTGGGAAACAGAGAGGCCCTGAGTTATAAGATGAACCAGTACCGCCTGTTTGCGCTCAGTGTGATTTGAGAGTTAGCTGAAAAAGGGCTTATTATTAGGGGCCGCATTGTGTAGTAGTGACTGCATGGTTGCTAGATTGAAGTGCATGAATCACAGTTTTACAGCCTTTGATGGCACAAGCAATTGAGATGCTGTGACGGGCCCCAAATTAATCTTTATTACCCCAGTTTAGGTATGTGTTGACACTGAACAAAATAACTGGAGAAGACGGTGATACCCCATGATTTATTTATGTTGTTTAATTATAACAGCACTTTATTTATTTATTTATTTATTTATGAATTTTTAGGGTGGATGTGATATTCTAGTAATTGTTTGTTTGTACTTATACCGGTACTATAGGAAGCATTATATTATAAGGACAACATAAAATGAAATAAATGTCTTTTATGTTGTCATTGTACTAAATTATTCAAATATTACTATATATTGAGTTAACGGCATGTCTTTTTCTACCCAATAATATACATTTTAAAGAAATACACTACTTTTGAGATCAGTCAGATTTTCACCAAGGCTGCATTTATTTGATCTAATATTAGTAAAAATCAATAAATCAGTAAAACAGTAATATTGTGCAATATTATTACAATTTAAAACAAACTTTTTTTTTATTTTAATATATTTTTAAAATGTATTTATTCCTGTGATGGCAGTGTTGAATTTGTATTCCAGTTCAGTGCCACATGATCCTTCAGAAATCATTCTAATATGCTGATTTGAGGCTCAAGAAACATTACTTATATTTTTATGTAAGCCAAGATACATTTTCCACTGGATTTTTTCAAAGAATATAAAGTTCAAAAGAACAGTATTTATCTGAAGAAATATTTTGTAACATAAATGCCATTTCACTTTTGATCCAATGCATCCTTGCTGAATAAAATTATCAGATTCTTAAAAAAAAAGAAAAAAGAAAAAAACATACTGACCTCAGACTCTTGAATAAGAATAATATGCAACTAACTATGCATATATTTTACCTTAGTTTATTTTTTTTAGTTCTTTTTGGGGACTCCAGTTTGACAACACCTCTATATTAAGTGTGCGAGACAGTGAAGTCAGTGGAAACAGTGGCAGTATTTTGATCCTGCAACACTTTATTAAATCTCCACTCTCAAGGCATGGGAGTCCATGACTGGTTTGCGTAATGGAGTAGGGGGGTGCGGGGGAATTTCAGGGTGTTACTAATCCTATGCTTTGGATATGAGCCCATGGAAAGACAGCATCTCCATTTTCCCAGCATGGTCTTAAACTAAACTCATCCCTGTTCTCTTACCAACTCTCCCTGTATCCCAAAGCAACATAAATTATTCCTGACCAAACCACCAACAATAGATCCCATTAATATGTGTCTGTGTTAGTTCTATTATATACATCTTCAGTTTTATTGCAGAAGTTTTAGGTTACACATGAGCAGTTCATGAGCAGATTTTTAATGCAAAGATCAAAAACTAGTTATTTGTGTTAATGATTAGCTTGTGATTAGTCACTTGTATAGGTTGAATATCATAAACATTCTTTCAGGAGGTCTTACAGGTCTTTCAAGGTTACTTACAGGCTCGTAAACTCCTGGTGCCTCTGGGATTTTTCCAGCGGTACAGAAAGTCACCTTGTAGCATACATCGTCCTCTCCTGGACACAGTTTGAACAGGGCGCTTCATCCATGAGTTGGACATTCCTTTCTCTTTAATACTCAAAACCATGACCTTTTGCCCTCTTATGTAACCTTTTAAATGTAGGTTAGTCTAAGAGAGACAGATGATGTGGTGAAGTAGTGGAGCAGCTTTCTGCTTTGTCAGCATAAAAACATTTGAGGAAGCTTTCATCCTATTCAAGAACTCCAAGTTTTGATCATCTGACATATCCGGACAACTGCATACTTAAAAAAAAATCCTACCCTTTAGTTACACATTATGAACTTCTGGTGAACATCAGGGTTGGATGTGTTGATTCAAAACTATACTTCCTCTGAAACAGTTTAAACAGTTCGTCTTCCTGTGTGACCTTACGGGAACCTCATATCCTTTTACTTCCCCACAGGAAAACAGAAACCAAATTATCATCTCTTGTACCCCAAATTAAAGGAATATTCTGGATTTAGTACAAGTTAAACTCAATTTACAGGTTGATAACCAAAAAGGCAAGCAACTTATTTTACAGTCCTCTTCCGTGAGGACATACTATGTACTAATTATAACGATTACAATAACTTGGTAATAACTAACCCTGAACCTACCCCTAAACCTAAGCTTAACCATGTAGCTACCTTATACTACAGCACTTTCTTGGGTAAGTACACTGAAAGTACACATACTGTAAGATAAAGTGTAACCCTTTCAAAATGTATTAATATGTACCATTTTTGTACTAATATGCACCCCTGTGAACAGGGTTTATCAGTACGTTCTTGCACCCACACACACTGTCCGCAGACTCCCTAATGTCTATGATGTTCTGAACGCAAGTGCAAACACAGACACATATATTCAAGCACACTTAAACTGCTACATACAGTACATTTATCTCTGTCCCTGAATGACATAATAGTCCATGTTGTACTCTTCCACTTTCTCCTTGTCTGCCCAGAGAGTACATGCATGTCTTATAAATAGGTTCTCTGATTACAGAGAGAGAAATCTAAGCAGATGCTCTCTCACTCCCAGGTGACCCCTGATGGAAAACTATGTCTGCTCAGCCAGACAGACTCAGCCTTGATCCCACAGGAAAGAAATATGACGAAATGAGATCTCTTGAGAAATAACTGAGACTTTTGCTTCTGGGTAAACTCACATGTGTCTCCTAGTTTCTGTTGTGTATTTTTTTATAAGGAATCTGAGACAAAGTTGATAGTTAGTAGGTAGCTCACCAAAAAAAGAAAATATTTGTTATCATTTACTCACCCTCATGTCGTTCCAAACTATGACTTTCATTTTTTTCTGCTGAAAGCAACAGAAGATATTTTTGTGTGAACTATCCCTTTAAATGAAATTGAACACCATTCAGTCTCCTAAACTATGAAAGAGCAACTTCTAAGCAATAACATTTTCATCTGTGGCACAGATTTGGTTTTCCCTTTCTCTGTTTTCCTTCATTCCCCTTCTTCTTCTAAATTGTCCTTTAGGCGTGTTTCAGGCGTGTTTCTTTATCTCTACCTCATCCCATGTCTAAATCCATTCATTCATTCCTGTCAGTACTCAATCTTTAAGTTGTGCTCAGTGCACCTCTTCTCTGGTATCTTACGCTTGTATTAGGCTAGCTGAAGCTGTGTTGAAGCTGAGGAAATATAAAGGACTGAGCCTGATCCCAGCAAACCAGTTCATTCCAGTGAAAGGAAGTGTTAGTCACATACTCCGTATTTATTGCAAGTCACTTCACTCAAAGTGTTGTGGCTTTGGCTAATTTAAAGGTAAAGTGTATAATTTCTACACCACTAATATTGCAAAAAGGTATTACAAAAACAATGAGTCTTTTTAAACAGTTTTTTCTTAAAGCTGGAATAGAAGAATGTATTTTATCATTAAATAAAAGTGATACACTTGACCTTTAACATTGCTATATTGCTATTACCCACAGTGCATACATAGGGTATAATGAATTTTGCTCTAGCTGTCCAGAAACTGTAAAAGAACATGAGTGTTTCCCCTACATACAGTAAGCATACAAGTATTACATATAAATTATTAATAACATGAGTTCATGATAAAAAAAAAAAAATTGTTGTGGTCATACATGGTCATAGCTTATTTATGCAAATAATTATCACATTATTACTGCTATTATTATCATCATCATAATCAATATAATTATTTAATTATAATGAATAAATTAATTAATTAATTAAACTTGTATTCCTTTTTAATTATTTTGCATAGTTTTGTTTTTGTTTTTGTTTTTGTCAGAAACATTTTCCACAGACACCCATAACTGGGTGTGAGAAAGACAGACAAAACATTTTCCCAGCTTAATTATTGCCAATTATTGTTAATTTGGAGCCAGAGTGACAAAGCAGCCTCTGTTTTTAAGAGAACATGGAATATTTTCCGTTACACCTAACTGCTGTGAATTGGCCTTGGGCCTTTTTGTTCCACAGTATAAGTCACATTTTTCTTTAAATATATGTCTGTAAATTAGGAAAGGCTGGTGTAAATATTCATAAATCATCCAACATACTAAATCCCTAAATCCATTCGAATAGGGGAGTGTGTGACATTGTATGTTTATATTATACATCTTAATGTCATCTCTGTGACTTCCAGGTCATTTCTGCTCTCTCCTCGTGCTGTCTAATTTTTTCTACCTTCTATCTTTTATGTTTGAGATGATACTTCGCAGTCAGTCATTTATAATGTACTTCTGTTCTTTTTCTTCTGACTTCTCTCTGCTCTGTATCTGCACTCCAGGTTGACAGCGGTACTATAAATCCACAGCAAATATGTTTTATATTTCATAGCCCTGTATATTACTGGAATGACCTTTCAAGGTCAATAACATCAGAATTTTACCCTATTTTTCAAATAAAGCATAATAAAAAATGTAGAACATGCATATTTAATAAAGGTGCACAGGAGGTTGGTGGTGATAGATTAGTTTTGTCTCATTTTCCAGTGCCAAGGTAATATTTCATACGCAGAGCACAAAATGTACTACAAAAATATATGTTGAGCTATGGGGTGTTCTAGGTAGTTAATGTGTTCCCAAGTTGTTTCGTGGGTATTCTAGCAAGCTAAATAGATAAACAGATTATTTTTATTTACTGTTACATGATTCATGTGAAATGTACTTGTGTGTGTGTTTCAGTCATGACTTTATCAGTTCAGCAGGTCAGAAGTGTGCAGGGGACTAAATGGGTCTTCACAGTGGAAGGAATGTATATAGAGTGATAAGGACAGACGAATGGGCTGTGGACAAACTGATGCTGCTAACAAGCTTTCACAGAGGAGCAGGTGATGAGTCATTTTGGTTGCATGGCAACCCGCTACAGAGGGGCTGGCTTTTCAGTTTTCTCAGTCAGACTGTGTTCCAGCATGAAGAATAAAACACATCACACAATCAATGTAAAGGGAAGTTAGAGATTTGATCAAAGCAACCACCTGTAAGGTTATTACACAGATGAAAAAATTCAAATTTTGGTAGTGTGTATTTACATCAAATGCAAATACCCAAACGTGTTGGGAAAAGGCTGTTTTTGCAAACCCTCCACTACTGCTAAGACTATTTACACAGAGTACAAATAACGTGTTACTTTTATTTACATTTTACCTGCGTAGCATCTATAACTTTAGTGTAAACTAGACGCTGTATGTTGCAGTTTACACTTAGTGCAAACAGTATTTACCACTATTTACCCTGTAAATAGAATTTACCTTCAACGCTTTAGGTTTATCTACATTAATTGTGTACCTAGAAAACCTAAAGGAGCTCAAATAACATTTGAGATAAAGAAAACAACAAATGTTACTGAAAATAAATTAATTTCTCATTTAATTCATCAAGTATGTAGGTCAGATCACTATAAATAAATTACAGTTTTTGCCTATTACCATGGAGGGTGATAAATAAATAAATAAATAAATATTGATGCTATTAAATAAAATCAAAAATTGCTGATAAATAAGGAATATTTTTTTTTTAATGTACACTTTAATTTATTATTTGTTATGGAATAAATTACACCATTATTTATTTGTTTGTTTATTTAGAAATGTGTTTATTTAGACAGGGACTGTACATAAATCATGATTCTAGCCAGAAGGTGGTAAAAAATACGCAATGTACATAGAGAGTATAGCATATGCCATTTTGCATCTCGAGTCTCTAGAAAGGCTTTTCTTGCAATAAAATAAATAAATAAATAACAATAATAGACTGATTACCTATTTTAGGGTTACTGGCAACATATAATTAGAAAATTAAAACAATTAATTTAAAATTTTTTAAACATGCGTACAGCTCTGATTTATTTTAAACCAATGCTTAACCATCATTATAAAACACTTTATGTCATGTTCTTCTTTTATTTCAGTTGGTAACATGTTCCAGAGTAGAGAGCCCTTTACAGAAAAGGATTAAATAATTTAAGATTAAAACATAATTAAAGTATATCTTATAAGTATATTCTAAATTTCAAACAAACAGCATTTAGAACATTTTTTTTTATTTTAAATATTTTTTATAACAATTCAGTAACAAATGACAACAATTCTAATATGAGATCACAAAATAAGAAACTTTTAAAAACAATAAAAATTCTAAACCTTTTCAAATTTATGCAACTGCCCTAATATTATATAGCACTTTTTTTTGTCCTGGTATTATTATTTTTCCATTTTTTTAATATTTATGTTTAACTTCATTTTATAGTTTGTTGTTGTAATTCTGTCATTACATGCTTTAAAAAGTACGACATTGCCTTATATCTGGCTTATACTTTTTGTCTTGTACTTACATGTGATGGAACTAAATAATAAAATAAAATAAAATAAAATAAAATAAAATAAAATAAAATAAAATAAAATAAAATAATAAAATAAAATAATAAAATAATAAAATAAAATAAAATAAAATAAAATAATAAAATAAATAATAAAATAAAATAAAATAATAAAATAAAATAAAATAAAATAATAAAATAATAAAAAAATAAAATAAAATAATAAAATAAAAAATAAAATAAAATAAAAAAATAATAAAATAAAATGAAATAAAATAAAATAAAATAAAATAAAATAAAATAAAATAAAATAAAATAAAAAATAAAATAAAATAAAATAAAATAAAATAAAAAAACAGATGACAAATGCCTGGGCTTAGTATTGCTGGTAAACAGCGCTCTTTGCTGTTACCATGACTCCCCTAACGTTACACGTGAAGTGCTAGTCGCCGCTTCCGCCATTTCAAACGCAACATCCGGTTGTGCAGCAGCCATTTTGTCTGTTCAGGCAAGTCCACCCCACACGGTCGAGAACTGACGTTCCCCCTTGAAAAACATTTTAGAAATATCACACTCGATACTTTTCCGTGTCATCTATGGAAGTGGAAACGGGCTGAAAAAATACCTTGCTGAATTCTACGCTCGAGAACAGCTCTCACCGGCCGATGTGTCTCGTTTCTGTTGAGTGAGCTTCATTAATCGGGGTTATGTCGAGCGAGGAGAGTTACTTAGCCATCCAGCGCTACTTGACCGATGAGCGCGAGCCTTACGCACCGGGCACGCACGGCAACACCAAGAGAAAGATCCGGAAAGCAGCTGCGTGTTACATAGTGCGCAATGGGATTCTTTATTATCAGAGGCGGCAGAAAGGCCTGGATGAGTTCACGGAGCTGGAAGTGGTGCTGCAGGCCGAGAGACGGAAGGAACTCATCACGGAGGCGCACATCACGTCCGGAGGGGAGCACCTCAACCAGCAGCAGACCTGGGAAATCATCTCCCAGAAATACTGGTGGAGAGGTACACTAATCACTGATCACTGATCACTAATGCGATGACAGCAGAGCTCTCGAACGGTTCTCGTCTTTAGCTTATATGTCAAGCAGGTGACGAGTAAGGAAGCTCTCCATAGATATCTATAGGTCTATATATATAGCTTTACGTATCTATGAGTCTCTATGGGACTCTATATATATAAATAACTATATAGTAAGACATGATCACAACATTTCATTTGCATTTAATGCAGCTTCCAGCCTTCTTACAATAGATTCTCCTCTAGTCTCCAGATGAATGTTGTTTATAATATCATCTGCCAGTTGCTTGTTGGAGGAAATCAAATTCTCTCTAAAACTGTTCAAAGTGGTTTGATAATATTCAAGTCAGGATATTTGTTTGGCCAGGGCAGGTGTTGAAGTTCATCTTGGTGCTCCAGCTGTGACACCATATTTTTTTTATTTTTTTGCAATTTATCATTGGTGTCTGTGAACATCTGTTATGATAAGTAGCCCAAACCTAATGGTCTTATGACAGGAGTGCTGAAGCAGGTGAAGGACTGCATCAGAGAGTGCGGTTACTGCCAAAGCAAGCAGGAGAAGGGGAGAGGAAATGCTGAAGATGCCACCAAACACGCAGCTGTCCGACAAGCGAGACGAAAGACCTCTGTATGTGCCAGCGAGGAAGAGGACGATGAGGCAAATGATGATTTGGATCCGGAGCAGTCCAGTGCAGTTGATAAACACGAACTGGTGTTTGTAAGTATAGTATACCATTTGTGTCACTGAATTAAAATTTGTTTCATGAAATTTTGAATTTAATTGACATTATTCCAGGTACAATAGCATCTTGATATTGAAGTCGCTTTCGATTGTGTTTGTACAGTAAATATTAGTTGTTCTAAATTACAGTGAATATAAATACAAGTATTATATTTTATGTTTTTAATGTATTTATGCGTATGATAATGATATTATTCTGCTTTATGCGTTCTTATAGGTGGACAGTAAGGGAATTGTCAAGCAGTTCTTACCGAAGCATGGGCAGACGATGCTGGACAAGTTGAACCAGCAGCGAATGAATAATGAGTTCTGTGATATCACCCTGCTTATTGAGGGTGAGGAGCATCGCGCACATAAAGCTGTCCTGGCCTCCTGCAGTGATTATTTCTACGAGCTCTTTGTGGAAAAGGGTGCTATGTCCAGTCATGAAGCTGTCGTTGACCTCTCTGGTGAGAAGAATGCACCATGCTGTTGATTGAAATTATGAAATAAACTAAAAGACAGATTAATTTAAGGATTTATGTTTAATTATATGAGGTATTTAAAGGTATAGTTCACTCAAAAATGTAAATTCTGTCATTATTTTTCTCACCCTCATGTTGTTCCAGAGCTGTATGACCTACTTTCTTCTTCTGCTGTGGAACATAAAAGAAGAAATTTTGAAAAAAAAAAAATAAAAAAGTACTTCCATACAATGAAAGATAGTGGTACCTAAAGTGTTCAGATTAGTGCTGTCAAACGATTAATCGCATCCAAAATAAAAGTTTTTGTTTACATAGTATATGTGTGTGTACTTTGTACATTTATTATGTATATATAAATACACACCCATGCATGTATATATTTAAGAAAAATGTCACGTTTATATAATAAATATATTTATATATAATATAAATCATATAAATATATACATGTAAATATTTTCAAAATATATACTAAATGTTTGTGTATTTATAGATATATACATAATAAACATACACAGCACACACAGATATATTATGAAAATAAAATTATTCGTGATTTATCATTTGACAGCACTAGTTTGGATACCAACATTTAAAAAAAAAAATTAATTTATGTTCGATAAAAGAAAGTCATTAGTTATGGAACTTCATGAGGTTGAAAAAATTATAACAGAATTTTCATTTGTGAGTGAACTTTGCCTATAAAGAAAGAAAGAAAGAAAAAGAAAGAAAGAAAGAAAGATAAATAAATATATATATATATATTTATATATATATATATATATATATATATATATATATATATATAAATATAAATACAATCTCTGTTCCAAATTCCAGTGAGCTACATCGCAGTTCTGTTTCCATAAACAGCATCCAAACCAAAATATGACCTCAAAGTGGCTAATCTGAAACATTATTCATGGGCATCAACTCTGTTAACACTTTGAAAATGATTAATTTAATATGCATAAAAAATATATTGCACATATAATATTTTGGTGAGATGGTTATTATAGTTCTTTTTAATACTACTGTTCTTTTTAACAATTTTATTTGGCTTCATCTGCCATCTTGGATTAAACTTTTTACCGAGCAAATTGCAATGCATTCTGGGTTGAAGAACTTACATCTTGACATTGGGAGCATACCTGTGATGGCAATATATTGTTCGACCATTGTTCGGAAAAGCCGTTAAAGTTTTCCTCTTTGGTTGATAAGTGGCAGAAGCAGGACTTTTATTTTGACAGCATCTGAACGCAGACACTCAGTAGCGCCCATGTCTTCATTAGTTTGTCTTTTAAAAGACAATTTATGTCATTTAAATAAGTGTATTAAGTATTTAATTTCACAACCTCGCAGATAATAGCAAATCCAGCTGTTAAATCCTTGGATGACTCCCTACTTCCTTTTTATTCTTGTTTTAAACTATTTATTTATTTGTGAAAAATAATAGGATCACAAAATAAAGTTGCTATCTAAAGTGAAACTCTGTTTATTTTTTCAGACCGGCAATGGCCATCAAAAAAAAAAAAAAAACTACATTAGTCAACCTCTAATGTGTAAAATGTTGCCTATATAGAAATGCTCCCTAGCTAGTTTGTAATTAGTATGAGAACATTAACTTTTTAATTTGTTGGAGTGTTATTTGAGAATATTATGTGTATTTGAATTGCCATTGTTTCTTTTGTATTGTTTTACCCGCCAGGCTTCAGCAAGGCCAGTTTTCTGCCATTACTGGATTTTGCCTACACCTCCAATCTGACCTTCAACTTTTGCGTGATGGCAGAGGTCGCCACACTGGCACGGCACTTACTGATGGCGGAAGTGCTTCAGATCTGTGAGTCTGTGCATAAGAAAGTGGAAGAGCAGAAGCTGATGGTCTACCAGAGAGGAGATATTCACACTGTGGTATCCAGCCAACCTGCGCCCCCTCAGCCAATCACACCCACCGCTTCCGAAACCTATGTAGTGACTATGCAGAGTGAAGGCACAGCTGAAGAAGGGCAGTCCCTGGCTGTAATCACAAGTGAAATCGGGACGCCTGAATCGCTGGCGTTGTTTGCTGGTGCGACTATAGATGGCGAAACGATGACTGTAGTCACTCATAGCGGACAGGCTGGCTCAGCTGAGTCTCTTGCCATGGTGGCCCACAGCGGCCAGGCAGAGGAGGGTGAGACCATGACTCTGGTCACTCACTCTGGCCAGGCAGGTTCAGGTGAGTCCCTGGCTGTAGTACAGGCCTGTTGGTCTGTAGAGGAGCCACAGGTTGGTGACACACCTGTCGCAGAGAGCATGCAGACCGGAGCCTTTCTCATTAGTGTGGATCCTGGCAAAACAGATGCTTCTGAGATTGTGCATTTAGCTGCAGCAGCGCCACCTGCTGTGCAGGATGAGCCCCAGGTGGCTGAACCAACATGCCAACCTGAGCCTGCAGCAGCACCACAGCCAGCCCCTGCACCAGTGAAAAGGAGGCCAGGAAGACCACCAAAAGTGAAGCAACAGGAACTGCCGCCTCCTCTTCCTTCAGAGGAGGAGCCCGTGGAGATGGAGGGTGTTGAGGATGGATCCGCTGCAGATGGAGAGAAAAAAGAAGAGGAATGGTTAGATCCCAACAAGAGATACCTGAGAAAACGATCCGTGAAAGAAGGAGGGTATGTTCGTCTTCATATGGGACTTGAGACGGAGGAGGAAGAGAAAAGCACCTCACCACCTACAAAGGTATGCAGCTCTCATTCACTCGACATATGATTCATTTGTAAATGTGATGATGGCCCTGTCCCAAATGGTGCCCTTTTGGACTTGGCATATTTGTGAGGTCCACAGGACCGCAGGGTGGCCCATCTGTCATTTTATGGCTTAAAAGGGTGCTCAGGAGTGCCCCCTATGTGGCCTTGATTCCCCCTTTGTCAGAGCCTGGTGTCCTGATATCATGTCCTAAAATCATTATGAGGAAACAGTCTTCATTAAAAAATTAAATTCTTGAAATGATAAACCTTAAATAATTAATACATTAACAATTAAATAATACAAATAATTATGAATAGTGGAATAATCAAATATATTTCCTAAAAATGTATATTAAGCGAAGTCATGGGATGTGCTAACATGCAGAACTTAGAAACTTGCGAGGGGGGAAAAAACTCCAAAAATGTAATATTTATGTAGTAAGAATAATTCATGATATTTGTTAAAAACAAAAATAAATTGTTTTACCTTGAAACTTGTGAATGATTTATAAATGTAACAATTTAGATCTAACTCAAATGTATTATGTGAAGTGAAATCAAATTATTTATTATTTATGTATTTTAACAAAACTGCTTCATCGCTTATTAATATTTGAAAAACCACTGAATGCCAAATCATGCAGAAACAGAAACTTGTAAGGAGAAAAAAAAACTGACATTAATTACATTTATGATCAGATGGTTTACGATATTTGTAAAATAAAAATTTGAATTGAATATTTAATTTGAAATATCTATTCTTAGATGTTTACACTTATGTACTAATTGAAGTAAAGTGTTATTCTATATTTTTATATACAGTAGTCAGCATTTGAAGTGGATCAAAAAAAGTTCATCAAAGTTGCCCTAAGACAAGAACGCATTTTGGTTTTAGGGCAACTTTGATGAAAGGTTTTGATCCACTTCAAATGTTGACTCGTATATTTTCACCACAGTTATTAAATTTACTTTTCTTGAAAATGTATTAATATTTTTCAAAACCACAAAATCAAAATGAAAACATTACAATACAAGAGTGCACCCAAAAACCTGGGAAATGCATTGTAAACTAGATTTGATTTGATTTTTTAAAAATCATCATCATAGACACTATTATTTGTCATTAACCCCAATATTATGATGTTGCTTAATGAGCCAAGGATTAGGATAGAAAAAAATGCACTCAAAGGCAGTCAGCCAGATTGTCTTATTAGAATCACACTATGTCCCCAGACACCTCAGAGATTTGCCAGGAGAGGCCGACCGGTTCAGTCTACCAAGAAGAATCTTGAAGAGTTTTCAGAGACGAACCTAGAGGCTGCTTCTGATGCCGTAGCTGCTTTAGCGGAGGAACCGGAGCCTGTTGCAGACCAGCCAGAGACTGTGGAGGGAGGCGCTCTACAGGGAGACCCAGGAGGAGCTGCGGAGGGAGAGCACTCGTGTAACGAGTGTGGCTTGGTTTTCCACAGGCGGTACGCCCTCATCATGCACGCTCTGAAACACGAGAAGACTCGCAGCTTCAAGTGCAGTGTATGTATCCTTGGGCTGAATTAAAAGTAATAATTCTAGCCTGATCTTTATGCATTTTGGTTATTTTTCTGACCTTTCTTTTGTCCTCACAGATTTGCAATAAGGAATTCCAGTACGCAGCTTCGCTCCGAGCGCATTTGGCCCGTCACAAGCATCAGAAGACCCAGAGAGCCAGCATGACACGAGCCGTGGCCGCAGAAGATTCTCAGGGGTCAGAAGATCAGATGAAGTACCGCACCAAACGGGAGTTTGTGTGCGACATCTGTGGCAAGACTCTGCCCAAGCTGTACTCCCTGCGCATTCATATGCTGAACCACACGGGGGTGAGGCCTCACACCTGCAAAGTTTGCGGGAAGAGCTTTGCCACCAAGCACAGTCTGAAGATGCATCGGTCGCTACACGACTCCCTCAAGAGATTTCAGTGCACTGTCTGTGAGAAATCTTTCGTCACCAAGAGAAGCCTGGAGGAGCATACAAGCATTCACACAGGTATACACACACACACACACACACACACACACACACACACATACTCCTTTTACTTGTGTCAGATGAATAGGTAAATATGCAATTATCTGATGGAGCTCTGTCATCATGTGATTAGAATTAATTATGGGTGAAAAAATGCATTGATATGCTCATGAATAAAATTCAGTGTGTTTTGATTAGGATTCAGTTACAGAGTAATAACTAATTATTTTTACACTACTCTTCTAAAGATTGTAAGGTGTTTTTTTTTTTAATGAATTCTTTTATTCAGCTAAGATGCATTAAATTGATTTAAAGTGACAGTAAAGATGTTTATAATTCTATTTCAAATAAATGCTTTTCTTGAATTTCATCTAAGAATCCTGAAAAAAATTATCATGGTTTCCAGAAGAATATCGAGAAGCATAACCGTTTTCAAAATTGATTTTAATTGATTATAATAATAATAATAATTTCTTGAGCACCAAATCAGTATATTAGATCATGTGACACTGAAGACTGGAGTAATGAAGGCTGAAAAATAATCTTTAAAAAAAAAAAAAATTTATATTTTAAACTGTAATAATATTTCACAATATTACTGTTTTTACTGATCAGTTAAATGTAGTGATGGGGAGCATAAGAGACTTTTTTTTTTTTTTTTTCTCTCTCAGAAATGTTAAAAAAAGAAATCTTACCGGCCCCAAATTTTTTAGGCAAAGCAAGGTTATTTATATAACACATTTCTTTCACAATGGTAATTCAAAGTGCTTTACATTATAAAAAATAAACTTAAAAATGAAAAGAAAAAGTAAAATACATAAATTTATGAATTGGTTAAAAGACATGCCAAAAAGCTGAATAAATTCTGTAAATAAAAAATGAAGTGTAGAAATAGTGTGTTTTTAAATTACAGAATGTCCAAGTAAAGAGATGTTTTATGTTTGTACTTCAATGTAGGTGCCTGACATCTGGAACTGGTTCCTGACGCATAGTAGATAAATACTGTCTTACTGTATTTGGAATTAATCCTAAATATTTTTATTTTTAAAAATCCACCAACTCCAGATTCCAGCATGGACACTTTTAGTTGCTGTTACAAGTCAGCATGTTTTCGGATGTATGAACCAACTGTATTCATTTATACCTAAACCCAAATTTAAGAGTATTTCGTAAAAGGTTGCAATTAAGTCACATTATTGGCTGAGCAAAAATGTACACCCTTAGTTTTAATGTAGTTATTACACAGTTTATAACATTACGATAAATGCTAAATGAGCAGTTCATAATAGCAGTTTGTTTTAACAGGTGAATCAAAGTACTTATGCACAACCTGTGGAGCATCTTTTCACCGTGCGTCCGGACTGAGCAAACACCTCAAGAAACATCAACCCAGACCTGAGGTCCGCTCATTCCACTGTTCTCAGTGAGTGCCTTATCCCTCGACACATGCACACAACAGTTTTCTTCAAATAACCCATTAGACTTATTCACATATTTTTCCAATATAACGGTTTAGTTCCTTAATTTGTTCTTTTTGTTCCTTCATTATAGCTGTGATAAGAGTTTCTTTGAAGCAAAAGACCTGCAGCAGCACATGAATAAGCACTTAGGCCTAAAGCCCTTCCAGTGCCAGGTCTGCGGCAAATGCTACAGCTGGAAGAAGGACTGGTACTCGCACGTCAAATCGCACACTGTTGCAGAGCCCTTCAGGTGAGAGTAAAATAGTTCATTTATTGTAGGGGTGTTTTGAAAGGTTATTTTTTTAAGAAGAAAATTAAAAAAATATTCTTATGACATTTTATTTTATTATTATTTTATTTATTATTAAAGATTTTTTAGACTGAAAGACAAACATGACCTTAGAGCTGAAAAGAGCCTGTCATGGAAATCATATTCTGTATTATATAATACCTGAACTCTAGAGAGACTTGAGCGCTTGTTAGAGGTAGACTTCTAACTAAATTGTGTTTTGTCCTTTTGGCAGGTGTAATGTGTGTGGGAAGGAGTTCTTTGAGAAGGCCCTGTTTAGACGGCATGTCAAGAAAGCCACTCATGGAAAGAAGGGCAGAGTGAAGCAGAACTTGGAGAGAGAGTGTGAACACTGTGGGAGGAAGTTCACACAGCTCAGAGAGTACCGCCGCCACATGAATAATCACCAGGGTGAGTGGAGAATCAGACATAAACACATGTTTTGTTGAATGATAATAAATAATTTATATGCAGATTTAGGAACTTTCATCTAAAAAAAAAAAAAAAAAAAACATTTTTGTATTTTTTGTTGCAAGAATTTTGCCAAAACTGACTCAATCTGTTCTGACTCATTCATTTCTGAGACAACTATGTTGTTGTTGGTTGTTGGTTGGTTGTGATATATATCTATCTATATATATATATATATGGCCCGGAAACCATAGCGGTGCTCCGTATATGTGTGTGTAACTATATATATGTATATATATATATATATATATATATATATATATATATATATATATATATATATATATATATATATATATATAGACACACACACACACATATATATAGATAGATAGATAGATATATATACATATACAGGGGCACCGCTATGGGGGGGCTCCCCCTCACACCTTTATCACATGAATGAATGTTATTTGTGATGTATATACATATATAATTTTTATTATTATTATTATTATTATTTTGCTTTGTGACCATTCAGGAGCCAAACAAAAAAATCGTTTTTGTAAATAATAATAATAAAAAATAAATAAATAGTTTTTCTTAGTTCACCGCAAAAAAACAAAACAGCTTTTCATTTCCCCACTAATAATAATTTACATACATAAACTATGTATTTTGTATATATATACAGTCAAACCACAATTTATTCAGACACCTTCAACATTTCTCACATTGTCAGAGTTTATTTGCTAGTTTAGAAAATGGTAATAAAATATGACAAGAACTCAGTTAAACTGTGTCAGAACAAATTCATCTTGATAATGTCAGATAACTTTGATAGAAAGGTATGTAATGAATTATATACACACACACACACACACACACACACACACACGCTTGTTATCCAACATAACCTCTTCCCCCCAAAAAAATTATTTTTATAAATAGATTTTCATAGTTCTCCATAAAAATACCTCTTAGATTCACCATGTATAGTACTAAATTCTAAACAAACTATTTTTTAAATATACGTACATTGGTTGAAGCATGTCACCCAAAGCAAATTATGATTTGCTTTTAAGGAAAAGATTCCTAATCTGCACATCTGCAATACAGCTGTAGGTGGCACTGCATGTCTCTGTACAGACCCAGCGAACAGGAAATAATCAACATGAGTCATTATTGGGATTCAATCATCATCCTGTTGAGATGTTCAGTCTAATCAGACATCCTACACACTTTCATGCTTGTTTGTGGTAATTTTACAGTCAGCTGACATTTTGGTTTGGGTATCAGCCACTTGAAATGCTTATAAATAGCTGAGTTTAACAGATGTCATGCTGCTCTTTTTATTTTATTTTTTTTTTTTTGTAGGAGTGAAGCCCTTTGAGTGTCTGACCTGTGGCGTTGCATGGGCTGATGCTCGTTCGCTGAAGCGCCACGTTCGCACTCACACGGGCGAGCGCCCTTACGTGTGCCCACTGTGCCAGGAGGCCCACATAGACGCCAGAACGCTGAGGAAGCACATAACAAAGTTCCACGGAGATCAGTTGCCCGGCAAGATCATGCTGGAGAAGGACACTCTGCAGTTCCACAACCAAGGCACGCAGGTGGAGCATGCCGTCAGCATCCTCAGTTCCGAACTGCCCCCTGAACTCCAACCTCCACAGCCTCCCACCACAGAGGAGATAGAGACCGTGCTCATCACAGAAGAAACTGTGGAGGCCGTGCAGGCTATGAGCGAGGGAGCCGTGGCCACATTGTCTGATCAGAGTATTATGCAGGTTGTAAACTATGTTCTGGCACAGCAGGCTGTAGTTAAAGTGGAAGAGGCACCAGAAATCATCCAGACCATGGAAGTGGAGGTGGCCCATGTGGCAGAGGTGGAGTGAGACCACCTCAACTGAACCTGACCTGGCAGTAAAAATGATATGACTATGGGCAGGTTTATTCTTTTTTTGTTGTCATATGCACCCTGTGTGATAATGTAAAAAAGTGCTCATTTATTTTTGTTGTAAAATGTAAATTAAAATAAGCTCAAAGGACTCTGAGTTTGCTTATATCAGTGTGAGTGTGTTTGTGTGTGGGAATCAGTGCACGATGTGGATGTGTGAATATGCTTGATTTTCATTATAGTGAACTTTTGTGTACATGTGTACATAAGCGTAATAATTTGCATTGTAATACAGTCACAATCAAGCATACGACAAATGAATTACAATATAAACATTTGGCTTTTTTGTAACTAGGTTACATTTTCTCATTATTAAGGCTGTTTTTTCTTTTTGATTATTTGTAAATCTTAGCTGAGACATAAGCTCTAACAGTCTTAGCAAAAGGGCCATAGGCTCTTGTCTGTTGTATAATGCGGTGCCTCTCAGTCTCAGCTGAGTACTATGTATAGCAGCAGAAATGACAACCAAATAAAAAACTCTGTCTGCAGGGATGCACCATGTGCTATATTTCTTTTCTGTTTTTCATTTTATGTCTTGAAGTGTGAAAATGTGGAAAGTCTCTATGCACCACAACCAGCATCCCAAGACTTGTGAGAGCTGATAGTAAAAATGTACTAAGGTTTTATTATAGTGTTAGCTGTTGGCGGACATTTTGTAGAATAAGATTAAATCTATTGGGTTCTGTCTGGCGGGAATTTTTCTAAATATGTTCTGGCTACCATTTTTCTTAACATACAGTTTAACAATAGACGTATGTAGTGTTATATACACAAAAATCAGCATCCAGCAAAAATGTTTTAGCCACCTAAAAACTGTAAAAAAAAAATAGTTTTTTTTGCGTTTCATTTATGGTAAATGGTATGACCAGCACTTGATGTTATAAGTATTACCAGTGTATTTTAATCATCTATGCCAGTAAATTATACAGCATTAATGTACTTGCATAAGCTATTAGTGTAAAAACTAATTGAGAAATGGAAGAAAACATACCAAAATATGCATAGGTCTACATTTTTAAATATATATAGGCCTATATATTTAAGGCTATATATATATATTTTTTTATTATTATTATTATTATTTTTTTATTTTTTGTTCAGCAAACGGTTTCACTCACTGATCTGACCTTATTTGGAGAAAAATACTGACCACTCACATTAGTCCACCTGCGTGAACCTTCTTATCCGACACTAACATAACCAAAGCCCTACAAACGAGCACAAACTTGCTCAGACTTCATCAGGTTGTCGTTAAACGTGAGCCTGGTTCTCGTGGTCTCTGTCATCCAGCGGATGCTGTGAGCGCAGATGAGGTGCGGCGCCTGAGGAGCCTCGCTACTCTTCATCCTCTCTCTCTCTCTCTCTCTCTCTCTCTCTCCATGGCGAGAAAGACCTTGGCTTGGTAAAGGACATCGGTCGCTGTAATTTGTGTTTTGTCATTATTTAAATAGCTTTCGCCGTGCACTAATGATGTATTTGTGGTAGGTTAGTGCTGTGAAATGTGGTGTTTCAATCATGGCACGGGGTCTGATACCGTGGATCTGGCTGAAGCGACCCGTTTATATACAGGTAAGACGCGAATAAGCATCGCATGCAACTTGTTCGTAAATCGTGCCGAGTGTTTCGCTTTCGCCATCTGTGTACTTGGGATCATTTGTGTGTGGGATTTGAATGGACGAGGCGGGGACGCTGTTATCCCGTTTGGACTCTGAAGTTTTTGAAGGCATCATCTCTTCCTAAAGCTTTACTCCATCTAACTAGACTGAATGCATCGAGCGCCTGTTTTCAACCATTTTTTCGACCTATGCATGCGCCTCATTTTAATACTTTACTAAAAATACCGAAATGCCATTTTGGCGACTGTATCCGTTGCTTTTCTCCGGTGGATTTCATGGATGTGATGGATGAACTGATGTTGCTGCGTTTTATCCATCGTCGGGTCAGTCGTTGCTGTAGCAACCGCGCTGCTGTATAACATTTTTATAGTCCTGCTGAAAACATTTCTCTTACCTGTCAAGAATGTAATGCAAAATATAAACCACGAATTCCCAAACTCATCGGGGCGCTGTGTTCATGTGCGTCAAAGATTGACGACCTCATTTTACACTTCTATTAATTCTGAGCAACGTCAATACAAGCTCAAGAGAATAATAAACCTTGAACTGCTAAAGACTTTTCAGGGACATTAGCCTACTTGTTGTGGGAGTATTCAATAAGGCTTCTGCAAAGTTTTGATGTGGTATTCCACTGAGCTATTAAAAGAATAATTAAAAAAGAATACATAATAGATACTAACAGCAGTCGAGGTGCAAACTGAAGTTATTGATTGATGTTACAGAGCCCAGTGTGCTGCTAGGATGTGATAGCCTATAGGTATTAAGTGCTTTTATAATTTCCACCCTTGACATGTGGAAAGTTTGAGAAATATGAACTAATTGCACATAAATTGAACTGACAAAACTACAACTCCTTTTTTATTTTAAGGTGAGCACTGTATGACAATGTTTTTTACCTGTACTTATGAAATGTTATAAAATCACATTCAAGGCATCATAAAAACCAACCTGTTTATGCTTATATGAATATTTTTATCATTTATTGGCAGCAAAGTATTAAAGCTTTTAAACCATGTAGATATGTATGCTTGAAATATCACCGATTATCAGGACCTACACAAATAATCAGAAGAAATTGAATACAAACTTAATTAGTTATTGCATTTATCGCACATTTTTACACACACGCACACTCACAGACACACTTTTACTTTTACTTTACTTTTAGTCATTTAGCAGACGGTTTTATCCAAAGCGACTTACAAATGAGGACAACAGAAACAATCAATTGTAGTATTAAAACAACTAAAACTGATCCAAAACTAAAAGCTAAAACTTTATAAATAGTATATATACACACACATTAAAAAATTAATTAAATAAAAATGAGAAATGCATGGCAAAATGCATGGCAAAACTTAACATTTAAATGAAAACAAAATAAAGCTACAAACAATTCAAAATATTAAGAGAACAAAAGGTATAAGAGTGTAATAATGATTCTAACATAAAACTAAGCTAAACACCAAAAACAACTACGTGTATGCACACACACACACACACAGACACACACACACACACACACACACACACATATATCCATAAATTCAATATTATTTAATTTCCATGTAGTTTGTTGAAGTACTAAGATAACTCAAATTAAATAAAACTAAACTTAATAAATAACTTATACAGACATAATAGAAAATAACTTATACAGACATAATAGAAAAAAACTAATAAAATGACAAACATAACTACAACTGTAACTAAAATTAAAATAGATAACATATACAAATCAAGCTACATTAGTTTAACAGTAATCCTAAAAAAAATAATTGTGCCAAATATACAAGTAAGAAATGGTTATAAAAACTGAAAGAGAAGTGAAACAAGTAATAAGAAAGAGAATAAATGAAAAGTGATACTTATCCCTTGCCGGTGTCCCTGTCCAGTGGAGTCGCTCGGTAGAGTCGATGGTCTTTACACTCTTTGGTCTTCACACGACGAGGGCTGCCGCGACCGCTGCCGCAGTATAATAACCTTTTTTATACCCGTCTAACAAAACACTAATTGAATTCAGCTGGACGCACTTTCCTGTTAATCACAATAAATGGCCACGCAAGCGCAGACACTAACAAGGTACGCCATACAGTATGAGACCAAACGCGATTTCAGCACGTCTCCACTCAGTAAACAAAACAAGCGTTTCCTAGCAACGGCAACTGCGCTAAACACTAATGAGACAAGTAAATACACTTACGAGCTACTTTTAACTTCCGCTGATAGACTGCTTCTCTCAAAGAATATTTCTTACACCGTCTTCTGCTCGTGCTTGAACACACTTTCCTGTTAATCACAAGAAATGGCAAAAATATAATATTGTAGTTTAATATAATAACACACACACACACACACACACACACACACACATACAAGTATGTATGGATTTACTTTAAAAATATTTATTTATTTATTTTTGTTTTCCTTTCTCATTCTTTGGGGGGGGGGGGGGTTTAAAATTCATCTTAACTTACTTTAATATTATTCATTCAGTCATTTTTCACTATGTCATGTATCACTGCAATCTCTAGAAGTAATCTATAACAATTTAAACTAAAATGAATGTTTCATCATGTTTCATTTATTTGACAAATAATTTTGTATTGTAGTGTCAGGTGCATCATGCACTCTTGATGGGGGGTTGGGGGGGTGGGGTGGGGGGGCTCTCATGCTTGTCATGTGACATACAGCAGCCACAATACCACTGTATAACTGATATAGACTTATGTTCCTACTGAAAAAAAGAAAAAACAATAAAACCATCACAGAAAATTTTAATGGTTTCCACTACAAATATCATTACAAACATTACAAACCATAAAATTTTAACCATTAAAAAATGGTTTTCTGTAGTGTGTTTTGGGACATATTCCATTAGGATTTATTGGTTTTAACAAGCCACCAATAGAAGGCAACCAATTACCGGTAGAGACCAACAGGGTCCATTACAGTTTCCAGTAAAACCAATACAAGTCCCATTATAACCAGTAAAACCATTACTAATTTTGTAATGGTGTCTATTGTTTTTTTAGCAGGGGTTTTATTAAATTGTTTTAATTTTTTATTCGATATATCCCCAAAATATATCATGAAATATCTTGATTATCAAATGTGTAAGTAAATGCATTTAGCACCTTTATAGATTGTGTTAGTTGATCTATAATGGGCGATGGGCAAAGTAACCTTATACTGTAATCTGTTAACTATGCATAAAAGCCTGTCTTTTTATTTAAGTACCAGATATGGGTGTGATACTGTCACACTTCTCGGGGGAGCAAGGAGCGAGGAGACGAGGAGTACTTCAAAAATAGTCTTTAATAATCCAAACACGTAATAGACACAGGAACACCTGGAAAGACGTACAAATGACGTTTAAGGACCGACAAACATGAACTGAATGGACTGGGGCTTTTAAGGACAGGACAATCAGGGGAGGAAGACGAGACACACCTGGAAACAAATTAACAATTAACACGAGGGAGAAACACACACAGACAGGTCCTTAGTCCTGACATAACGCCCCCTCCCGGAAGGTGCGTCCTCGCACCGTAGTAACATCCAAAGTGGAGGGGCGGGCGGGAACTAAGGAGGAGGCTCAGGCGGAGGACGAACCCCCGGGAGGGGGCCGGCTGACAGAGACCAGGGAGGCGACGAAGGAGGGAGGAGCCAGGGAAGAGACAGGAGGGATCCGGAGCAGGAGGAGTCCAGCAGGACCCAGGCCACAGCCATGATGTCGACCCACGGTGGAGCCGACGGAGGGAGGAGCCATGGAGGAGGAATTGCCGCCGACTCCAGGGTGCCGACCAACGGTGGCAGAGCAGGTGGTGGAGGAGCCCGAGGTGGAGACGGAGAGCCAACGAGCCAGGGGGATGCCGAGGATCCGGAGGGCCAGGGTGGAGCCGAGGGCTCTGGCGACCGAGGTGGAGATGGAGCTCCGGAGATCCGCGGCTGAGCCGGAGCGACTGAGGACCAAGGTGGAGCTGGCGGGAGGAAGGAGCCCAACGGAGCCGGTGGGACGGAGCGATGAGGTGCAGCCCTAGGAGCAGAGTCCTGAGGGGATGGCGGGTCGACGCCCGAACAAGGCAGAGCCGGAGGGACAAGGGTGCCCAGTGGAGCTGGTGGATCGATGGATGACGGTGGAGCTAGGAGCCGAGGTGGAGCCGCTGGGTCCACGGGCCGAGGCGGAGTCCGGGCCGAGGAGGCTGGAGGCGGAGGTGAGGGATACTCCAGCCCTGACGATGCTGGAGGATGGCAGTCCCGTGGGGCTCGCACCGCATTGATGGTGGGCTGAGGGCGAGCGGAGGGGCTGCCAGATGACAGCGGTGGAGGAGGCAGGAGCGGGTGGGAGGGTGGGCATTTACGAGGAGCGGGCACTGGAGGGCGCTCTGGAGGCGCTGGCTCTGGAGGACGCTTTCGGGGAGCGGGCACTGGAGTGCACTTCCGAGGAGCAGGCACTGGAGGGTGCTCTGGAGGCGCGGGCTCTGGAGGCACGGGCTCTGGAGGGCGCTCTGGAGGAGTGGAGCTGGACGGGACCAGCGGAGACGAAGGAGGGCTGGACGGGACCAGCCAGGACGAAGGAGAGAGGAGAGGGGGAATGTCGGCCTCCAGATCCGTGTCCCAGTCTATCAAATCCCCCTCCATGTCCAGCAGTCCCAGATGTATAATCAGCTCACCCTCAGCCACGGTGCAGGGGGCAGATCTCCACTCCGCGCTCACACCGTCCACGGCTGGTTCGCTCGTGGTGGGCACTGTCGCCGGCTCTCGCACCTGGTCTGATGGGTGGGGCTCAACGTCCGGGGCGATCCGTTGCTCAGTCGCAGTGGGAAATGGCTCTCCGTCATCGGTGGGCTCGGGCTGGTGCTCCGCACCGCAGGGAGTTGGTGGGCTGGGCTCTGGGTCAGGAGTGGATCTCGCCAGAGTCCACTCCACGAAGGCTGCGAATTCCTCTCGAGGACCATCTTCGGACGACAGCGCTCTGCACGCGGTGTTCAAGCTTGCATCATAGAATGCGCAGAGCGCGTCGTCCGGGTAGCTGGTGGCATTAGCTAAACACAGGAACAGTGTTGTATGGTCCTCGAGAGATCGGTCCCCCTGCTCCAGCAGGAGGAGGAGGAATTTGGGCCGGACGAGGGGATCCATGGGGACACAACGGAAAGAAAAACACTGGGAAAAAACGATTAAACAAAATGCAGGATAAAACACAGAGGTTATTGTTTTTAGGTCGGTCCTTCTGTCACACTTCTCGGGGGAACAAGGAGCGAGGAGACGAGAAGTACTTCAAAAACAGTCTTTAATAATCCAAACACGTAATAGACACAGGAACACCTGGAAAAACGTACAAATGACATTTAAGGACCGACAAACATGAACTGAATGGACTGGGGCTTTTAAGGACAGGACAATCAGGGGAGGAAGACGAGACACACCTGGAAACAAATTAACAATTAACACGAGGGAGAAACACACACAGACAGGTCCATAGTCCTGACAGATACCATAAAATACTTTTAATACGACTGACTTTGTATTTAATCTGAATTTAATAAAAACATTGTAAGTTACTAATTAGCCTATAACACTTTCATTGAACAAAAAGAGAGCAAAGAACATTTACATTATCAAAGAACATTTTCACTTCAGTCCAGCGAGTTCAAGCACTCTCAAAAACTGCCATAATAATCTCTAAAGCTCTTTACACTGTGAAATTAATATCTTACTTGCATTCGTATATCTTCACTTTGTTGTTTCTGATCAGAGAATTCAATCAGCCAGCGCGCGCGGTGACGAAACAGTGTGTTTTAGAGATGACTCATCTGAACGCTTCTGATTGGTCATTGCATTCATAAGCTCAACAGAATCGTATGTGATTGGTTATAATGTTTAGTGCTTTAAAAACGTGTGTGTGGCTCTGTGCCAGCCAGCGAATGCAGATTTGAATTTAGCAGCTGGTGATGTTTTTATATATATAAAAATATATGGAGAATTCTTTCATATTAATATAGTACATTGTGCCCCATTTTCACAGATTTTTTTTTTTCAGTGTGTGTCGTCTGTGTGAAAAAACATGTTTTAGCTGAAAAAGTCTCGTGCTACAAGGTGAAACCTGTGGTAAACTGTAATTTTTTCACATCCCTCAAAATGAAGGAAGTGGCATCGGCGTTGTGGTGTGAGGGATGAGCAATTCAGACTAGGATGGCAGCCCTCCTTTAAGCATTTTGTTTATTTTCTGAAGACTGTAATCCTGCTTGCTTTCAGCAGCTTACTGAGACTTCTTCAGCTCTGACTGTCCTCACACCCAGAGTCTGGCTTACTCTCTTCTGTTTGCTTGCTCAACTGAAAGATTGATGGAGAGAGTGAACATGAATGTGAGATATGAGCTTTTTTGTGAGCAAAATGAATCTTAGAGGCAGATAATCACCGCTTTGCATTTGTCCTTGCACACTATATCAGTTTGAAGCAATGATGGCTGCTCCCTGTGAATAAGACTTCACTTTCATTTCTTTTATTCATTTTAAATACAGTTCAAATTACAGCATCTCTCTTAAATCCTGATGCTCTCTGAGCAGATTTAATTTTTATAGAAAATGTAGGAGCCATATTATATTATAAATCTGTTTATATGCCCAAAGCATCTGCTGTGATACTTTGGCCTCTGGAGCTTTACTGTCCTCTGTAAATGGATGAACTCTGAATAGAATGCTTTATTTTATCTACATAAGGCATTCTATTTAGAAGTCATGCGCTCAGAGAATTTATTATAAAATAACAGCTTTATGCTTTCAAACATTATATGGAAGGAATTAGAATGCCTCATAAAGTTCACGAGGTTACTGAGACTAAATTCTTCGGGACACAATAGTACTTGTTCAGGAGGTGAGTTTTTCTGTTCTACATTTCTCTCAGTCAGACACATGGCATGATTCACATATTTCAGATACAGCATCTCCACAAAGCTGCAGTGAGATCCAGATAAATATAATATATGTGAACACAGGTTTATGATTTGCTTTTGCTTTTTATTAGTGTTCTCAAGTTACAGAAACATTTAGCAGAATGATAATTAAATCTAGACATCTGCAGTTTTACAAAAACAGATAATTTTTGTCCAAATTTATTAATTTATTCAGAGATACATTAAAAATTATAAAATGACTCAAATACATCTCATCTATAATGAACATATATATTTAATTATTTTAATTTTTAAATATATTTTTAATCTGAGGGGGGAACATAATATTAAACATTTCAGTGACAGATTGTATTGATATCATATTGAAGAAAAAAACTGATTAAAAAGATACATTTCTGAAAAAAAAACAAGGTCATACAAACAACATGCACTTAAAGAACCATAAATCAGGAAATGAGATCAGATGGCCCAATACCTTCATAACTGTGTAAAAAAGCAGATAATTTGATCTTTTTATGAAATGGAAAAGTTAGTTCTGGTTGTAAAATATCATATTGTATAGCACCCCCCAAAAAAAGTAAAAATGCTTTTCATCATGAAAAATATATTTAAAAGCTTTATAGCTTTTATAACTTATATTATGCCTTTTACTCAATGGTTATACCACGTCATTTAATTTAAACTTTACTTTTTTTCAAAACCACATGAAACCAACTTAAATATAAAGATTTAATTAATAACACATTGTTAATAGATTTTTCCTTTTCTTGGAAACCCATTTTTTCATAGATTCAGATGTCTTCTGTGATAGGCTACTCTTGTGCAGGTTTTCTTAAGACTGGTTTTAAAATCCTTCTTTTTGCAAAGGTTGGGGACTAAAACACTGTAACCACCCAGCCATGAGGGAACGAGGAGATTAAGAAAAGACTCCACAGGGAACATTCAGACAACAAGTCCAGACAAACTTTCAGTTATCAAGGACAAGAGGGAAAGTAATATGAGCAGCCCAATACAAAATGACACAGTTACCCCACTGCAGTGTATTGTAGAGTTCTTGGTGTCTGGTCCCATAGGACGATACATATCTTCACTCAATTCTCACCCTGTATTAGTTTCATTACACTTTTCATACGCAAGTGTGTGACAAAGAATCAGCTTGTTTTGGTGTTAGTCATTAGAGTTCAAATATACTGCATTGCAGTTCCATGCATTGCAAGCAGTGATTTGGTTTTACCAGAGAAATGCTTGAAGATATGTCCATGTTTCTTATTTAGCTGACTCACTAAGACTCAAAATCCATACAGTGCTCTTTTAGCCAACAGCATTCTATTATTTTCGATAAAACCGTACGATATTATGGTGTGGTATGAGCAGAGGAATGCTATCTAGAAATCATTTGATGAAATAAGATCTTAGATGCTTTTAAAAAAGAGTGCCTCTGGCTTTAAAGGATTATAGTGCATCAGAAAAGAACCTTAAAATTGCATGGCCTCCAGAGTGCCTACTTAGATTTGTGCCTACTTAGTTTCTGTGTACACTGTTTTTATTCCTCTGTTGTCCTACCTAGTTGTTTCTTGTGTAGCTAACCTGTTGTCCAATGATTTTTAGAGTTTATCCTAGTATGCACCTGTTTTGTCGTAAACAAGAAACCTGGTCCTCATTTCGGCCATATTTCAGCACCGTTTAGGGTTCTGTCACAGTCAGACGACCATTCTCCATTTTGTTCTTGTGGGAATTAAAAAACCAGGTCTCCTATTTACTATGAGTGTCAGGTTGGCCCTCTTTGCTTCCAGTGCAGCCTAGAGGAACTGTGTCACATGCTAAATGAGGTTATATTTAAAAATATCAAATATATATTATGAGGACAGCAGGAAGACAGTTTGAGTGCGTAACATATTATTATGGTGAATTATTTTAGGGTCTCAAATCTAAAATTCTTGAATATTTAGATGATCAAGAAATTCACAAAATACACTACAATGTATTTCACCTGATACCAAATCTCTAAATCTTTCTGAAAAGTAAGATCAACTGATTTTTAATACTTATCCAATTGTATTTTTTCTTATATATTAAATCATATTTTTTAAATTATTTACATATATTTTAACATATATAAATATATTACATTCACATTAAAAATTATTATTCTAATATATATATATATATATATATATATATATATGTATATATGTATATATATATGTATATATATGTATATATATATATATATATATATATATATATATATATATATATATATATATATATAGTGTGTATAAAGCAAACAATTCTGTAAATGTAACATTATACACACAGACACACACACACAGACACACACATAACAGAATATATATTCTTTATTTTCTGTATATATTCTTTATGTGTGTAATACAACAAAATACATAAAATAAAGCAGTCAAAAGCTCTTTTAAAATAATGTTTCCAGTTGTTTTTTGATTATTAATGTCTTGTTGTCTTGTTTTCTTATGTATATTTCATCATGTTATAATTATTAGGATTTAAAATATATTTAATCTGATCCCGAGCACTATGTGGGGGAAAAAAAAAACAATAGAAACATTCGTGACTTAAGTCTTTCCATCTCATAAAAGAGCAGCTGCTTTGAAACGTCAGCTTGTGATATAGTGAACAAGATGTTGCTATGTCTAGATTATTTGTTGCTGTTGGAGTCACACATCACTGCGCAGTGGAACAAGGAGCAGCTGATCGTCATTGCACATTAATCATGTTTTTTTTGTTTTTTTTTATGTGAATCCGTGTTGGACTGCTTTAGTCGCCCTTCCTGAGTCCCAGCGGTTAGGTTGATGTAAACATTTTGGACTGTTGCAGTGTTGAGTCAGTGTGTAGATGGATGTGTCCCATGGGGCAACAGGAGTAAGAGAAACGGGATGGGGTTCCTGATTGCTGGTTGTTCTCACAGAGATGAGTCAAATTAGACCTGCAGTGCCTGTGTGACGTCTGCTTCCATCAGAACGCCGCCACTTGGGAGCAGAGAAACAGAGGGAGGAAGAGAGAGAGGGAGAGTAGGAACTAACACTATCTCCCATCACATTTAGAATGCGCCAGAGAAGCCTTTTCTTGTTCTTCATGCCATATATTTCCTTTAGAGAGAGAATATTCTTGTAAATGTTTTCTCTACAGTTCAGGTCATTAAAAACCCTTTTTGTTTTTGAGGTCATGCGTGACAGCAGCCATCTTTCTCTCACTCTCGGTCTGTCTTTGTCACTTTTCCCTGCTCTTTTTGGTGCTTTCTCCATCTATCCGTCATTCATTGGTCTGAAGAGGAGGGGGGCATTAGGGAGAAGGCAGCAAGAAATCGCTTTATGATCATGAATTATGGATGAGTAGAGAGCAAGCTATGAAAACAAGTGTCAGTGCAAAAATTCTCCCCCACTTGATCCGCTTCTTCCGTCCTATCATCTCTCACAAGCCACTGAGGGGCTTGAGGATTAAAAGCAACAGACATGCTCCTATTATATATGGAACATTTTTGCAGAGTACCTGAAATCATAGGCTTTTAGAGAGCAAAGAGTAATGCTTGAAGGTGTGGGCATTAGGAGGTTGATTACATAGTAAGCTTCTGAGGACCTATCAACTGGTGGTCCCTCTGTGTTTCATCTCATAAGGAATAGAGACGCTGCTGTCAAACCAAACAAGCTGCCAAAGCCTTAGGGGAGACAGCGTAATCTTTTACATTCACATTTACATTTCAGCCTTTGGCAGATTTAATCTCCAGTCATATTCCAGAAACCAAATGATTTATTGCTTATTCAGATGATTCAAGAAAACGAGAGATAACGGATCCATTTACGTCAGTTTTGTGATACATTTTTTTAATTGGTAAATTGTTTAAAGGGGCCCTTCAGATATAAATTTTCCTTGATCTGTCCTTGAAATTAAAGAGTTGCAGAACTCAAAACGTCTTGTCCCATTCTTAATAGACCATTTATTGAAACTAAACTGCAAGAATGGCTTGTAACTTTAATAACTCTCTGATATCAGGTGGATGAATATATTAACATATGACTGCCCACATTTGCATATCAGTGGTGCCTATTTGGTATTCAGAAACCTGGCCTGCCCAGTCACAATGAAGCAGGGTAAATAGTATTATTCATTTGCATTTTTTTGGTAACACTTTAGTTTTGGGACCAATTCTTACAATTAACTAGTTGCTTATTAGCATGCATATTAGCACATTGGCTGTTTATTAGAACTTACAAAGCACATATTAATGCTTTTTTTTCTGCATGACTATATATCAGATCCCTTAATCCTACCCCATACCTAAACTTAACAACTACCTTACTAACTATTAATAAGCAGCAAATTAGGAGTTTATTGAGGCAAAAGTCATAGTTATTACTTAGTTAATAATTGGTCCCCAAATTAAAGTGTGCTTTTTTTTCTATATTGTTGACTTGTTAACTAGTGGAAATATCAAAAGAAATTATTTTACTCAATAAGGATGCATTAAATTGACCAAAGGCATATTAGAATGATTTCTGAAGGATTGTGTTACACTGAAGACTCTGCTAATGGCTGCTGAAAATTCAGCTTTGTCATGACAGGAATAAATTACATTTAAAATATATTAAAAAAGAAAACCCTTCTTTATGGTAATGATATTTCACAATATAATTGCATTTTTGATCAAATAAATGCAGCTTTAATGAGCGTAAGAGACTTTTTTTTTTTTTTTTAAATCTAACAGACCCAAACTTTTTAAAGGGTACTGTCTATAAAGTATAGATAGAAATAATGACATAAAAAATATTTGTAGTGCACTGGTTGTGTGTAGCACCTGCTCCTTTGTCTTCTCTGACTAAATTGTAATGGTACCGATGTAAAAAAGTACTATTAAGAGAAAATAGCAAATCCAAAAAGAATGATTACGATTTTGATTTGTATAAACTGATAGATAGATAATTTTTTTTTTTTTTTTTGAAAAACTGCCCCTTACATATCCTCCGGAATATTCCCAACATAAGAATAAGTGCCTAAGGTTTATTTTTAACAAGGTCCCCGATCATTTTATTCTAACCTTAACAGTTTGTGTAGCATTTTAGTGCTTTTATCCTGTCACAATGTGATGCACATCTTGCAAGGGACTGTTTTTGAATGATAGGGCAACAATAGTGGACAGCAAACTCCTAAAATTTTATTCTCAGGATCAGAGCGAGTGTGTAGAGTGAAAATGGAAAAACTAAATTACCAAACAAAAACCATGACTAACATTATAAGACCTTGATTCACTTATTCTCAGGGTGGTCAGCAGCAGGTTGAATGTAGCTTTGAGAATAAGTGGTTCTTTGAAGATATAGACTCCCTCACTTAACACTCACTCCTTTTGCCTGTATGTCTGTAGAACCGTTCTGATTAAAACGATAGATGAAAGCCTTTGAGGGTCATTGTGATACCACTGTTTCTGCCCACCTTTTCCACAGCCACTGGTCTTCACTCACTCAGCCACTAATGAAAAGTAGACACAAAGCCTCAATCAATAACCTCTCATTACCTACTTCTGTTCGGCTCTCCCTTTGGTGATGGCCGATGTTGTCCTTAGGATGAACATGCCACATTAGCTGAGTTGAAATTAATGTCTCTCTGCATTGACTGAAAAGGTCAGGTGTGGGGTTGCTTTGTTTGTGAAGTGCTGCACTTGTAATAGAGCAGGGATACATTTGTTACACGAGGATCAATCTGGAATACAATGCATTTTGGCAATGAGCATTACAGCATGTATCAATGAACCAAATGATTGGAGTACTTACTGGTTTAAACAGACTTGTGTGCATACATGCTTGAGTGCATATCGAGGTGAAGACAGACTTAACCTCATGGGCAGCAAAGAAAATGAACCACATGCAGATGGTAAGCTTTTAGTTGTACATTTAAAGTTGAAGTGTGTAATTTCTGTTTTTTTTTTTTTTTTTTTTTTTTTTTCAAAATACAATCCACTATCCCAGTTTAATATACAGAGACAGCTAAAAGTAAGCCAATAACTGGCTGATTTCCCCAAAAAGTAGAAACGCTGTGGCTTTGTGGAGCTATCAAAACATTGCTCTGTTTATTTAAGCATCACAACCTGCCTGACACATCAAACTGGCTTAACCAATAGTGGGAGTTTGGGGCAGAAGTATTTGTTTGTTGACCAGTGTCAGGCAGGGAGTATTCATAGAAACCTATTTTAAAAACCATTGCATAAAACCATTATTTTTGCAATACCATGCCAGAAGTAAGTAAGTAAAAAACAAATAAATAAGTAAAATAGACCTATATTATGACAAAATGTTGAATCTAAGAAGAATCTTAGATTAATGTGTTATACTTGGGTTAATGACATCACTGATTTATTTTATTTTTATTTTTATTTTTTGGATCTATTAAAGGAATAGTTCACCCAAAAAAAATTACCGAAAATTAGCTAAAATGAATTAATTGAAAAATAGCTGGAAAATTAACTCACTCTCGGGCCATTCGATATTTAGATGAGATTTCAACTTCATCTGAACATATTTGGAGAAATTTAGCATTACATCACTTGCTCACCAATAGATCCTCTTCAGTTAATGGGTGCCGTCAGAATGAGAGTTCAAACAGCTGATAAAAACATCACAATAATCCACAAGTAATCCACACAACTCCAGTCGATCAGTTAACATCTTGAGAAGTAAAAAGCTGCATGTTTGTAAGAAACAAATCCATCATTATAGAATTTAAGGGTGTACTCACACTAGGCTCGGGCGCGGTTCGTTTAGCCGGCCCTGGCCCGGTTGGAAGAGGTGGGCCAGGGCACGGTTCGGTTGGGCTCGGGCGCGGTACGCATGTAGTGTGAGCGCTAACCGCGCTGGAGCACAGAACAGATAGCCTACTATATTGTGTGCGCTACTGTCATCATTACGACCGCAAACATATACTATTACTACTACTAGCCTACACTACACTTTTCAATTAATTTAATTCAAGTATATTTACGTTTATAAGGGTCTGGTTCTCACCTTATTGATGAACTGGAATTGTAGTCTGCGATTTAAAGCAGCAAATTCTTTCATTAACGTAAGCTGCCTCCATAATAATTCTCTGATAATTACAAGTGAAAATCAAGGCACGGCATAAATTACAAATTTATTAGGTAGAATATTAGCGAAAGTGGGGTTCTCTGTTATCTCGTACATGATAACCGTGCTCCGCCCTGGAAAGTTTAGTGCAAGTGTGAGTGCAGGCCAGCAGAGGAGTGGGGAGGGGGGACAATCGCGCTCGGGCTCAGTTCAAGGCAACCGTGCCTAATGTGAGTACGCCCTAAATTTAAATACACATTTTCTATGATGAGCTATTATGATTTTAAATTCTAAATTAAAATTATTTTTCATGTTTTTTGGGGGGCATGAAGTAAAAAATGTTAGAGTGAAACAACTCTCTTGTTATCAAAAGGAATATTGAGAATGAAATTATTGAAGCAAAACAAAAAAAGTTGCAAAGTAGAAATGGAAAGTATAAACAAATCTTTTCTTCCATATCGTGATGTATATCCAGGTACAAAGGAATATCAGAAAAGAAAAAAATATATTGGGTGCATTCTATCAATTGTTTGTTGATTAGATGGCAGATCTGAATTCAAGCTTGCAGTCAGTTGTGAGGAGGGGGAAAACTATTGAATATGTTTGGCATAAATCACTGGAGAAAATTGTAACAAGTGCAGACCCTCATGACTGTGTGCCAAGATTAGTCAGTCTTTTAAAATATCTGACAATACAGTCTATTAATGACATGACAAAATTAGCTCAGTTTGTAAAATGTCATATGATGCAAATCTACAAAAATGTAATGATATTTATTCATTGATTCATAATATTGTAAAAATGCTTTTTATTGTGATAATTATATGTAAACATTTTCTGAAAAGTTTTTGATGTGTATTATGTATTCAAGATGGTTACACGATATTAAGTCTTTAATTTGCAACAAAACATGAATACAAATGTACATTTCTAGGAAATATTTTTCCTTTTTTTAATGTGGACACTCTTATTTGCCATTAACCCATTTCTGTGACGATGTCCCGCTAACACATTATCAATAGTGACCTAATTAAGACTCTTAGTTCACCTCAAAGTGCCGACGGACAGAACCATGTCCTTAAAGCCCATAATTATAATGATAGAGCTCTCCACAGTACTAAATGAAAGTTGTAATGAAGTGCATTGGCCCTAATGTGCCTCTCATCCTCCACACATGCATAATAAAATCTGTAAAAACTCCAAAAACTATTTGCGCCTCTATGCCTTATCTACTCCCCCATAAAAGGCTGAGCCACAGGCTCATGTTGTGCGGAGCCTTATGTGGACTTTTCTCTCTGTCTTGTGATTGAAATTCCACGCAGTCTTCAGTTCGCCTGAGAGCTAAGAGTGATGTGGGGGCCGCTGCTGAATTTTTCACACTGTCTCTGCCACATCGCCTGTGAGTTCACAGCAGCAGAGCATTCAAATACTGTTTGACACATACAGACACGTGTCCACTGACCAGCATGATCTCAGTGTACTAAACGACAAGATCTTTCTGACACTGCGATCCTCAAAGTGCTGCCATGGAAACACTTCCTGTCACAAGGGGGAGACCCGCCATCCCGAGTGGCAAACTATAAAGCTATTGATTTCAAACTCCCTCTGTTTGATTTATGAGCTACTGCTTGATACACAAGAAGCAGAGCGTTACTTGTGTTGTCTTGCTGAAAAAAAATGAACTGTTTAACTTGATTTCGGGTAGATTTTACCAAGTTTTTCAGGGCATTATGGGTAATGTTTGTTTTTCAAAGTAACAAGGTTATGTATTCCTGGAAGATAAGACTTGATCGGATTAATTGTTTTAATTATGTTTGTGGACTGATTTGATAATCTCTGCTCTCGTTATCCTTGGAAAGTCTTTGTCAGGCTTTCTTAGCTCTTTTCTCATTATACAACATGTGAGTGTATTCACAGTTTACAGTTATATGTGAAAACATAATGAGCATGTGATAAAAACAGAAATATGCATAGCGCTAACTGGAGACATTAAACTAATTACCTGCAGCTGCAGCCGAGTTTTGTGAATCATGCTAGAGAGAAATTGGTCATTCTGAGGAAATGGTGCCCTTTGAGGCTGAATTTTATTTTATGGAAACTGATATTGGGAGACTACCATGAAGAGGTGTGGCTAACTGTTTTTTTAATAGCAGATTCTTAAAGAGTTACTTCACCCAAAAATGAAAATACTGTCATCATTTACATTGAATACTATTCATGAATACTATTCATTTACATGAATTTCTTTCTTCTGCTTTTAACTTAATTATTTTTGAGTGACCTATCCCTTTAAATAACTGATGCTCAAGCCTTGAGAAATATAGATAAGTAATAATGCGATAATACAGAAAATTTGAGATGTATTATATTTTAATTGGAAATATGTATATCAATTTTTCTTATTTGTTTTACACACACATACACACACACACACACACGCGCACACACACACACACACATTATAAAGTAATACTTTTATGTATGATGGATTCAATTTTTTTTTTGCACCTCCCTTTTTTTATGTGTTCAATACTTTTCCCTGTGTCATTCCATTTTATTACACATAACTTAATTTCTGAACTTATTTGTTTTGTTTTCTTTGTATGTGTGCATGTGTTTGTGTGTTACCGACATCTGGTGAAAATTTCATGTCAACAGCACCTTTAGAATAAATTTACTGAGAAAAATGGTGACATGTTCAATACTTATTTTACCCGCTGTATGTAAAAATGAACTGTTTTCAGTACATTCAGTAGTAAATTTGTTCAACCCTTTAATAATTCAAAGAGGAAGTCATCATTCAATAAAAAGGAGGAAATCATAATTCCACCATTCAACAGAGATGAATAGATAGTGACACCCTAAACAGATTTTTTAAATTTGTGACTATGTTCAGTATTTTGCTCAATATTTGTATAAATCTTTTAAAAATCTGTAGTAAGTCACAGGGACATTCACAGAAGACAAATAGCACCAGATATGGTTTAGGTACCAGAATTATAAAGTTTTGAAATCATTTTAAACTTTTAAGCCAAAAGACATCAGCCAAATAAGAAGAAGAGGATGGCAGTGGGAGGAATTCAATGACGAGAGACTGTGAAAGTGGGAAACTGATTTAGGTTTGATGAATGAACCTCTTCTCCCAAACCTTGACTTTGGGCTCAGGGAGACTGGCTGCCTACAAAACTGAGCATTCTGTCAGCCCATTGCCATGGTGACAGCTCCTCTGGGCCTTGCAAGGTATGAAAGGCTGTACAGGACGCTGGCCTGCCACAACTCTCTAGCGCCTGTCATCCTGGTTTAGTGAGGCAGTGAGTTTGAGATGGTGGTGAGGGGGGAGAGACCCTGAAGGGCATGAGATTTAAAGAGTAGAGTATGATTGATTCTCAGATGGAAATGGCAGAATTGCATCTCATTGAGTGCCCGTAGAGAAGAGGGAGTGATGGCCTGTCATTAGGGGAGCCACTGAAGAAAGAGACAGTGTAAGAGAGAGAGAGATATCAGATTAAATTAGAGGCAAACTAACAGATGAGACCAATGATAGGGTGACTAAAAACTTCATTTCAAAATGTGTAGTAAAAAAAAAACACATGTATCATCTCGGTTCTGCTGACTGTAGCCACACCAGGCGCTCTGGACCTGACCAAATTTTAAATTGGAAGCTGGAGGGGCAGTTCAGAGATTGAGGTTTGGTCCAACCAGTCGGGACTTGAAATCAATCTACTATTATTGGCATTTCGGTTATTGGTTTAGATCAGCTCGGGGTAGGATATTGGTGTTTGTACGTCTCCAGGCTCTGAAAATAACTGAATTTGCTTTATCAAAATAGAGTACAGATTAAATCTTACTCAGGCTTGTACCATGAAATAGGAGGCTGATTAAAAGAGGCTTATTGTCAGTTAGAAATTTGGATGTTCTCTGAGATAAAATGTGAGTGCAAGAGAGAAACTGGAGAGCTCATACTGTGCCATAAGCAAAATAGACTGAAGAAGAAAAGGAAAGTCCGTCACTGTCAAACTCATGTCTCATCATCATTAAGAGAGAGAAGAGGCTCCATCAGGTCTGTTATTTGTTGGCTAAGCTCTTGCAGTATGCATAATTGGCAACTATTATTGATATGGTATGAGATCATTCACTCTAGAGCAATTAAAGATTGCAGGGCAAATGGGAGCATAACAACAATATATTACCATCATCAACTGTGTTTCTGTATTATATACAATCACTACAATCTCTCTCTCTCTCTCTGTAAAATTTATAAATAAATAAATGTAGTATGTATATATATTTTACATTTACATTTAGTCATTTAGCAGATGCTTTTATCCAAAGCGACTTACAATTGGGGAATACATAAAGCGATTCGTCTAGAAGAGGCAATCAGACAGAGGAAGTGTTTGTAACAACAAGTCTCAGGCATTGTTCAAATAAGTACAAGCTAGAAAGGAAAGGAATAAATAAAGAGAAAGAATTTTTTTTTTTTTTTAGGATGAAGTCAAGTAGTGCTGAAAGAGATGAGTTTTCAGTTGTTGCTTAAAGATTGGTAGGGATCCAGCATTCCGGATAGGGGTGGGAAGATCATTCCACCAGCCAGGAATGGTGAATGAGAATGTTCTGGAGAGTGATTTTGAGCCTCTCTGTGATGGTACCACGAGGCGTCGCTCACTAGCAGATCTCAGAGTTCTGGAGGGGGTGTAGATTCGTAATATTGAGTGGAAGTAGGCGGGTGCTGAGCCTGTGGTTGTTCTATATGCAAGCATCAGTGTCTTGAACTTGATCCGAGCTGCAACTGGTAGCCAGTGCAAGGAGATAAAGAGAGGTGTAACATGGGCTCTTTTGGGCTCATTGAAGACCAGACGTGCCGCTGCATTCTGAATCATTTGTAGAGGTTTGATTGTGTTTGATGGAAGTCCAGCCAGAAGAGCATTGCAGTAGTCCAGCCTAGAAATGACAAGGGCCTGGACAAGAAGTTGTGCACCATGCTCTGTCAGAAAGGGCCTGATCTTTCTGATGTTGTGTAGTGCAAACCTGCAAGATCGAGCGGTCTTTGCAATGTGCTCTTTGAAGGTCAATTGGTCGTCAAAGATTACACCGAGATTTCTGACCGAAGTTGATGGGGCAATTGTTGATGAACCTAACTGAATCGTGAAGTCATGCTGTAGGGTTGGAGTAGCAGGGAAGACAAGAAGCTCAGTCTTTGCCAGGTTGAGCTGTAGGTGATGTTCTTTCATCCATGCCGAGATGTCCGCCAGGCAGCCTGAGATCCGTGCAGCTACTGTTGGATCATCTGGTTGAAAAGAGAGATAGAGCTGTGTGTCATCAGCATAGCAATGGTAGGAGAAGCCATGTGCCTGTATGATGGGACCCAGTGATGTCGTGTATGTGGAGAAGAGGAGGGGTCCAAGAACCGATCCCTGAGGAACCCCAGTGACCAGTTGATGTGCTTTGGATACCTCACCTCCCCAGGCCACCCTGAAAGACCTGCCAGTGAGATAGGATTCAAACCAGCAAAGAGGAATCCCAGTGATGCCCAGAGATGAGAGGGTAGACAGGAGGATCTGATGATTAACAGTGTCAAACGCAGCAGATAGATCCAGCAGAATGAGGACTGATGATTTGGAGTCTGCTTTTGCAATTCGCAGGGCTTCAGTGACTGAGAGTAGCGCCGTCTCAGTTGAATGGCCACTCCTGAAACCTGACTGTTTAGCATCCAGTTTGTTGTTCTGTGAAAGAAACAATGAGACCTGGTTGAAGACAACTCGTTCGAGTGTTTTCGCTATGAATGGAAGGAGAGAGACAGGTCTGTAGTTTTCAGTAAGAGAAGTGTTTAATGTAGGTTTCTTGAGCAGTGGGGTTACCCGAGCCTGCTTGAACGCAGTGGGGAAAATGCCTGTGAGGAGAGATGTGTTGATGATGTGTGTGAGTGCTGGTAAGAGTGTGGGAGAGATTGCTTGGAAAAGGTGTGATGGGATTGGGTCTAGAGGACATGTTGTAGGATGGCTGGAGAGGAGAAGTTTGGATACCTCTGCCTCAGTGAGTGGACAGAAGGAGAAGATGGGAGTTTTAGCAGTGGATGTGGTTGGTTGGAGGTCGTGTGTGTGTGGAGGAGAGAACTGACTACTGATTGTTCTAGTTTTGCCTGTAAAAAAAGTGGCAAAGTCATCAGCTGTTATAGAAGTGGTGGGAGGTGGTGGAGGGGGACAGAGGAGAGAATTAAATGTTCTGAAGAGGTTACGCATGTCTGGAGCGCTGTTGATCTTGTCGTGGAAATGTGAGAATTTGGCAGTGTGGACTTCAGCAGAGAAAGATGAGAGCAAGGACTGATACCTACTCAGGTCCGACGGATCGTTTGATTTGCGCCATTTTCTCTCTGCCGCTCTGAGTTTGGTCCGATGTTCACGAAGAACCTCGGATAACCAGGGGTTAGAAGGGGCAACCCGTGCTGGGCTGGAGGAGAGAGGACAAATGTCGTCAAGACAAGAGGTTAAGGTCTGGCATAGAGTGTCAGTAGCTGCATTCACATCCAGAGATGAGAAATGGGTAGGTGAGGGAAGAGAGGAGGATACTACAGAGGACAGATGTGAGGGAGAAAGGGAGCGTAGGTTTCGTCTAAAAGTAACCGGTAAGGGGGTTGATGGCACATGGGTATCAAATATATTATTTAATAGGTCTTTTACATGTGGGTAAAGTTTAAAATAGCAAATGAATTTAGAATGAATACTTATCTTACACTATATTATAATATAAACAATTATTATATAAACATCTTAGAATTTATGACAAAAATAAATATACTTAGATCAAGCTGAAATTGACACAAACAGGGTGCTATTTTTTTTTTGTCAGACAACATTGTTATCAGCTAATGCAATTCTTGGCCATTTTGAAATGATGATTTATTGGTCCACTACAATTTTGCAATTCAGTGTTTACACTGGATTAAATCACAAAGTACCTCACCAGTACAGTGATATATACAGGTATTAGAGAAGCAAACATGGTCCCCCTTATATAACTAACATTTAAATTAATCAGTTGATACAATGCACTTATTGTGTACATACATGTTTTTACATACCTGCATGTAATTACATCTGTAATTAATTTCTGTAATTATATATATAATTACATTGTTGACCCATGCCTTACACTTTAACCCACCCTTAAAACTACCCGTACCACCAAACCTGCTAACCTTACCTGTATCCCACCTCAATAGCAGCAAGTGTTTTGCAAATACAATATGAACACAATAAGTACATTGTACTTATTAACTTTACTAACATTATAAAGGCCAAATAATATAAAGTGGGACCCCAAACACTTTTAGCAATGTTGACCTCATTCACACTCAAGCAAAGAATAAATAATTAACGAATTCATTAAAAAAAAAATGTTTTTAAAGTTAAATGTAATAGATCACCAGGAGAACATCTGAATTTGGGATTGAACCTAAAAACTCATACAGTATATTCATATCTATACATCGAGTGACCCCACTCTACTTCATGATTTTACTGTGCAGGTTAGGCCTATCATACACACAACGGTTAAACACTGGCTACATTAACACAGAGATGCATGGCTGCAATCGTTGTGATTAATAATTTAGCATTTCTTATCAATTTTGCAGCAGTATAGCTGTTTTGCACTGAGCCGAGCAAAGTTCAGTAAACTGTTCCTCTGAGGTTTGGTTTGCACTGAGAAACAATGTGTGTTTTCCAGTTCCAACCAAATAAGAGTCAGATATTATCACCATATTTTACATCACCTCATGGCCTTCATTACTCGACTTCAGTTTGGGCATTGCACTTTCATACTTATCTGATTTAAAATCCATGGTATTCCAATCATATTATTATGGTACTTTTTTTCAGTTCTGTTAGTGGAGGCGCTGTTTTTTCATCTGTCATGTTACCACATACTGCCGCCGCCTTCCTTAGTTGTTTGCTTTTGCTACTGTTGCCCTGGGTGAATGTGTTTGCATGATGATAAACTTAAACAAACTCTGTGTACAGGTGGTAAAGCGCTCAGCAAACAACTGCTATACACAAAGTGCCTCCTAAAACACAAAACAATAGACACCAGATCTACAGTGTTTCTCATGGATCTGCTGCAGGCTATCACGCTGAGCTACGAGGCCCGTTCCTCCTCCTCATGCCGGAGGAGAAGTTCTGTCAGCTCAGATTTTGCAGACAAGGAAATGTCAGACCACGGAGGGCCACGATGGTGCTGAAATTAGCTGGCTGTGTGCTACCCCGCTCACTCAAACGTTTGCTTGTAGTTTCAGGCGAGCTTTGACTCCAGCACCTCATTTGAAATCTCTTTCTAAGTCCCGACAGTAGATCTCTCTCAAAATGTGCAATTATTTTGAAGATGAAACTGTAACATGCATTAGACAGCTTTGCTTCTCATGTCCCAAGGAAGTTCTGCCCACAGGAAAAAAGGGTAACACTTTATTTTAAGGTGTCCATAATACAGAGTAATTACCTAGTTAAGTACTTAGTAGTAGCTGTTGTACTTACATGAAACAAAATGTACTTACCATGTAACCAAGTTATGGAACAGCCTGTACTTACAGTTTGTAATTATGTACATGTAATAGGCAGCTACTGTTACACATATGTAACAGACCGAGTCTGTTACACAGCTACTTATGTAACCAAAAGATTGTTACATATGTGTTGCAGTCTTTATACAGCGTAATTATAAATGTAAGAACACAGACATAAGCTACTTAAAATAAAGTGTATCAAGATTGTACTTAAGTGTACTTCATCTGTATCTATACTGTACACCTTATCCAGCTGCACCTTAGTTTGATTTAACCCACCAGTACGCAGCTTAAATACATGTAATACATTTCTAATTACATTACAATTACATAATATTACACAAACATAAGCTACTTAAAATAAAGTGTATCAAGATTGTACTTAAGTGTACTTCATCTGTATCTATACTGTACACCTTATCCAGCTGCACCTTAGTTTGATTTAACCCACCAGTACGCAGCTTAAATACATGTAATACATTTCTAATTACATTACAATTACATAATATTACACAAACATAAGCTACTTAAAATAAAGTGTATCAAGATTGTACTTAAGTGTACTTCATGTGTATCTATACTGTACATATTATCCAGCTGCACCTTAGTTTGATTTAACCCACCAGTACCCAGCTTAAATACATGTAATACATTTCTAATTACATTACAATTACATAATATTACACAAACATAAGCTACTTAAAATAAAGTGTATCAAGATTGTACTTAAGTGTACTTCATGTGTATTTATACTGTACATCTTATCCAGCTGCACCTTAGTTTGATTTAACCCACCAGTACGCAGCTTAAATACATGTAATACATTTCTAATTACATTACAATTACATAATATTACACAAACATAAGCTACTTAAAATAAAGTGTATCAAGATTGTACTTAAGTGTACTTCATGTGTATCTATACTGTACACCTTATCCAGCTGCACCATAGTTTGATTTAACCCACCAGTACACAGCTTAAATACATGTAATACATTTCTAATTACATTACAATTACATAATATTACACAAACATAAGCTACTTAAAATAAAGTGTATCAAGATTGTACTTAAGTGTACTTCATGTGTATCTATACTGTACACCTTATCCAGCTGCACCTTAGTTTGATTTAACCCACCAGACGCAGCTTAAATACATGTAATACCTTTCTAATTACATTAAAGTTACAGAATATTACACAGGCATAAGCTACTTAAAATAAAGTGTATCAAGATTGTACGTAAGTGTACAAGTAGCTGTGTAACAGACTCGGTCTGTTACATATGTGTAACAGTAGCTGCCTATTACATCTACATAATTACAAACTGTAACTACAGGCTGTTCCATAACTTAGTTACATGGTAAGTACATTTTGTTTCATGTAAATACAACGGCTACTACTAAGTACTTAATTAGGTAATTACTCTGTATTATGACACCTTAAAATAAAACGTTACCGAAAAAAGAAAATTGACCGTAAAAGACTCAAGCACTCAAGCAAAATGGTCAGGATTTGTAAAAAACGTCTTTTTGCATCGTAGGTTTGTGATAAATTCTGACCTCTGTTGTTTTAAGAAATCAGAAGAAAATGATATTTCATAAAGTGCCCTCAGTGGTTGAAGTGAGGGGGCTATTTATAGTGGATCACACATCCTGTGTGGCTGTCAAGATGATAGTGTCCTGCTGTTCTGAGCTTTAAAAGGTCACATATAAATAAAAGATGAAAGGATTTTCCTGGGTTTAGTACCTCATAGGTTAAATGAATGAAATAAATGTTATTGTTTAGTTATGCAAGTAATCAATGCATACATTTTAGCATTGCGCTAAAGTGTATAAAACTAGAAAGCTATGATCAATAAATGTTTTTCTTACAGAAACTGCACTGAATATGTGAAACTTAAACCTAGATTTTTCACTGAGCTATGTTCCTTTCATCTGGTTTTTAGCAGTCCTGCCCCTTATCGCCACCATCGTAGAAGAACCTCGAGCAAACTTTATCGGCTCATAATCAGCACACATCGGCATCTTCAAAACTGCCTAGTACTAAAATCAAACCTTCACTCTATAGTCTGTAACAATCAAAGTGTTCAGCATCCATTATAAATAGTTTAATAATGAAAAATGATTACTAAATGAATATCAACAAAACCCCTTTTTTATGTTTTTCAGTTAATATTTGGAGATATTTTGTGAAAGGAAAGCGTTTTCTGCATGGTTACATTGTCTCTTTGTTTGTGCACAGGCCCGGTTCTCCTACCTACACATGAAGTACCTGTTTTTTTCCTGGTTGGCTGTTTTCGTGGGAAGCTGGGTGGTGTACGTGGAATACTCTTCATACACAGAGCTGTGCCGTGGACATGAGTGCAAGAACTCTATTGTGAGTTTTAAGTTCTTAGCTTGATTTTAAGTATTTTTTGAACAAATGACACAAAAATTTGATGCTGATTTGATGCTGTGGATATACATTTGATTTTTAAAGAGGAAAAAAATTACTTGGTGCACCTCTACAGCTGTTGGATGCTTTTTGCAAACATTATTTACTAAAGGGGGCCATCTAGAGGAGAGTGATTACATAAGAGACATTGACTAAAAAAATGGATCAGGCGATCTTTGGGGAGTACTGTGTAATGGAATAAAATGAATAATACAGCGTAGACTCTGACGTGTGTGTTTCTTCATGTCTTTCAGTGCGATAAATTCCAGAAGGGGGTGATCGATGGTTCAGCCTGCAACAGCTTGTGTGAGAAGTACACTCTTTATTTGGGAAAGTGTCTCTCTGCCAAACCCAGCAATCAGGTCAGACACAACAGATCTTAATATAACACTATAATGCTTGTTTGATCTCTTAAAAAATGTTGTCTACTGAGCCATGCTTTTGCTTATCTGGATCTGCACATACGTTTATTTGCATGCACAGTATCATGAGAGTAAGGATGAATAAAATCCATCCGCTCTCTCTTTCTTGCTACTTTCTTTGTTTAGGTATATTCCGGCAGTTGGGGGGATATGGAAGGAATCATAAAGTGCCAGATGGAGGAGGACCCTCATTACGATTTGGGTGCAGAACTGGAGCCCCGAAAAGAATCCGCCTCCTTTAACAGGCCAACCAAAGGGACATCAATGGAGAAGTTCAAAGAGATGGTCTTCAGCCATCTAAAGGTCTCAAATCCGATGCTGTACTGAAATACAATATTGCTTTAACGTTATATGTTTTTAAAAACAAATAAAGTGTGCTCTGCCAAGCTCCTGGCAGGTTTTGTTCTAACTTTTTCTGTAATTTTAATAATCTATTAGGCTGCAGGAATGTTTAAACATATTCTGTGGCATAATGCAAATTTTTGGGGACGTGATGATCATGCAAATATAATTATTAAATCTTCTGCTTTTCCAATACTGAAATATTTTCCGTTTGCGGTGGGCTACAGGGTCTTAGAATTGGAGATGTACATTTTTGTCTAGTGAATATTTGATTGTGACATTAATATTATAAATAACAATATAAAAAATATAACATTGTTAGTTTAAATAAATAAATAAAATATTTGAAATTTGTAATTTTAACTTTAATATTTTAAAAATGTTAAAACCTCTGCTCCAGTGTATATACAGGTGCATCTCAATAAATTAGAATGTCGTGGAAAAGTTCATTTATTTCAGTAATTCAACTCAAATTGTGAAACTCATGTATTAGATAAATTCAATGCACAAAGACTGAAGTAGTTTAAGTCTTTGGTTCTTTTAATTGTGATGATTTTGGCTCACATTTAACAAAAACCCACCAATTCACTATCTCCACAAATTAGAATACTTCATAAGACCAATAAAAAAAATAATTTTTAGTGAATTGTTGGCCTTCTGGAAAGTATGTTCATTTACTGTATATGTACTCAATACTTGGTAGGGGCTCCTTTTGCTTTAAGTACTGCCTCAATTCGGCGTGGCATGGAGGTGATCAGTTTGTGGCACTGCTGAGGTGGTATGGAAGCCCAGGTTTCTTTGACAGTGGCCTTCAGCTCATCTGCATTTTTTGGTCTCTTGTTTCTCATTTTCCTCTTGACAATACCTCATAGATTCTCTATGGGGTTCAGGTCTGGTGAGTTTGCTGGCCAGTCAAGCACACCAACTCCATGGTCATTTAACCAACTTTTGGTGCTTTTGGCAGTGTGGGCAGGTGCCAAATCCTGCTGGAAAATGAAATCAGCATCTTTAAAAAGCTGGTCAGCAGAAGGAAGCATGAAGTGCTCCAAAATTTCTTGGTAAACGGGTGCAGTGACTTTGGTTTTCAAAAAACATAATGGACCAACACCAGCAGATGACATTGCACCCCAAGTCATCACAGACTGTAGAAACTTAACACTGGACTTCAAGCAACTTGGGCTATGAGCTTCTCCACCCTTCCTCCAGACTCTAGGACCTTGGTTTCCAAATGAAATACAAAACTTGCTCTCATCTGAAAAGAGGACTTTGGACCACTGGGCAACAGTCCAGTTCTTCTTCTCCTTAGCCCAGGTAAGACGCCTCTGACGTTGTCTGTGGTTCAGGAGCGGCTTAACAAGAGGAATATGACAACTGTAGCCAAATTCCTTGACACGTCTGTGTGTGGTGGCTCTTGATGCCTTGACCCCAGCCTCAGTCCATTCCTTGTGAAGTTCACCCAAATTCTTGAATCGATTTTGCTTGACAATACTCAGGAAACCTTTGCAGGTGTTTTGAGTTGATTAGCTGATTGGCATGTCACCATATTCTAATTTGTTGAGATAGTGAATTGGTGGGTTTTTGTTAAATGTGAGCCAAAATCATCACAATTATAAGAACCAAAGACTTAAACTACTTCAGTCTGTGTGCATTGAATTTATTTAATACACGAGTTTCACAATTTGAGTTGAATTACTGAAATAAATTAACTTTTCCACGACATTCTAATTTATTGAGATGCACCTGTATATGAACTGACGACCTAAGGTCTGAAGCTGTTAAAAATCATTTGTTTACACTTTTAACCCCCTTTAACCCTTTTTAAATTGTAAATTTATGTAAAACATGCATTACTTATTCTCCATGAACTAGGCATGAAGAGAGATATTTTCATAGCCTGGAAGACCTTTAATATACAGAGACATCTATTCAACTATTATTAACTCATTACAATGGCACTTTTTCCCCTTGCAGGCAAAAGTAGGAGACCAAGCCAACTTAGCAGATTTGGTGACCCTTGTGTTTGGAGTTGCAGACAGCAACAAGGATGGCCAGATCTCCCTGTCAGAAGCACATACATCTTGGGCTTTACTGCAGCTGAATGAATTCCTGCTGTCCATCGTGCTGCAGGAGCGAGAGCACACTCCCAGACTGCTGGGCTTCTGTGGGGACTTGTATGTGATGGAGAAGGTGCCTTACGTACCACTCTATGGTGTCAGCCTTCCGTGGATGGTAGAGCTGTGGATTCCAGCCAGTCTGCAACGGAGCATCGACCAGTGGGCCACCCCATCCTGGCCTCGCAAGGCTAAGATAGCCATCGGTCTGTTTGAGCTTGTTGAGGACCTCTTCCATGGCACATTCGGAAGTTTCCTCATGTGTGACGTAAATGCCGCGGGGTTTGGTTATACAGAGCGCCACGATATAAAGGTGGTAGACGCAAGGCGTATTGTTCCTGAAGCTGCTTTTCAGGAAGTGATGCGTGAAAGGCGGTGTGAAGAGGACAGTGACTGTATGTACGGACGTGACTGCCTCACTTCTTGTGATCTCACTAAGCACCGCTGCACTACGGAGGTCACACAGCCCAATCTGGCGAAAGTATGTAGCACACTGAAGGACTATCTTCTGTATGGTGCACCATCAGACATTAAAGACGAACTGGAGAAACAGTTGTACGCCTGCATTGCTCTCAAAGGCGCCAGCGAACAGATGGAAATGGAACATTCCTTGATTCTCAACAACCTCAAAACTCTGCTTTGGAAGAAGATATCTCACACGAAGGACTCATAATGATATATAGAACTAAGTTATTGTTCTTATACAGAACACGAGTAATGAACAAGTGACTGGTATCGGACCATCCATGATTTGCCTAATATAATTACGTATTTTTATTTTTGGCCTGCATTTGCAGAGTACTGTCAATATAGCCTTCGTGGCACCTTGTTTTGTTACATTACCCAATCTTGACTCAATCCCAAATTATAAAAGCTTAGGCTGCAGAGAGATACTGCCTCTGCTAATGCATGTCCTCCACTGCCAAGAGAAAATGACAAATTTGAATTCTTCCTGCGGATTCTTGTTCAGGAAACTGAGACAATCAAACTGTGTCTAGTCCAGAGGTTTTCAAACTGAGACAGAGGACCCCGATTTGGCAGAATTTTTTTTTTTTTTTTTTTCAAAATGTATTTTTAGGGTAGTCTAATAAATTGAGAAATAAGTTTGACAATTTTTTAAACATTTCTAAAATTTGATTTTAATTCATTTTTTATTATTTCTAAAGACTGGTCAGAAATGATAAAATTATTTTATTTTACTCAGTCCAGGTTTTAAATCTGACTTTTTTAAAAGGTATATATATATATATATTATTACTATTCGGTAGAGAAAAAATGTTCTGAACCTAATACAAAGTAAATACTGTAGATATAGTCTTTTAATAATTTGCTTTGGCTTTAATACAGTGATAACATTTGTTTATACGTGAAAATATACATTATATCATTTTGACAGGGATAATTTGGGAATTACTTGGCATCAGAAATTTTGAAAACCCCTGCTCTAGTCTGCAGATGATATACAATCCAGATTTCAGAACACTTCAATCTTTTCTGTAAACTACAAAGGATCGGAAAATTATTTGCATGAATTATAATTTTCAGATTGAACACTGCTACTCAGTACAATAGGTTAGAACAATTATGCTGTCAATTTTTTCAGTCAAACTGCCACAAGTCATATTAATTATTCATGTTCTAGAGGCAAGACGTGTGCATAAAAGTTTAAATGCTACTTTTGATAGGCCATTTTCAGTTAACCATGCAAGTGCTTTAAGCCTTAGTTTTTACATTTAATCTTTGTTTTGAATGCATTGATAGATACACTTATACCCTTAAGTTAGGACTCAGGGCCCTTTACAACATTTAAAAAAGTATATTTTGAACTTCAAGTCTGACTATTTTTGGTTTATTCACTCATTCAGATGAGTGTTGAAGTAAAGAAAAGATTATGCCATTGTTTTGTTTAATTGTGTAAATTATAATTGTTTCCCTAAAGTCACAGATGCTACGACAAAGAAATATGCATAAATCATCCTAAACGTTTGCAAATCATGCACAGCCTCCAAGTCAATGTGACAAGCAATCAGACAGACACAAGAGTCTTCTTTTTATACATTTATTAGAACAAACGAATTCTGCACAAATGAGGAGAAAAGCAAGATCGAGCTCTAGTCCTCCTCTGCAGCTTGAGCCCGAAGGAAGCTGGCCTTCTTCTGGGCAACACGGTCTTTTCTCTGAGCCAGTGTGAGCTTGGCACGGTTCCATCTAGAAAGAGAACCACTCAATTTCAGCAAACAAGTAGAAAGCAATTTCTCCCAGGATTTTTAACTATAGCACTACATTTTAAATGAAACAATCATTTAGTAGGTGAGACTACCAATGTTTTCCCTGACCAAACAAGCATTAGTCAAGTTTGATTTATTTAGTCCCAAGCATAATCCATTAATGCTTTCTGCAGTCTAGCTGACATAGATGTATGCCTGTTCTATAAAAAAAAAAAAAAAAAAATCCTCCACAGTAGACAGTGTAAAACAAAACCTCCTCTAATGGGTCTTCTGACACTAAATGCCCAACAATTAAACAAAGCTGCTCTCAGATCCGTCTTGAAAAGTTTGCATCAACTGTGCAAATGAAGTACCAACTACAATTTGCTCAGTGTGAAAGGTATCATCATCAAGCAGCAGAATAGTAATTGTGGACATCGAATGTCAGTTCTAAATGGTTGAACTGTCAAAATAATTTAAACGAGCAAAAACAACATGCCTCTGAGTCTGTAATACAAATCACAAACATCACCAGAGAGCACAAGACATGAAGAAACCAAAGGACAGATAGATACCTCTTCTTCTTAACTTCCCGTTTGGGCTTCTTTTCGTGCACTGGGTTCTCCCGAATGGCTGCGTGTGCCTTTTTGTACATTTCTTCCATCTGAGGAAGAGATTCATAACATTACTAGTTGTTACAGTTATATAGCAGCCAGCTTTATTGTAATAGCCAATGTTATTGAAATATTTAACTGCAAAGTGTTTTGAAATGGAAACTCATGAATCTTTGCAATTCTTAGAGATACTCCACCCAAAAAGCATGGTCTGCGAGAGGAAAGTACCAATACTTTAAACTATAAGCCATTGTTTTGAGTCATATGAGAGTTCATGCTTGATGTAAACATCAGCACGTTGTTGATGAATGATGCAAGCATGTTGTGAAACATGGATGAGAAGTGACATCCTGCATCACTTCTTACGTTAGTTTTAGAATGTGTTTATGCCACTTGTCATGTACAAAAGTTGGCAGAAAGAGATGGTTTATAATTCAAACAAACTTAAAGTAATAGGATTTTCCTCAACATTTCACTATATAACTACTGTAATCCTATCATTACGGTCTTGTTCGTTTGGTTTTTGAAGATTCCACATAGAGGGTTCCATCTATTTGCATTACATGGACATGGTTTATTTTTCTAAAAATCTTTGTGTGCCACAGAAGAAAGCCATACACATCTAGGATGGCATGAGAGTGAGTAAATGGGAGAATTTTCATTTTTAGGTTGAGTATCTCTTTAAGTCTAAGATTCAACAGATTTTTCTACAATTTAAGTATCAAACATCAATTAAAGCTGGATTCACGTTTTAAAATTGTGGGGGGAAAATATATAAGCCCAGCACATACGGAATCAGGGGTAACGCCGTTCTTGATGAAGCGAGAGAACTGTTTCTTGTAGGCGTCCTCATCCTCCTCCATCAAGTAGCTCATGTATCCCGAGACGTTCAGGCCCAGGATGTGCTTGCGGTGAACCTCTGCATTAAACTCCTTGCTCTCAGTGTCATAGCCAGGGAAACGCTTGGTGCTAAGACAAAGATTAAAAACTCATATGCTGGATAATATACTGGATTCCAATTACACTCGGCATTAATAAACAGAGCTCATGCACATTTTGGTGCTTCCAAGTCTCAAAATCAGCCCTGTCTTGAAAATCACATCAACTGAGCAACTACAAGCCACTCAGTTTCAAACGGTGTCATCGTTAAGACGACAGAATATGAAATGGGAAAACCCAGAACAAATTGCTCACACCCAATATTTTGAGCATATTAACCCAAATAAACAGTAAGAGGGAAGACCTACCTGTGAGGAATGGAGAGACCTCCATCCACTGCTCCCTTCAGGGCACCGAACACCTTGTTGCCAGTGGTGGTTCTGGCCAGGCCTGCATCCAGGTAGCAGGTGAAAGCTCCTGGCTGCCCATCAATGCTCTCCACATTAAACTCATCCCCGGTGATCTCCACCTGGCCCTCGTACACCTTGTCAAGGCCAAATTTGTTCAGCAGCTGGAAGAGAGCACATAGTGGACCAGTTATAACCAGTCGTTTGTCTTCGTATCAGTTATCCTGGATTAATTCAAGCCTTTTAGAACTGCTAAGAGACCCGTTTACTCCTGGTATTAACAGTTACAGATGATTGGATTGTAAGAGGACAGCACTCAAAACAAGTGTAAATGAGCTGCAAAACATTTTGTGATCACTCAAGCTACATTTGGAGGTAGTTAAAACCATGTGACCAAATTCTATTTGTATATCAAAGCTAATGTGTCCCAAACAGTTCTGCACAACAATAAAGGACTATCTACTTACCTAACACACAATCATGGTGCCAGTGCAAAGGTTTTAAACTTTGCCTGATATAAATGAAAAAAAAAAAAAAAAATCATTTTAAAAAGCCAACACGAATACTTGCAAAAGAACTCATTCTTCAGCATGTATGACAACTTGCAGTGAGAAAGATCACATGATGCACACACATCTAAAGTTCAGGTTGTACCGTATTTATGAGCATCTCAGTTGAAATTCCATATTTGTAATAGACTGATGTGGCAAATGAGATACATAGTCAGGAAGTCAGTCCCTTGAAGACATGCATATCACTAGCGGTCACCTGAAAACCATTCCAGTTGTAAAAGGCTAAATGTACCCATTTTCAAACACAGATTATCACATGAAGTAGCATGCCTTATTGGGAAATTTTATGAAAACACATCTGGATTACTCTTATACTACAGTTAGACATTAATTTATAATTAAATACCAATTATATACATTTGCTGCATCTCAGTTCACATATCTCCATGCCTGTCAATCATCTTATCAAAATGTCCTAATATACAGTTACACACACTCCACAGCTCAGTTTACGCTATCCAACAAATCTTCCAACTGTATTAGAGTGACTAGTATGTTAATCTGCCAATTGTCGGTCTTTCTTGCAATGAACTCGCCTCACAAGGGCCTAACATATCTTTGTATGTTTACAATGTTTTTGCAGATTAACTTTTTTCTGCAGGTTGATCACTGAGTACATTGATCACTCAAACCCCTTTATCAAAACCTTTCTATTTATCCTCAATTTAACATTTTATTCATATTAAGAATAAAATATATCTGAACCGAATCTTTTCAAAGCACATTGTGCGCAATCTTAGCTATTAGAGATTGCATGGATATGCACTTCGAATTTCCTCCAGAAATATTAGACTATTCGGGTATCTATGCATTTCAACATACTATGATTTGGGACAAATTTATTCTAATTTTGAATACTATTTAGGATGGATAGTATGCAAATTGGGACACACCAATTGTGATTGTGGTATTAAAGGGACCGCTCACCCAAAAATGGTGAACACGCATGTGCTGTGCCTTGTTTACAATCAGAGGAACGCACATTAGGGCTGCAACAAACGATTATTTTGATAATCGATTAATCTAATGATTATTTCACTGATTAATCAGTAGACATTGATTATTCAGCTTTTGCAATTAGTTAAACTGTTGAGTTATGCATATTCTAACAAATATATAACGGTAATCACTTCAGCTTTTGAAAGTCATTATGTAATTACAATTATTATACAATTAATTTATGCAAATATATATAATTGGCACACAAAATAGATGACTGACAGAGAAACTCTCTCATTCACCATGTAATTAGCTACATGAAAAAGTAACTGAATGACACATTCTGCCTAACATCTCCTTTTGTAAGTCATATGGATAAGAAACAAAATAAAGATAAGTGATAAAATGTCTTTTCGATAAACTATTTTATTCACAAAATAATCTCTCTTAAAATACCTTATAGGGTTATGATAATCAAAACAGTCCTGAGCTAGATATCAAGCTTTGATCTTTGCAAACCATCACTTTAATGAAATATTTTTTTCCCACTAATAAAAATATTTTATCACTAGCTAGCTCCACACTGGAGAGCTGCTTTATAACAGAAAATCAAGTTGTAATTCTAACTGAAATCGACACTGACTCTGGTTCTTCATGTTTAATACTGTAAAGCTGCTTGATTTAAGGCTATTGCATTGCATAAAGTACTATATAAATAAACGTGACGTGACTTTACTGCAGAGCTCGTGCAAACATCCACATCGCTGTAATCAGATGCGTTTTTAACTGCTGCTTTCACACTGCTGTCAGTTTTTGTTGTGTTTATTTCGTTATTGAGAGGAAAGCGTGCAGCATATATTTACATATTTATCCAAACGCCGCTCAGCAGCTTCAGGTTCGTTTGGCTGCATTTTGCGCTGAAGTCCTGTGTGTTCTTCTCTTGAATTGCATCCAGGAGAGCTGAATTACAGTCTTGTGCTACAGCACCACACTGGTCAAACCGCATTATTGCAGGCTCTTACATTAGGTCATATGAGATCAAACGACTACTCGACAACAAAAATATTTGTCGACAGTTTTTTTTTTACTGTCGAAGTTGTCGATAATGTCGACTAATCGTTGCAGCCCTAACGCACATGTATGCGTCGTGGTACTCATGAATGGCGGCGGGCAGTGAAGCGGAGGAAAAGAGTTGTCGAATAAAGTCATTATTTTTGTTTTCTTTGTGCTAGGGATGCGTGGTATACCGTTACTGGAAAAAATCCCGGTATATATTATATTTCAAACGGTACGATATCATAATTTTGCTCAATTCGGTATTTCATACGCTGCTGTTGCGAAGTGCACCTGTAGGTGGCAGTGCTTCACAAATTGCTGCGCAACCGGTAAATGTGACAACAGAACAACGTGATAGATCAAATAGAAACTCTGTCAAAGCACCCGAAATTAATAAATAAAGAGAACAGAAGTGAAATATGGCATTACTTTGCATACAAAACAGATGACAAACGTGAACCAACTGACCTTACTGCACCTGTATGCAAGCGTTCCTATAAATCATGTGTTGCCACAGGAGGCAACACATCAAACCTTTTTAAGCATTTGTCGTTTGCTCATCCTGATCTTTTCCGAGAATTAAGAGATCGACAGGTGAGTGCATCATTCATAAATTCAGATTTAATTTGAACTTTTATTTACAGCTGATCAACTCACATACAGATGCGATACAGTAAGCTCAAATGTGCATGTGTGACATGCTGGAACCAGTGAAGTTTTGGTCATGTAATATATGCACTTGCATTTCATACAAGCGAATATTAATTGAATTTGAATTAAGCAAGAGTTTTGCTATATTAATTTTTAGTATCAATGATATGAAATGAATGTTTCTGCTGCGCTGCCTACCGCTAATATGAAGCAGAGAGCGAGAGAGTGAGATTTATGTCTGAGAGAGAGAAATAATAAAATGATTTTGAATATTACTTTGTTGCATTAATTGCGTTACTTCAGTTGTATTTTTTTCCCCTTCAAACTCAGTCAAAATGTAACCCATGTTCTCGGTAGGTTTTTTTTTGTTACATTTTGAGATGTTGTTTGCACTATGTGTTTGCACTGAAAAGATAAGAAGACTTGAATATATTTTCATTGTATTACTTAAGTTATATATATTTTTTTTCTCCAACATCATAAATGTAACCTACGTTCCCTGTAGGTTTTGTGTTACAGTTTGACACAAAGATATTAAGATATTTATTATTATTACTATTTGAATAATATTGTTTTCAATTCACTTATCTTTTGAGGCTGGTTATTTGTCACCTATGGTATCGATTTAGTATCGATACCGAGGTATTACATTCTGGTATCGTACCGAAACCAAAATTATGGTATCGAGCCATCCCTACTTTGCGCACAAAAAGAACTCATAGGTTCGTAAAATTACGGTTGAACCACTGTCATATGGACTATTTTACCGATGTCCTTACTACGTTTCTGGGCCTGGGAACATTTTAGTTGCATTGCTGTCTATGCAGGGTCAGAAAGCTCTCGGATTTCATCAAAAATATCTTAATTTGTGTTCTGAAGATGAACCAAGGTCTTACAGGTTTGGAATGACATGAGAGGGAGTAATGACAGAATTTTCATTTTTGGGTGAACTATTTCTTTAAATTCAACAATTTATTGGTACACAAGAGTTGGCAGCTCACATTTAGTCTGCAAAAACAATGTGGAAACCAATACGATTCATTTCCAAATTGTTTCTTTATGTCTTACTTTTTCATGGATAAAATCAGATTAAGATATTAGATTTAAAGAAAGTCATTACTAAATCTCGACTGACTTTAATCTTGTGACAAACCTCTTAAAGTATGAACATTTAATTCCATTAAAAAGTTTGAGAATGTGAGCTCTGGTATGACACACATTACTTTGTGCAGAGGATGCACACAAGACTTTTGCTGTATCAATTATGATTAATGCAATGCAATCTAATTCAATCTTCCGCATGTGAAATGTCTCAGTAAAGACATATTTCTTTATTTCTGTCAACATGACAAATGTCTAGAATATAGAGGTTAATTTCTTTAATGCAACCACTCTTCAAGTTCTTGAAGCACTAGAACTGCAAGGTAAAGTTTCATACACTCATTTCAGGGGGAAAACTGTCAAATAATGCGTGGCAGAAGTGAGACTCACCCTGCGGGCCAGCAGCAGCCCAGTACAGTAGGCTGCAGCATAATTTGTCAAACCCACACTGATGCCATACTTGGGCAGCTCATGGGAGTAGGCCGCACACACAATCATGTCACCCTCAATCTTGGCATAAGCAATCTGAAAATCAAAAACACCTTAAATCACCTTTGACTGTCAACAAATCAAAATCTTCAGAGATATTCAACTCACAAAGACAAGCGCGAGTCACCTGTTATGAGGCACAATGAGAACATGTCATATTTTAGGACGTCCTGCTGCATGAGCGAGACAAATGAACAGCTTTGCACTCACCTGGCAGATGATGTCCCTGTTGGAGAAGCGGACAATCATCCTATACTTGGGTGTGTTGTACTTGTTCTTGTCTTGGATTACCAGGCGCTTTCGGGCAAAGTAATCAGTTTTTCCCTCTAGGAAGCAAAAAGACAAAACAATGAAAACCAAGCCTGTCTGTGTGACTTTATATAAAGGTTAATGTTTAAATTTCTGGATTCACCTCTCCTTCTCCTGAACTTCACCTGGTACCTCTTGAAGTAGGCCTTGTTCTTCACTACTTTAACGAATCCCTAAAAGACAACATTTTAAAAAGTCACACACTTCAGAGCTTCAACCTGCAGAAGCAAATCAAATGCACGTTTTTGCTACAATGTATCTATAAAGGGCTGAAAGGCCTCCATGAGACGTATCATGCTAGCATTAACCATCATGTAAAAGCTCAATCAGGTGTTTAATACCATATTGTGCTTTTTTGAGAGCGTGTCATGTTCCGAAAACCCTCATTAATGTTGCAAATTCACTACAGTGTGCATGTCTCTGAAACTCATGTGGGAAGGGCTTGAAATCAGCCATAAGGCCACGTTTGAACTATGTCTAACGGAGAAAATCTTAAGTCATCCTTTTATTATCTGCCATCATTCTATAACGTAAAGGCACCAAACAGATCATTAATCTTTAGGGAACATAAAAACAGAAGTATTGCGGCGCTGCACTGACCATTTTGTAGACTTTTCAGTCTCCTAAGCCGGAGCCTGGAGTCAAACTAGGGAGTTTAGACTCTGCTGCACGGGAAAAAGAAAGAATGAAGTGCGCATGTGTGGTAAATATTGTCGACAGCGGGGCAAAACAACACTGTGAGGAGGAAAGCACAGCGACACCTGCTCTTTTGGATGTATAATGGCAAACATGAGCGAAAATATATTTGAATGTGCATGAGCAATGATTATCAAAAAAGACATCTGTGCAGCTCATATCGCTTTGTTCCAAGAAAGACTTGCGTTATGTTTAGTTGTCTACTTTATTGCCTGCTGTCTATGCTGTAAGTTACTGCACTGTAGCCAATTTTTACTAGGCTGCTTTTCAAATGTCTATTATAAAGAAAGAGTCAAATAAACGCAGCCTACAAATAAACATTTTATTATTTTTAAAAATCTATTGGGATGGAAGATGTTTAGATTCAATGTCATTTTGTAGACTAATATATTTATTTGTTTGTTTATTTTATTTGCCTTGATGCTTATTTTGTAAAATTTGTTAGTTTTTTCTTTTTCTGATTCTTTGCCAATTTATTTGAATATTTGTTTGTATTTTATTTAGAATGCTATATCTGCATAACTGGAGATGTGATAATTATTACATTATCCATAGCCTATTATTAATGGCTGTTTGTACTCTAAATTATGTTACATGTGTTTTAATGTTGATAAATCAAAATATTTTTGTAATGATTAGTTGTTAATTGATATTTATTTACTACTGTGTGGACATTGGACAGCAATCAAGCTGTAATTTATTTTTTATTTTATTTTATTTTATTTTATTTTATTTTATTTTTTTGTCCTTAATTTTTTCATTATGGAAAAGTGTGGGTGATTTAAATTTATTATTATTTATTTAAAATGATTTAGAATTAATAAAATATTATTTAAATATAATACCCCCAGCTATTATTTCTACCACAGGATGCTACACAATTTGGGGCGCCGTTACGGGGGATGCAGAGTATGCCAGGCATATGGGTCCAGGTCGGTAGGGAGCCCCAAGTCACGACTTTGGATATTTATTTATTTACTATTTATTATTATAATACAATATAACATGGTTTAAAAAAATTACTTGAAATAAAACGTTTCAGTGTTACTTGAAATAATATAAATATTAACTAGGCTATTAAATTATTTTAATTTCTACCTTATTCAGTTTCTTTCAATTTCTTATTAAGCGTTAAAAAACAAAAACAAAAAACATCCATCTTTGGAAGAAAGGGGCCCAAATTTCTGTCTTGCATACCCCCCTTAAAACTCTTCAGGCGCCCCACCGTGGAAGTGACATTATGATGGAACTACATAAACAATGGTCATTACCTTTGAGATCTTGAGCAATTATTTTGTATAATCTCAACAGAGTTTTCCTTAATATGTTTACTTTTTTAGAAATGCTGAAAAAATGTGTTTGACAGCTTAACTGTTAGACACACCTTCAAAAGAGAACACTAACCTCATTACATGGAGAAAGTAATTCTCTTTTTGTGTGTGTGTGTGTGTGTCTTAAAATAGTTTCCACGTAAAGCAATTCTAATAGGCTGGATTGCTGCGTCAGTGATGCATTGTTGGAGAGAGAAAGGTGTGTCCTACATCAGAAAGAAATTAGATTAACGTCAGCACAACCAAGCAAAACCAGAAAAGTTAGTTACTGTACGACGTCTTCTGCCATCAGTGTATCCAAACGGCCTATGTATTCACTAACTTTCAAGAGAAATCTACATTTTGGAGATGACCTAGCCATCTAATGGTGAGTTTATTCAATTACCAGGCCTATTCTTTTCACAAAGGCCTTTTTTAAGAGAATATGACACAGCAAAGACAATCTCAGTGCAGCAAGTAAATAAAAACAGTGGAGGAAAATGATTATAGTGATGAAATACACTGGAAGATTATTAATAAAAAACATTACAGCATGTGAAATATTGACTTTAAGTTGAAACTTGCTTTAGATACAAAGAAATGAAGTAGAACTCCATTTAGTATTCAAGTATTCTAATATTCAAGTTATTGGAGCTGTCTTGCTTATGGTCGTGTATTGTGGAGAACAAATAGATAGGCTAATTGTTATCTCAATGATTCTAAAATAACATTTTGTTTATTATGGTTTCCCATATTGACTGGTTGCCCTCTGTTTATATATTATAGCTGTACATTTAGTCACCGTGAGCAAAACAAGGTGGACCCTGATTTTTTAAAATTAGTTTTATTATACTATACGTTTTTAAATGTGTTGTTTTCTATTCATTTTGTCGGCAAGAGTATGCGTTCACATGTACTGTTTACAGCAGAGGGTAGTAGAGAGCTGATAAGCTATGCAGGCAGCGCATTTGTGCGCATGCGCAGTTCTTCTGTCCAGCGCAGCCGCAGCGCAAAGCTCGTCTTCTTATGAGTGACTGCTGGAGGAGCTGCGGCAGCTGCCTTGCTGTCTGCACACACACAGGCTTTATACACACTCAGTCTCTCTCTATGGACTGGACTCTTGAAATCCTGCCCCAGTGTGAAAACTGACCGCTGACGTCGGGCTTGAACCCTCAGTGTGCGCAAGGTTATGCAACTTCACCTCGCTCCATGGAAAGTTAATATTTAGCTAAAACCTTTGGAATTGAAAAAGACTTCAAGGTAAACAGTTTGAGACCGTTTTAATCTAGAGTGTGTGTGTGTGTGTGTGTGTGTGTGTGTGTGTGTGTGTGTGTGTGTGTGTGTGTGTGTGTGTGTGTGTGTGTGTGTGTGTGTGTGTGTGTGTTGCAGGAGAGAGGTGAATGCCGACCAGCGTACGTTGTTTGTTTATATAGTTGTCCATTTAGTTATTCAGGCTCAGTTCATCTAGCTGCTTGTCAGCTACTAAAACACCGTTTAAATACTAAAATATGGTTTAAGAGTTAAGAGAGTCAGTTTTGAGACTCTTAAAACAGTCCTAGTATTACAAGTTGAGGTCTAGACTATCAGTTAGCCACCACTGCTAACTCCTTTAGCCAGACATCTCAATCAGACACAGCTAACACATATGCGTATATTTTTACAAAAGTTACATTTGCCATACGTTGTCAATTTACCATTTTTACATTAAGATTTACCCCCAGATCATGCAAACATGTATTGCACGACTGATGTTATGAGCTGCCCTATGGGTTGTTTGCCAACAGACATTTAAAAACCAGTGGATTTGTTCTCTTATTTTTACCCTTATTATTTTGAGTTTTGAATAACAGGTCCATATTTGTGGGCTTATAAGACAGTCTCAGGTCATCAGAGGTTAATGCACGTGCGTGTGGTCACAACATTGTCAGGGATCACAGTGCCACGTTAAGATGTCTAGTCTGGGGTGGGGTGAGCTTGCATTGATCAGGGGAAACTAGAGGAGTGCCTCCATAAACAGCAACAGAGACATTCATTCATTATGGTTTTATACTTTTGCACAAAGCATGCATCAAGAATCATGGCGGTATTTCTATTGCATGCACCCACTTTAATATGGTGCCTTATTTGCTCGGATCTTACATTACTTAGTGCCTAAATGGTGAGATGAGATGTTGAGTAGGTTACCAGTGAGTTCTAGTACAAAACATAATACCTATACTTGACATTGAAAAATATTTAAAAGTTATTTAATTATATATTAAAAATAATTGGTGAAATATGAAAAAAAGGACATTAAGAATGAGGGAGTATTGATTTTACCTGATTTTAGAAAAAATTGTCATTTATTTCAGAATTTTAATAAAATACAGAGATTATACATTTGTAATAAGTACATTCTAGTCATCTCAGTGCAAATGTTTGAGGAAAAGCTGTTTTAAAACTAATGTCTGGTAAATATGTTTTGTCAGACACTTGAATCTTGTGTCAAAGGGCTGGCTAACAAATTTTAGATTTTATGTTTTAGACATTTTGGATATCATATGTACACTTTTTATAATCGGTTGTGCTATAGAACGGGGTAGCACCATATTTAAATTTTGATATAAGTGAAAATGAGGCTATGAGGGATAGAGGTACAGTACATTCAGTAGTTTGTACTATTGTTTAACAGCATACCGATTGTTCAGCTGATGAAACATCTTTCAGAAATAACATTCAGTAGACAGAAACTTCATAAAACTGTTCTAAAAGTTGTGAGTTGGTGAAAATTATGTGGAGGATACAGTGTGCGCCATTGTAAAGACTGTAAATCTGTTCCTCACAGCCTTGTTTTTTTATCCGCAGTAAATTGAATATGATCTCTAAACTGAAAAAGGTTTATTAATTGTCACCATTAAAGGTCAATTTTGACTAAATATTAGATGTTATAATTTGTTAATGAAATGTAAACATAAGGGCCATGCAGAGTGGTGATTAGTTGATTAATAGCTTTGGGAAAATGGCCAACTACTTCAATATTTTTCTCCCTTCCATTTAGTGTGATATCCTTGGTGTTTACATTTTCAAGGGTGATGAGATATCTAGTGCGGGAAGTTCATACTGAAGAAAAGAAAAAACACCTTTCTCCACTTTAGATAGCTACCTTTCACTGTCTGGTCCCATCAAGGTCGCTAGAATGAAACGTGAACCACTGGATCTCTAACTCTGGCTTTGCAGTGATTACAGCTGATCTCCTCTGATCACTGCTGATCCACTTTAGTCGTGAGCCCATCCTTCTTATTCTGTGCACACCGAACTGCATTGCTATGTGCTGTTGAAGCACTTTACTGGAGCATGCAGCTTCAGGAAGTGGACTGTAGCATGACTTGAGGTATGTTTGCCAGTCATATGATTAGATTTTCTTGATTTGTCAGGCCGATAATCTTCCACTAAATGCTTCTGACAGTCTTCTAGATCAGAACTTGTATGTGTTTTTGTGGGAATGCTAATGCTGGATGTTGACTGACATCAAGGGTAAGGGTGTGATTTCGAGGGCAGATGTCTTTGTGGTGGCTTGTGAGTGTAAACTTTGCTTCGTGTAAAAGTCGCTTGAGATTATAACCGAAGTCTTGCGACCAAATGACTTGCCTTTACTTGTCTTCTGGAATGCTTCTTGTCTGGCAGAGGAGCTGTTGCTTTGCTTTGATGTTATTTTTTTTTCCTGTTACCCTGAAGCATCGTTTATTGGGATCGTTCATTGTTCTTATTCACATGGTCCAAATATGTTGGCTCCATCTCATTTCATACAATTTGTCACATTGAATAGAGCAAGACCTAAACAGAGCATGCCTGCAGGGCATCTTCTTCTAAATAGCCTCCATGTGGCTCGGTCTAAACTTGTTCTTCTCTCCCTCTCTTTCTCTGTCCTTCCTTTCTCACACATGTGCCTCAGACAAACATCTTGCTTCCATTTGACCTGAGCAAATGGAACTTGTGTTTGCTTTGCAGACAGGCATTATTGGAGTTCCCTTTTTAAGAGTATCTTGCCTTTTCAGACTGCATGACTTGGGAGAATTTCTGGCTTTAAACGATTGAGTCAGGCAGTAGTGCACAGATGTAAGAAAACCTGCACATTCCCTACCAGTAAAGTGCTGACTGGTGAAAGAGAGCAGAAAGATACAATGCAACAAAATAAATCTGCTTAGTATAAGGGTTGTGTAGGTCTATTGGTAATATTCCTGTCTGTCTCGTACAGCGAAATGCCATTGGTTGGTCTAACAGTGACTCTGCTGTTAGGTCATCATGTCGTATGTTGGCCTTTTCATTGTTCAGTATTCAGATTGTTGCTGCTTTGTTATTGTCATCCCCTTTGACAAACAATGTGGAAAACTAGAACTGCAGCCTTGATTTACGCATTCTGTTGAAGATCACTAGATAAGACGGCCTCCTGCTGCAGGCCCATACAGAGGACGTCATTAAACTTAGTGTGGTTTGAAGACTTAAAGCATTCCATTACAATAAGTCCCTAAAGTGTGGTTGTAAATCAGTGCTTTAGTGTTGCATAATATGGGAGAAGACCATCTGGGCCATGTGAGAAGTCATCGACTATACATGAAGTGTTCATCTGGTGTTTACGCAAGTGCATTTTGAAGGAAGATTCTGGGTTAAATGGAACTTAATAATTCTCGCACAGAAAATTACAGCAAAGGAAGTCAAAAGCAGAAATGTAACTTGCATGAATTGTTCGGTAGAAATGTTTAATACTTCATTTGTGAAGTTGTCTAGTTTGTCTTTTTGAGGACATGCTGGCTAACCAAACAACCAATAAGTTTCATGCTTTTGGTCACATGCCCAGAGCGAGCTGCTTCTATTACATACTGTTTCTATGACTTGGTGGTACTCACAAACAGACTGAAATGAAATGCATTTTTATTGAGCTTCTGTATTGTTTTGTTTTTAAAACGCATTGGTCTAAACAGACGCATTGCATGCAAAAATTGGACCGTGGTTTGAACAATAGGGTTGGATGATATGGCCAAAAAATTATCACAATAAAACTTTTCATACAAGTCAGTTTCAGTTATTATCATGATATTTGTCAAATCAGTCACACTTTATTTTAAGGTCCAATTCTCACTTAACTATGGCATTTTCCTCGATAAACTCCTAATTTGCTGCTTATTAATAGTTAGTAAGGTAGTTGTTAAGTTTAGGTATAGGGTAGGATTAGAGATGTGGAATATGGTTATGCAGAATATGTGCTTTATAAGAACTAATAAACAGCCAATATGTTAATAATAGACATGCTATAATAAGCAACTAGTAATTAGTGAGAATTGGTCCCTATACTAAAGTGTTACTGTCAAATCTTTATTTCTTAATTGCAACTATTTGTTGTCAGAACATGACAAACAATTGCCAAACAGGAGAAGAAAAACAAGTTTTGATACAAGCTGTAATAGCTTGTTTTCATGACAAATTTATTAAAAAATGCATAAAATAATGAAGACAACAGGTTAAGTAAAAATATAATGGATATGTAATATAGTGCATGTATTTAAGAAAATGCTCCTCTCCAGAGTTGTTATTATCTTTTTTTTTTTTTTTTATAGCTGGCTAACATTGATTATCGTCAAAACCACACAACAAAATTTGAAACGCTTGGTCTACCTTTATTTTCAAAGCACAAAGCTTGTTGTAGTTATCGGATGGCAGATTTAGGAATCCATTAGTACACTGCAAATTATTTTGTCATCAGAAATATTACCCATCCAGTTTTCACCCAGACTGCCTCATTAGAACTTGAATAAGTGTGAACTTGAATTAATGTGAATAAGTGTGAATCTGGAAATTCCAAATGTTTGGGCTTCCAGTGTATTGTAACATAAACCGAGCATATTGATTGAATTTGCCTGTAGCAAAATGCCTAAACCTCTCCCTTGTCTTAAAGCAAAATTATTTTCCTTGTAGTGAACAGGTGTTGAAAATGATAAATAGCTGTTTTCCAAAATATCCCCATGCTGCATTTGTCGGTTGTTGTCTTAAAGCTCTCTTTATATTGATGTGTGTTGTTAGGGCAGCAGGTTGGCTCTCCTGTGGACTATTTGGACAGGTGAAACAGAATCCATAACAAACAGTGGAGGCCACAGAGCTTTAGCTAGAGACATGACCACCTCCTGCTCGCTTGGTTTAAAAAATTAGCAGGGAATCAGACTCACAGCTTTCTCTTCGCTCACAGAGAGGCAGCTCGGACTTGCACAGTGACATTTTTCTATTGCTCTGAAGGAATGGTTCACCCTGAAATCAAAACTATTATTTATTCACCCTTATGTCATTGAATCTATGTGCTGTTATTCTTTTGCATGAAGCAGAAAAGGACAACATTTGAAGAATCTGAATTTAAATGGCCTTCTATAAATGATCTAAAACCTGGTGTGACACGTTGAGACATCAATCGGATTGAATGTGACCACAAATGCTTCACCAGAGGGAAGATTATCTGTGGATGACTAGGCTACTTAGTGTTTCTTTCTAACAAAGTTATTGTAAAACTTCAGGTCACTTTGAATATAGTGCCAAAGTTATGTCAGCAACTTTTTCTTTATTGGAGCTTGACGGATGTGGTTGTTTATGACCTGTTTTTGTATGGAAAATAGCCGTGGTATGATTATTCAAGATATCATGAGGGTAAATAAATAAAGACAGAAGTAATCATGACAACGTTGTAGGTTACAAGGACAAGTTAATGCTGCAGTAAAAACCGTAACAGTAATTTTTAACTTTGATGCGTAATTCAGTCAAGACAGCATGTCTGACTCAAGTCAGTCTACTTTCCTCTGTTCATTAGCACTCATCAGGCATCACTTTTTTATTATCAATACATTTTGCAATCAGAAGATTTTCTGTGGAGCTGTAGAGAATCACTCTGTGTATTGTGCTACACTAGCAGGGTCAGCACAGGGTCGTAGCACCAAAACGGTGGTCATCTACATGCTGTTTCCTGTTTTCCTGTGCAACACAGGATCTGTGCCAGCATGCGTCTGCAGGTTTCTACACAGCTTGACATAATGACAGACTCTGTTATTGTTATTTGCTTTCTGTCTTTAATGAACACTCTCTTCTCTGGCTCTCACTCTGCATTTGTACCTCTGGCCAGTTAATGGGTTGCTGGAAAACATTGTGTTGACTTCAGCATGTTCAAAAGTCCATGTAGTCTGTTTTTTTTTCCTTCTCCTCCAGTGTGGATAGAAAGTGCATGCACATCATTTTCTTGTTCTCCTTCCAGGATGAGCCGAGGTCTGACTGTCTGGGGGTTTTATCACTGTCAGTTGGAGGTCACCCACAACAGAAACTTGAGTCATGAATTAATGCGTCTTTATCCAAGAAATATGCCCCTCTGTTTATCCAGTGCTGAGAAAAAAAAGGATCATAGTATTTTTAAATATCTAATAGGGCTGTCTGTTTTGTGAAATTGATTGTACGTACTTGACAACACTTGACAAAACTACTGTTAAAATAGTATTTAAATATTTATTTTATTCACAAACTTTACATAAATTGTGAAAGTTTGCCAACATTTCCTTTAACCCTAGTAGAACACAACTATAAATGAACGTATACATATTAATACTACTTTTGGCCCTATTTTTACAGGCTTTTCTTGGAATATAATAAATGTTATAACATTTTAACATAATTTTAATTTAAAGCTATGCATTTATGAAAAAAAAATTCAATGATAAAAAAAAAAAATAAAAACAGCAAAAAAAGTGACTTGTTGAATTTTTATTAGTTGGCTACTCCTTCTGCACTAATTACTCATACTTCCCTAATTTCTAGTACAAAAGTGAATTAGATATGGCATTTTTATGTTCGCCCTCACTTTAAAAGGTGTTACTTGCAATTAATGTTTTATCAACTACAAGATTAAAGTTGTTTCCTTCTGCAGTATGTATATTGTGCAAGACTGCACAGGTTTCAAGTTCTGTTTTTTGCAACGTCTTTTCATGATTTCATGTCTGAAAACTGTCATATTCATGTCCGTGGCACACAGATATTGCATATGTGCCGGACTTGCCTTTTATGTACCTGTTTGTGTTTTTGTATTTAGTAGTTAGTAGTTCCACTGTTAGAAGAGGGAGACCTGGGAAATGTCATTAAACATAATGAAAGTGCATGAGGCCTGACCTTTATCTCTCTTTTTTTTTTTTTTTTTGGTCTTGTTCAGCAAACACAGCCCAGCACCTCTGCATGAATCATTTAGAAGGCCAGAGCAGAGGAAGTGATATTTTTCCGTTTCCTAGCAGTTACTCTTCTCCTCAATGTATGAAAACCCTCGTTCCCCTGAGAGGCTAAGTCAGGCTTACCCAAATGATGTTTTCTTTACTTACAGTATTGACTCACCTCTCTGACAGTGCTAGCATGCTCAATCAGTCAGACATGTACCACAGCTGAGAGAATGATACAGTCTGTGATGTGGTGAGACAGTTCAGTTCCTTTTAGTTTCTTATATGTGTTGCATGATATATAAAAGGCTGTGCTCATTGGTAGATCAGCAGGGAGGGCTCTGAAATCTGATTCCGGTTTATGAAGCCAGGCAGATTGTATTTGCATGTGTGTGTGTGTGTGTGTGTGTGTGTGTGTGTGTGTGTGTGTGTGCGCAGCTCCTTATGCACAGAAACAGTTAACAGCCGTGTGAAAGCGGTACAGTTGTTGCCATAATGATTGACGCAGATCTCAGACAAACTGGTCAGTTCTGTTTGGTACACAATGTGAGGATAAGGCATGTGGCTTATGAGATTTCAGCTCAACTATTGCTTATGTATAGGTTGATTCCTACCCAACTAAAAGTTGTAATTCATATTATTTATTGTTGTTAAAGGGATAGTTTCCCAAAAATGAAAATTCTGTCTTTAATTGCTCACCCTCATGTCGTTCCAAACCTTGTAAGACCTTCATTCATATTCGGAACACAAATTAAGATATTTTTGATGAAATCCGAGAGCTTTCTGAGCCTGCATAGACAGCAACACAGCTGAAATGTTTCCATGCTCAGAAATGTAGTATGGACATCATTAACAGGGTTTCCACGGGGTCTTAAAATGTCTTAAAAAGTCTTAAATTTAGTTGTATCAAATTTAAGGCCTTAAAAAGTCTTAAATTGTACAAGAAAGTCTTAATTATGATTTCAAGAGGTCTTAAATTTGGAGACGGAAAGACAAGATTTGCGATATGGCTGAATGTGACGATTAAACTTCAAAAGGCTATGATTTCATTAAATAAACATGAGCACTGCAAGTTCAAAGTCCGGTGCCGCGCTGCTTTGTGTTCGGTCTTTACCAGGAAAACTGTTATATTTCAGCCAAACGCGACACCTGCTGACAGAGAATGAATCAGTTAACATAGCTTAAACTAGAGTGCGTGCGATTCAGTCTATTAAAATACATTTAGACTGATCACATAATTTAAGATATGGGGGCAGAAAATCTATAGCCTATATTTATATGATTTCATATAGTTAATATCACACAAAGAGTGCCTTTTTTTTTCTCCAAAAATCAGCATGATTACAAATGTGATATTGATTTTATGCAACAGTTCAATAAACAAGAAGTTCATTTTAAGAGACTTACGTTTTAGACACCATATTGGCTGTTTTTGCTCTATTTCTACAACAAAAATAATTCCAAACACAGCCACAGCACTGTTTTGCTTCTCTGAGCAACATGCGGTGTTTCGTTCCTGAATGAATCAAACGTTTAAATGATTCGGTTCAGTCGCAATGACTCACTTATTAACGCTGACTTACTGCCACATATTGACCGTTTTAATTTCACATTTAAAGTATATTCATATTTTTTAAATAATTTCAAACATCAATTTTCAACGTTTTATGTTTCAAATATCAAAACATCATTTATGCATTTGTAACTGTGCAGGTTAGCATTCTATGTCCCTCTGAGCTGCATTAAACAGTGTGTAAATACATCTAAATGCCACTTCAGATGCATTGCAAAGATAAATTTTGTTGATACTGATTTCATTTGCTTGGTAACAGCCCAAATGCAAGAATTTAACTTAAAAGATTATGCACACTTTTAGAAAAAATGGCTTAAAGGTAAAAATGCCCATAAAACTTGTTGGAAAAAACTAATTTCTGTCACTGCTGTGAACTGACCACACAGAATATGAAGAATATCAAAAAAATTCAGGAGTCACCTGTCCATGGTAATCTTTAAGATACCAGCACAATAACACACTCAGCAAAATATCGTCTAATTATCGTTATTGATAAAATCCCAGAAAATATCAAGATATAATTTTTTGCCAATTTCGCACACCCCTAATTCATGTTATTTAATTTATATAATAATTTATTGATAATAATTGTTGAAATCAATATTATTAACACTTTTGACTTATCCATTTTCTTAAAAATGGTGTAAAGGCTGAAATGTAAAGTTTATCATTTTACAAAACTTTTTGTTTTTGTGAACTTGTATCTGAATTGTAAATTATGCTTTTTACAGTCAGTTTACAGTTTAATATGGGACTATAGACATTGCTCTACCCCGCTCATATGGTATTAATTTTATTTGTGCAGGTCTTAAAAAAGGTCTTAAAAAGTCTTAAATTTGAGCTTAAAAATCCTGCAGAAACCCTGATTAAAAAAAGTCCATGAGACATCAGTGGTTCAACCGTAATTTTACGAAGCAAAAAGAATACTTTTTGTGCGCAAAGAAAACAAATATAACGACTTTCAGTTTTTGCTGAGTAATTGCTTGTAAACTTCTCAAGAAACATTAAGTAGAACATTGAATTAAATGTGAAACTTTTAAATAGAAAGACTGAAATAAAATATTTTCTTATAAAACATACTCCAATAATCTTCATTTTATTTTTACAATGCACACAAAGGGCTTAGGAATTAAACACACACACACTCAATGAAATGCAATTAAATAGAAAAAAATAAAATATATGGTGTATATTATAGTGTTGGGTGATATGCTCAATTTTCATATCGTCGTATCGTCAGCCTGTGAGATCGCCGATATACGATATTATCGTGCTAATTTATTTAATTATTTATTTACTTAGTTTCATTGCCGGAAAGTGAACCAACTCCAGCGTAAGGCTAAAAGCAGCCTAATTTTTTTAGTATGACTGAATTTGTTTTTAACATAACAAATTAGATACATCGTAAGTTACTAATTATAATGCTTACATTTCCTCAGCTATTCAAAAAGCAGCTACAGAAAACAAGCAAAGAGCATTACATTACCAAAGAACATCATCACAAGCTCAGTCTAGTGCGAGTTTATGCACTTTAAAAATAGTCCCGTTATAATCAGTGAAGCTACACTGTATGATGAAAAATCTCTTATACATACATCGCACATACATCTGCACCTTGTTGTTTATGATGAGAGAATTCAGTCAGTGCGCGCTGAACAATGGAACTCCGCTGACTGTTTAGTGATGACTCATCTGAACGCATCTGATTGGTCATTGCATTCATAAGCTCAGCATAATCATTGTTATAATGCACAACACTGTAAAAATGCGGAAAAAGAAATATAATGCAACAAATAAGCCCTAATAATAATTAAATAGTATTACTAGCCTGATGATGATGATAATAATAATAATAATAATAATAATAATAATAATAATCGTCCTGCTATTGTCAAAGGCATCAGCCACAGGCGATATCTCTGACTATCGTCGATACACGATATCGTCTATTGGCACAACCCTAGTATATTATATATTGTAATTTAATGCATTTTATATAATTACACAATCAGTGTATATTAATTTTATTGACACCTGTCAATCCTTAGACTGCTCCTTCATTTGTAACTGCACTTTGTTCTGGTGTTCCTGTTTATGCCCCGCCTCTTTCTGTGTCACTCTTCTGACTAACGCTATCTAAGAAAGGGTGTTTCCAGCCTTGACTTCGAGTCATTTCTAGGCATTTTGCTGGGGAATAGTATAAAATTTTGGTGGTTTGTGAAAACAGAAGCCGTGCATAGGTGTGTGGTCATAATTTGTCAGAAATGGAGATTGCAAGAGGAAATGTGATCCGTCTTGTAGAGGATTCAGAGAAGTGCCGCATGCAAATGAGAAACCTGTTTTGTTGTGCAGAGGTAGACTTCCCCTGGGTTTATCATTACAGCTCACTTATGTCGTGAAGCTCGATGCGGTGAGCTCAGACGTCACAGATGTTTTGCAGGAAAAGGATTTTTTTTTTCTCTGTAGGGTGAATTCCAAGGCATGAATTAGCGTTACTACAGCTGTAAAAGGGAAAGCAGAAGCTTATACTGCTTCTGTCTTTACAGCTGCCTCAGTATCTTCTACATGAGCACTTTGACCCCAGGTGACACCTACACAGCAGTGTGACTTTTGGAATTTGCAAAGCTGCTGATGGTTTTTGAAGACGGAAGACTCTTGTGATTTACCTGTTATTTCTCCTGTGGATTTGTTTATGGAATTAACGAGGACCTCAGCTAGGGTGACATCTTTCTTCAGGTAAGAGCAAAGTATACCAAGGAAATCCTAGATGAAGGAGACTTCTTGGCTATCTAATGTTACAGTGTTCTGGCCTGCTGTTCCCAGTTGTCTTAAGGTTTTCCGTACTGTCAGTTGACATAAGTTTCTGCTTGGTGCCTTTTTAATGTCTTCATTTCATTGTGATTCAGTTCGTGTGAGTCAGTGTTTGTACTATTGTCATTCCGGTGGAAAGTACACAAAGGCATCAAACATTCCCTTAGTCCAAACCTTCTAGAGGTCGTATTTGAAAATATAGAATGACAAATGGCATCAGTTTCCAATCTATGGTGTACACACCTAACTAATGACCTAGTAAACCATTTTGCTCGTGTAGCTATAAGGAATGTGTTTTATAAAACTCTTTTTACACAGTTTAAAGAGCCTATAAAATGGCTTCACAAATATAGTTTTCTTTCATGTGTTGACGTAGCACATTTTTCATTGAATGAGGAAGGTGGTCATGTTTAGTCAGAGACAAGTAATAATTGTTTTTCTGTGGTGGGGAGGTTTTCGTTTATAGAAAATTTTATTGGACAAATAATTAGACATGCCCACAAAGAGTGGAAGACGAGGTATCAATATTTTGGTTTTCCTAAAAAAAGAAATACAATAAAAATAAACAAACAAAAAAAACCCAGAAAAAAAAGGGAATATAGTAAATGTGTAAAATATACAAGTTTTAGGAGTACATTACCATATAGATAATCTCAAAGGTACGTCTAAGTTTTTGTCTGAAAAGGCTGTCTTTTATTGTCTGATGATTACAAAGGGTGTATATGTATATATATATATATTAGGGCTGCACGATATATCGTTTCAGCATCGATATCGCGATGTGCGCATCCGCGATAGTCACATCGCAGGATGTGCGATGTTTAGTAGGCCTGATCATTATATTTATACTGATCATTTTCTTTGCTCACACACAGACACCGTGTCTACTCCGGACGCGACAGCTGCACAGAGATACCCATTTTTAAATAAATTTAGTAGCAGAGCTACTGCAAGCGATTTTCAGTGCTGGAAATCCATTTATCCTTTGTTGAAACTTCCGCGTCGTCGAGGAGAGCACATCACGGATGTTTAGCAGCGGCAGGCGCCAGGAAAGCGCAAGCTCCCGAGCGCTTTGGAAAGGAGGAGGAAGTGGCGCGGCGGGAGTTTTCCACGCGTTTGCAGATGCACCATGTGAACGGCCCCAAAGTCTTTCTACACTGGATGCGACAAAGCGACCGTTGCCAATCGTGTCAACTTTGTGTCAGTACGTCATAAATAGAGCGAGGCATATCAGTTTACTGGCGGGGATTCGTCGTGTCGCGCCGCATCCAGTGTAGTACGACACATATGCGCGAAACCGTGTCAAAATGCATGTCTCCAAGTATCCTTGTAAAAAAAAAAAAAAACAGTTGCTTATGTCTTAGGTAAACAATTGAGAAAGAAAGAGGATAACAATAACAGCAGTTTAATGTCTCAGTTGCTTTCGGTGTCATAATCAAACAACAAAACAGAGAAAAATCACTTTTGTAGCTTTAACACAGATTTATTAGATTTAATTTATACAATGAAGACTGTGTTATGCAGTGTTATTTTACATTTTATTATTCAGTTTCTGCACCTGAATACTGTTGGACTTGCCTTAAAAATACAAAGCACTGTTTATTTCATTTGTATCTTTGTTCTATTATATTTATCTATGCTTGTAAATTGTTTATTTCCTATGCTGATTTACTCACCTACAATATCAATATTTTTTTCTCTCTCCAAATAGAGCTATTCAAGTCATTTGGTGATTTTTTTTTTTTTTTTTTTTTTTTTTTTTTTCATATCGCAATATATATCGCAGAAAAACAAAATATCGCAATGTGAGTTTTTTCCAATATCGTGCAGCCCTAATATATATATATATATATATATATATATATATATATATATACATACATACATACATACATACATACATACATATGTATTACTGACTTTTCTGTGGACCAAAAAAAAAAAAAAGATATTGTGAGAAATGTTTTTTTTCTTTTTTGGTAACCACAACTGTTTGGTCATCAAAATTCTTCAGTATATCCTCTTTTGTGTTCTGTGGAAGAAAGAAAATTTTCAATTTTGGGTGAATTTTTTTTTGTTTTGTTTTAAAAATAGTGCTTTTATGGGTGTTTTTAAAATCACAGACAAAAAAAAGGTATTATAAAAGGGAAAGTGAACAATTGCACAATACAGTCCAAACCAAGTATGAAAACCAGTGTGTTTGTATGCGGAATTGAGAACTTTGCCACATTCAAATATTGGACAGCACAAAGCTGTTACTGACCTGAATTTTTCCATACATGAGAATGTCTGTGTGAGATATTTAGGCTCTCTCAGTCTGTCTGGCCATCTCAGCATCCTTGCTAGCAAAGATGAAATCATTCGTTTTTAATTTTTTTTAATGCATCTTATTGAAGAAATGGTCTCAGTTGGTTTCACAGTTTATTGCATTGTTCAATTTCATTGTTCAATATCTACCAATTTATAACGCCATTTATGTAGCTTAGGTTTACATAAAAATGTTTTCATTATTGCATTAGGTGTTAGAATCAATTGAAAATAACAACAAAAAAAAAAGATCTAGAAGAACACATGATTATTTCTTTTTCTTTTTTTTTCTTTTAAGATTTATTTTTGCCTTTTATTGATAGGATAGTAGTAAGAAAGGAAGCGAAGTGGGAGAGAGAGGGGGAATGGGATTGGGAAAGGTCCGCGAGCCAGGGCTCGAACACGGGACGCCCGAAGCGCAATGGCGCTACAGGTCGACGCGCTGCCCACGAGGCTATTGGCGCTGACAACATGATTATTTCAAATATTTGTAAATTTTTTTAGAGGCTAAACCCTGAAACTATCATGTTGTTTGACAAATCATATATTATATAAAGAAGCACTTTTTATAACAATAAATTTATAATATCCCGTCATTAGTTTACTAAAATCAAGACTTTAAGATGTTTTCTGAATTCATTTTTACAATTAAACAAGTTTCTTTAATTTTTCCAAAGGTGGCGACAGACAAGGTAGCAGGCAAGCTGAGTTCGACTCTTTCATGGGTGAAGAACTCAGTGTCGTTCACGGTGAGTCAGATGGCTAGTCAGGTGGCTACCCCCTCCTCGCTGCACACCACTGTGGCTTCATCCACGGCCTCGCTGTCCTCGCCCTCCTCAGCCTCCCCAACCCAGCTCAGCCCGGATGATGTGGAGCTGTTGGCCAAACTAGAGGAGCAGAACAGGTACGAGTGCTTCACCCAATGTCATCTGGAGGATTTGTTTCAAGTCTTCATCTTTAGTGTTTGCCAAAGCAGGATACCTGAACAATTATCCCATTTCCAGAAGTATTTTGGGAGCACATTTGGTCAAATTGCAGTGCTTATTGGGTGTTACACCATCACTAGGCGCGTTTCCATTACCCTTCAAATTGCGCAAATTAAAATTGCGAATTGAAAATGCGCCTAATGGAAACGCGCTAATTTCGCAAAAACTCCCATATATCGCAAAAAAGTTTTTACGCTCGCATGAGGTGGTTTTTCAGGCAATTTGAAAAAGGAATATTTCGCAAAACTGCAATGGAAATGTTTTTTTCGCATTTACAGGTCACATGGCGTATGTAAAAAGTCATATAATAATTCTTCAGTGTACTATAACCTCCAAGAAACACTTCATATGTGGTCGCTCTCGAATATAAGGGGCTTTCCCTGCCATTAATGCTTAGACAGTTTACACTGCACACGTCTGCGGTGCAGTGTGGCTCTGATACGGCCACTGAAGCTGATTGTGGCCACTCTGTGTTTATTCCAGCCACGTCATGCATGTTTCTGAAGTGGCTTTCCGTGGTGCTTCTGTAAAGATAAACGCTTACGCCTCCTTTGAATAAATGCATCCAAAATCCGTTAAATCTCACCAAAATCCGTTGCCATGACTTATCGCGAGAGGCAAAAGGTTACGTTTTGGTTGCATAACATTAGTTAATGGAAACGCCGTCATTGCGAAATACTTTTTTATCGACATTTATAAAATATCGCCAAAGTTTTGCGCAAATCTGTAATGGAAACGCACCTTATGTTGCAGATAAGTGACATATACAAACAAACAAACAAATAAATAAATAAATAAAATACTTTTTTTTTTTTTTTTAGTTTTAAATTACCTCTTTTTGTTAAATTATTACTCGTGTACTTCCTTTTACTGCTTGAAGGAATCTTTGATTTGATTTAAGGTCATTTTAGATGAACGGAACAACTTACTTTATTGCATTATAGGTTTAAGCATTCTTTTAATGCTGAAAAGCAGGAAGTTATAAACATCTACAGCCTTTTTTTTTTTTTTTTTTTTTTTTTTTAAAGGAAATGCCTTTGTTTTTTGTGCACTTGTTTGGCCTTCAGACTTGCAAACTTTCATTTTAAAGTTTGTCCATCCTTGTGTTGAGGAGCTCTAGTCTTGTCCAGCTTCTCTTCTGGTGTGGTCCAAATTTAGCCTGCTCTCTTGTGCAAACAGTGATATGTCAAGAGCACTGACATGATGTTAACGCAGTGAAGCCTTTGCTGGGGTGGCTGTGTTGTGTTCTCAGACAAGTGATGGCACAGTACTTTTCCAAATATAGAACCTGTGAGAGATGAGGGTCTGTGGAACTGTCTGTCTGCCAGTTTCAGTTCTCCTGTAATCCACAACCTTCTCACTTGTTGACATGATAGCAAGTGTGAGAGTTGCTCACATATAGTTGAAGGAAATGTCTTGAACATGGTTGGTGAATTTGCTCCAAATTATTCATGTGGGTGTCACTGGTTCGAATCCTGCTGGTGATGTGTCCTGATGTTATTCCTCCTTTCCAGAGTTGGGTATAACGCATTACTGTAATCTAATTACTTTTCCTGGTAACGCAGTAAAGTAATGAGTTACATTTTAAATTTATGTAATTTGATTACAGTTACTTATGTCAATAAAATTGCGCTACTTAAGTTACAAATGCAGTGTTAAAAAAAGAAGTAAAAATCATGTTTTGCGCGTCATTATGCCCTTTAATAAATCATCGGAGAATGCAAGCTAAAAAATGAGAGTCCTACAACAATTAGATGCAATGAAAGGTTGCCTATCATATTTCACAGTGTTGCACTCAACATATTTTAGTCTGGCATTATAGTTTGGGAAAAGTTCAACAAGTGAATGTGCACAAGTTTATTTCACAGTAACACTAATAAAGTAAAAAAAAATAAATGACTCATCAGAATGAGATCATCCGCTGGATTCAATCTCGTCGGCATCACAATTCAAGGCTTATTCCCCACAGTGCGTCTTCCAAAAATGAAAAAGTAGCTGAGATGAACTTGAATCTTTCTACAGAGGTGACGTGAGCGTTTACATGTTCACGCGTCTCAAGCCTGGTTTCGCGTGGATGATTTTCGTATAGCACGCGATGTGCGTGGGCATGATCACATTATAGGTGAGCTCAGACAGGAAAGACTGGACCTCGCGTTGGTTTCATATGGATTATTTTATCAGAGAATATTTGTTTTCGACATGACTGACTTAATTTAATAATAGACACTTCAGGCTTTCTTTAGATATAGCCTACAGTATTTCTCATGCCATTTTCGTTCATTCTAGTGACTCGTTTCAGGAAGATATTCACGGGAGACTGAGAATGCAGAAAGCGCACTATTTGTTTTCTTTATTTTACAAAACCAAAAAAAAAGTTTTGTTGATATTGGGAGTGAATCAGGGTATACAAATAATAGGCCTACTTATGTATTTTTTTCAGTCAATATGAAATTAATGAAAGAACTATGAGTTTCTCTTTGTAGTGTAATTTTTAGGTTTAATAACTTGACAAGTAAAGTAAACTTGAAAGTTACTTGAAAGTAAAGTAATTACTATCTGATTACTTTTTAAATGCAGTAATCAGTAATGTAATCAAATTAGAATTTTAAAGAAGTAATTAATAATTTGTAGTGGATTACTTTTTTTTTTTAGTAACTTACCCAACACTGCTCCTTTCACACTACTGTTCAAAAGTGTGGAGTTGGTTAATTTTGTTTTAACGTTTTTGAAAGAAGGCTCTTGCTCACTAAAGGTCTTTGCACGCTGAGTCCAAAATTCCTCATGTTGTGTCAATCGCGTTTGGTTTACACACTGCCTCCGAAACTTTTGTCTGTCAAAAAAATCAGACCAGGTTCGATTTTCTGCATTTTCGCATCCATAGAAAGCATTTTGATAGGAAAGGATGACGGATACGAAAAAAAACAACCAAACAAACAAACAAAAAAAAACAACTAAAATTTCGGACTCAGTGTGCAAGGACCTTAAGGCTGCATTTACATATAGTAAAACAGTATTATGAAATATTATGACAATTTAAAGTATCTTTACTATTTTTTAAGTAATTTAAAATGTAATTTATTCCTGTGGTGGCAAAGTTGAATTTTTTGCAGTGATTGCTCCATTCCTCAGTGTCACATGATCCTTCAGTAATCATTCTAATGCCAATTTGGTGCTCAGTACACAATACACATTCCTCTTATTACCAGTTTTTAACTGCATTAAAAAAAAAAAAAAAAAATATATATATATATATATATATATATATGTATATAATATTATTATTATTATTATTATTATTATTAGTTATTTTTTATTTTTTTTGGAAATTTGTTTCTTTTCAGAATTCTTTAAATAGAATGATCAAATTAACATTTATTTGAAATTGGAATCTTTTGTTAATGTTAAAGTCTTTACTAACACTTTTGACCAATTTAATGTGTCCTTGCTGAATTAAAGTATTCATTTATTGACCCCAAACTTTTTTTTTTAGAGTAATATCAAACCTAAAAAAAATGTTAAAAATATTAACAGCAACATTATTTATGGTAATGTTATACATGAGCCAATATGTTAGCTCATTTATTGCAAACTCATTCATATAAAATATTCATGATTTGCTATGTATTTCACATTTGTTCTGCATTAGAAATGATCAAATATTGTTGTGCATTTGTGCTTTTTCCATCTTATTCCCTTTAGATTTACTATGTTAACCCAGTTTGATCTGTGACCTTTATTAAATAGCAGAGTGGGGAGTGGTGCTCAGGCCAGCTGACCTCTGACCCCAGCCTTCATCAGGACAGCTGGAGACTACAGCTGGTCCCAGAGATGACTAACAATGCCCTATCACCTGCTGTCTCCCACAGTATTCATGCCATTAGTGTAATGTTGCCTGGCACATGTCAGAGATTTTGTCTCCTCTCGAGTCAACACAAGCCTCAGCATTGTCATAATGCTCACATGATAGCAAAGCAGAGTAAAACATTTGACAGTCAAAGACATTTAAACCTTGCTTGCTTTGGAAAACCTTTTTAATTAAGCTAAATTTACTTAAATTGCCACATTAGAAACCAGGAAGGAGATGTAATAAAATGATAAAATAAAGGCCTTTTCCTTCCTTGTTTCACATAAGAAGAATTGGTGACCTTATCAGCACCTGCAGCTGATTTCCTGGCTGTTTTAAAGTGTTAATGGGCATGTTGACCTTTTCGTGCGCATTAATTTGAATTAGTGTTGGCAAAGCCCCGCCTCTTTCCTCATTAATTATTGAATAGGTTGGAGACCCAGTGCTTGCTTTCATCTTGCTGTTTCTGGTATCACAGGCTGTTTTCGGTATTAGAAAGGAATCAGAGTGATCCGCTTGGGCGAGTGCAACACCCACATAGAGTTCTCTCTGCAGCATGGAAAGTAGGGCAGCAGCTCAGAGGATCTGTGGAGTGTTTGGAGCTCTGATTCTTCACATGTGACCATGTGGGCTTGTCTTGCCACTGCAGAAACGGGGTCTCAAGTACCACTGATGAATCTGTAAGTTAGGGCTGTGCCAGTACAATCAGATATTAGTAATTTATTTTCTGACAATATTACATTGGCACGTATTCATATTTTTATTTATTGATTTGTTAATTCATGTTTCCTATGGTTCAGGTAATAAAGAAGCAGCTAATCCAAACCGACATTCCCCCGTAAAGTCAGAGCCATGTCCAAGACACTGTGCTCAAAAGAACTAAATTGTGAACAGCATGACAGATTGATATTCCAGATTCACTCGTGTCTTGCTAACATACTGAAACTCTTTTTTCATATATGGCAAATTTTCAAAGACAATTCAGTTATGTTCAGTGTTGGGGAGTAACTAGTTACATGTAACGGAATTACGTAATTTAATTACAAAAAAAATGTAATTGTAATTAGTTACAGTTACTGAGAAAATTGTAATTAAATTAGTTACTTTTGAAAATATTAATGGTTACAAAGGGGGTAACATCTGAATTTTCACACACACACATACACACACACACACACACACACACATATATTTAATTGACTTCTTTCATAAATGGCAGTGACTGCTCTAAAATACGAGACATCAATGTTTCAGGAGTTTGGGACACATAATAGGACACATGCTTATTCGACAACTGTTTTATTTCCTATTTGGGTTTATGCATATTATATATGCATATATTAGGCTTTATTTTTTAAGATTAATTGTTTTTTTCCAAGGCATTGTTAGATGCCAGTGTTTCCTGTTTCCTATGCCAAACATTTGATTTCAAAACCAGTATCATAGCTATTAAACTATTTCTTGTTATGATTTTAAATCTGTAATTAACCTCAAAATGATCTCAAAGTAAATAAGAGGTTTTAATAGGTACAATTTCTTAATTCTGTCATCCTGGTATCGTAGATTCGCTCTCTCGTTTCATACAAACGCAGCTGCTGCCATTTTGTTTTGTATACTGTAATGGATTATAAGATAACTAACAAACTAGTACTGTAAGTACTAGTACTTATGTATGTGGTGAAATGTTGTGTAATAAAAGTGATAGGGATGCACCAATATGAAAATTTTGGCCAATACGATAACCAATAATTCTTTATATTTGAAAGCCGATAACCAATATGTTGGCCGATGAATCTATATCCAAATTTTTATATACTTTTTGAGAGCCTGATTACAAAAAAGGTCTCATCATTAAAAGTCACATCCCAAACACTTCAACATAAGCAGCCTAGTTTGAACAGTGTACGTTTTAAAAATAATTTTACTCTCCCATTACCAAATTTCATCATAAAAAGTCTTACAAATAAATAAAATAATGCATAAATAATGCAAACAAGTCATTGGACATCATTACATGTGTAAAGAATCAAAATACATGTGCCATGGATCAATAAAAAGGAATAGCCTCTGCACAGACAATAATGAAATGATTTTAATTAAACCATATTGTTGATGAAAACAATAAGAGAAAAATAAGTGTTGGTAATTATTAATAATGCATTAATGATTTTGAAAAAGTAAATTAATACCACTGTTTTAAATAGCAGCATTGCTGTTTGAGCTGCATGCGCTGAAGAGCTGAATGAACACCGGTAAACTGAAACGCTTGTTATAAGGGTTAATTAGGCTATATGAGAATCAGATATTTATAGAACATAAACATAACATTACAACTTATATATGCACAAAAAGACGGAAATGCACAAATTATCTTGAACTAAATTATGCGCTAATCAGATGTGTAACTCGTGGACGCACGCTTGGCTCTTCTCGTAACAACTCGCTTAAACACGGCAAATAAACCCCAAAGAATTCACAACTTTTTATTACGGTAGTTCTCTTTTTAATGTTATGTAGGCCTATATGACAGTCCCAATCAGTTATTAATATTGTGCACTGCATTGTGCATGGTGCTTTGCTGGCAGCTTATTGAACTCAAGGAAGTGCATCCTATGAGATTAATCATATACAACATAAACATAATATTACAACTTATATATGTACAAAATGATGCAGTTATTGCGTGCTATAGTCAGATTGTGTAACTCCTGTTGTGGAAGCGCTCTTCCCATAACAACGCGCTGAAACGCGGCAAATAAACCCAAAGAATTCACAACGTTTTATTATAATAATGTTCTCTTTAGAATGTTATATACGCAACATTCCCAATCATAGTTATTAATGTTGTGTTGTTTGAGCTTTTTAATGTTCTGCTGTTTGAGCTGCACGCGCTGAGCTAAAGATGATCACCGGTAAGCTGAAGCGCTCTATTAACTTAACGCATTCTATATGAGATAAATTAGATATACATAAAATAAACACAATATTACAATGTACAATTGTACAAAAGGCTGCAAATGCAAAAGCGAACTTAACTGTTATGGAGGTGTAGCTCCGTTGTGGGCGCGCTCAACGCATGCACAAAACAGGGGCGCACAAAGATTCAACAGCATTATTTACAGTAATGTTCACATTATAATTTTATGTAGCCTTTATGACAGACTTGCCCTGCACATGTTGCACTTAAGTGTATTGTCCTTTTCGAAGTGATTACAATTATATAAATTTCAAGCATTTCAAAACCATCATGGCGAACAGCGTGCATCTGAAGTGTCTCTGAAGGAAATAATGCATTATTTATCGGCTTTAAGATATCGGCCAAATTTTCTGATCGGGCCGATACCGATAACAGAAAAAATGAGCATTTATCGGCCGATGCCGATATGGTTGCCGATATATCGTGCATTCCTAAAAAAGTGGTATGACTGCACCGTATCCCTTAAATGTCCGTCTAAACTTGCAAGTGCTTTCTTCATGGAAGCTTTGCGTTCAAATATTTCAATTCAGATCAGTGTTTCATGTCTAATGATTTAATTTTGTGGCAAGCAGCCGTGTAATAAGTGGGATAATGTACATCCAGCCAGTTGTTATTGCAAAATAAAGCTGTACATTATCCCTTACTTAAAATTTTAATTCAAGTGATGAAGGATTTTCAAAGTCTGGCAGTAATCAGTGTTGAGTGCTACTGTAAGGTTAACCCTGCGTGGTTCAAATGTTTCAAAATGATTAACAGTTGAAAATATTAGAAATTTAGAAAAGTAATCAAAAAGTAATCAAATGTAATAAGTTACAATACTTTAATAAAGTAAATGAAAAGTTACACTACTTATTGCATTTTAAATATGGTAACTTGTAATCTGTAACCAATTACATTTCCAAAGTGACCTTCCCAACACTGGTTATGTTTTGGATTGCAACATGCATCATAATGTGTGTGAGGTTGCTGATACCTAGCCCTACATTACTCTTGCATTAAAAAGTTTAGGATTTGGTAAAAAAAAATAAAAAATAATAAAAAATAAAAATAAAAAATTGTTTTCAAAAGATGTCTCTTATCCTCACCAAGGCTGCATTTATTTGATCAAAAATACAATAAATCAGTAATTTATGAAGTAGTATTACAGTATATAAAATTACTATTTTTTTATTTTAAAAGGTTTAAAATGCAATTTCTTCCTCTGATGGCAAAGCTGAACTTTTAGCAGCCATTAATCCAATCTTTAGTGTCCTATGATCCTCCAGAAACCTTTCTAATATGCTGTTCAAGTGCTTAAGATTAATTTCCTTTTATTATTATTAATGTTAAAAACAGCTGTGCACTTTAATATTTTTGTGGAAACTGTACATTTTCTTCCAGTATTTGAATAGTAAAAAAAAAAATAGTATTTGAATTTAAAAAAAAAAAATGTAAACAATGTAAACTGTTTTTTATGACTTATAAATGGTAGTGTATGTGGTGAAGACACTCCATACCATGGTTCAAAATGAATCAAGAACCAAATGAGAGTTACAAGGAATAAATAAGAAAACAAATCACAATGTAACGTGATTGTAACAAATGACGTTTCGCAGAGAAACTGTGATGCTGCAAATGACATAGAAGTGAATTTTCAAGACTATGAAATAATTCTGTTTTAATGCAAAATACAGTTTCATTGCTCATAAGAAATACAATCCAGGAATTCACCCCCTACATATTTTGAACTCCACTGGGAGTACATTTTGCTCTGCTGCTGCGCAGGTTGAGGGCCTTTGCACTTTAGATAAGCATTGTTTGTGTGTGTGTTTATGCGGGCTCAGAGAGAGAGAGAGTGGGGTGAGACTGAGACAGCAAGCGTGTGTGAGAGAATCGGGTTGCTTCAGTTCTCAGACACACATTTGGGATTACTTGGAGAAATCCGGGGAAAGACATGTGGATTGCAGAATGAGCTTCCCGTGGTGAGTAGCTTCACAGTAATAACTTTGATCAATTCTCTATCGCACAACGCAGCAGATGCAGCTGAGCTGTGATTCACAGCCGCTTACTCATTTTTATTAATGCTCTTTTTCACTGCCATTGTCTTTTTTTTTCTGTTTGTGGTTGCTTTTTAATTCATTTGTAGAACAAGTACTTGGCTTTCTATCTGCTTTTACAAAGTGAAATAATTTTTTTTTTTTTTTTTTTTTTTTTTTGGAGGAATGAGCAGTGTTTGTTTCCTGTACAAGAATCCACTTTGCACTTTAACCAGCAGTGAATCATTAACACAGAAGCAATGCTTGCAATGCAAATTGTCTTAATGCTTACTAAATTCATCAGATAGGTTAAGCCTAGTGTACATACTTTATTTAATTGCTTTATTTGTATTTAATATAGTTTATGAACATCTGTACAATGGCTTGTGAGTGGATGTAATTACAAATGTTTGTGGGATTTCCCAAACTCTCTGTCCTTTTGAGTAAATACCATCAAGATAAAGGTTTGCATCTGGGCTGCAGTGTGGTTGTAGGACTAGGATCATGATTAAGAACCACTAGATTAGATTAAACGGAATAAAAAATTTTTTTTTTTTTTTTTTTTTTTTTTTTTTTTTAATAAATTTCCACTTAGATTTTACTGTTTCTGGTTTTTGCACCCTAACCAGGCCTTCTCATTTGTTCCCACATACCAAAGAGTTAAGCTCTGCCTTGCTCCAAAGAAAATGGAGGTTGCTCATTATGCATTTCATAGTTCACCCAAAAAGGAAAATTCAAAGACCAATTACTCAAATCATTCATTCATGTTGTTCTAAACCTGTTCTTGCTTCTGTGGAACATAAAAGATATTTTGAAAATTGTCACAGTTCAAAAAAAAACTGTTGGTTACCAACATTCATACACGTCTGGAACAGCATTAAAGTGAGTAAATGATGAAAGAACTATTCTTTTACTGTATAATGAAGGTCTTTAAAGTTTCCTATCAGCTGCTATTAATTTTTTGTTGCCCCTTTAATTTAGTTTGTCGTACTTTGATAGAATTATTCATACTGGTTAGAATAACCAGTTGCTTCATGATTTTAGTGGTGACTAAGACGGCCACAACCAATAGGATAACATTCTCATGTATCCCATTGCAATTTGTGACTGGAATTTAAAGTAACCTTTAAGTTGTTTAGAATGCAGTTTATAGTGAGCTTCTAACAAAAATTGGATTGAAAAGATACATTTTCGAGGATTTAAGTCCAATAGTCTGAGAAAAACAGAGACTGAAAGTGTCCCAGTAGGACTGTCTCTCTTTTTTCCTTTCTGCCCACCTACCACCAGTAACTCATTCAGCATCACAACCCCTCAGCTGTGAACTCCATGACTCTCTCTCACTGCCTTTCACCCCTAACAACCGTGGCCCCCCTTGCGTGACCCAAAAGCGGCTGTAACTGGATCCAGCCTCAGAGCCTTGGCCATGACGTCACCTAGCGCTGCCTTTAGAGATCCGGGGCCTCTCTCTTTTTCCAAGATCAGGTTTCCATGGCTTTGTGTCTGTGCTGTTGGCTCTTAAATGTTGAGGTTACTCACAAGCATTGTCTGCTTGTTTTCTAGCTGATCCGGGGCCAGGTTCACAATGATAGCGCCTCCACACTGTCGCTCACAGTCAGAAAGGGACAGTTGTTTATTTTTATTTATTTTTTTTAACTCTAACTATGTAATAAGCATTTTACAACTTTGTTTTAAAGTGTTTTATATTTTGCTAGAAGTGGCAGGAAGATTTAGTCTGTTTCTTCATGCCTTATTTGTCTTTTTTATTTTTGGATAGGCTTTTTAGGATTTATTGTCCTGTTGATTTTTCTGTGTGCAGATGCTAATGCGGTTAGCCTTTTTTCACCTATTCTGCAAAGAATTTCTATTCCTTTTTTGTTTTACAACCACTGCATTTTGCATAAGGTATGCTGGGGAGTCTTAAATTGGCTTTTCCATTTATAGCAGTCTGCCAACATTCCCAAGCTAGCACTCATCCCCGGTTTCATAACAATATTCAGTTGTTAATTCTAAATACTTTTAAGTCTAAAATAACTTTAATGCTGTGCTTTGAATTGTGTGTTGCTTAGAACTGTATTAATGTCTGGAACAGATATGCCACCCAGTGTTTTTTCCCACTGGGCAAAAAAAGAGAGCTGACACCAGTTTAGCCATGCAGCTAACAGCTACTGCTGCCCAAAATACAACTTTAATGTCAACATGAACATGTCAGTGCCGTAAGTTGACAGCAGTGACATCACTACGGTTTCTCCGTAGAATGGATGGTAGTCTCTTCCACAAAAACCTGTTTTCCATTCAGTTCACTGATTATCAACTTGGATGGCTTCTCTGAAACTGGATGAAAAGCTGACATGAACAAAGTTGTGTGACTGTTGTTGTGTTACTTAATGCAATGGCTTTTCTTATCGCTGTTCCATCTGTACACCAAAACTTCCTTTAAGGAAATACAACTTCTACCTTTTAAACTATATGACTTTTCATTTTAGAGTGGGTGGTATTAATTAAATTTTTATGCCACAGTACATTTTTATGTCTTGGTAATAAATCTTTTTGCTGGAAATTCAGCGGAAAATTGTTTATATTAAAATAAATATAGAAAAATATGTCTCTTATTATATGACTCTTTATCCAAAGATAATAATATTACTAAAACAAATTATTATTCTGGCACCAGTGCAAAATACACTGCTTCACATTATACAGAACACAAAAAGAAACTGTAAAAATAATAATATAAAATGGATTTGCATTTTAACAGACTACCACGTCTTATTGTGGAATATGGGTTTTATTTTACTAAGCAAAAAATGCATAAAGCAACAAAAAGCCCACAGGAAATAGTGTACATGCATTGAGTACAATGTATAGGTTCTCTTTTTTTTTTTTTTTTTTTTTTATAGCAGTCATTCTCCAGGGAAGCACTGAAGTTTTTCATAATCGTTGGGTTTTTTTTTGTTGTTGTTGTTGTTTTTTACTACACAACTGCACAACTACACAATATGCTTACAAAATCCTTAAAGGGATAGTTCACCCAAAAATGAAAATTCTGTCATTACTCACCCTCATGTCATTCCAAACCCGTAAGACCTTTGTTCATCTTCGGAACACAAATTAAGATATTTTTGATGAAATCCGAGAGCTTTCTGACCCTCCATAGACAGCAAGGGAACTACCTCGTTCAAGGCCTAGAAACATAGTAGGGATGTCGTTAAAATAGTCCATGTGTCATCAGTGGTTCAAGTGTAATGTTATGAAGCTATGAGAATACTTTTTGTGCACAAAGAAAAAAAAAAAAAAAACGACTTTATTCAACAATTTCTTCTATTCCAGTAAGTCTCTGCCATCATTCACGACAGTACGACATGAGGGTGAGTAATTAATGACAGAATTTTTTGTTGAACTATCCCTTTATTACTAAAATATTACTGGCGAAGATGTCCATTGAGGAAAGATGTCCATTTAAGTTAGACATCATATTTGGCCACTACTGTATAACAATAAAATGTATATAAAGTACACTCACCGGCCACTTTTATTAGGTACACCTGTTCAATTGCTTGGTAACACAAATTGCTAATCAGCCAATCACATGGCAGCAACTCAGTGCATTTAGGCATCTAGATGTGAAGACGACTTGCTGAAGTTCAAACCGAGCATCAGAATGGGGAAGAAAGGGGATTTAAGTGACTTTGAACGTGGAATGGTTGTTTGTGACAGACGAGCTGGTCTAAGTATTTAAAAAACTGCTGATCTACTGGGATTTTCACGCACAACCATCTCTAGGGTTTACAGAGAATGGTCCGAAAAAGAGAAAATATCCAGTGAGTGGCAGTTGTGTGGACGAAAATGCCTTGTTGAGGTCAGAGGAGAATGGGCAGACTGGTTAGAGATGATAGAAAGGCAACAGTAACTCAAATAACCACTCGTTACAACCAAGGTATGCAGAATACCATCTCTGAACACACAACACATCGAACCCTGAAGCAGATGGGCTACAGCAGCAGAAGACCACACCGGGTGCCGCTCCTGTCAGCTAAGAACAGGAAACGGAGGCTACAATTCGCACAGGCTCACCAAAATTGGACAATAGAAGATTGGAAAAACGTTGCCTGGTCTGATGAGTCTCGATTTCTGCTGCGACATTCAGATGGTAGGGTCAGAATTTGGCGTAAAGAACATGAAAGTATGGATCCATCCTGCCTTGTCTCAACGGTTCAGGCTGCTGGTGGTGGTGTAATGGTGTGGGGGACCTGGTGGTGGTGTAATGGTGTAGCCTACCTGAGTATTGTTGCTGACCATGTTCATCCCTTTATGACTACAATGTACCCATCTTCTGATGGCTACTTCCAGCAGGATAATGCAGCATGTCACAAAGCTCAAATCATCTCAGACTGGTTTCTTGAACATGACAATGAGTTCACTTTACTCAAATGGCCTCCACAGTCACCAGATCTCAATCCAATAGAGCACCTTTGGGATGTGGTGGAACGGGAGATTCGCATCATGGATGTGCAGCCGACAAATCTGCAGCAACTGCGTGATGCTATCATGTCAATATGGACCAAAATCTCTGAGGAATGTTTCCAACACCTTGTTGAATCTATGCCACGAAGAACTAAGGCAGTTCTGAAGGCAAAAGGGGGTCCAACCCGGTACTAGGAAGGTGTAACTAATAAAGTGGCCAGTGAGTGTATAATGCTTATGAACACCTTTACCATTATACTGTCTGGCCTGGTTTCATCTGATGTAGGTTAACTTTAAGTTCATATATTACTTTTTAGTTTTCATTTATGCTTCTTTTAAAAGAACAAAACAATATGTTACAGTTTACTTCTGTAACAACTGTTCTTTGCCATGATTGTCTTTCCAGGCTGTTGGAAACGGACAGTAAGTCTTTACGGTCTGTGAATGGCTCTCGAAGGAACAGTGGCTCCTCACTGGTATCTAGTTCATCAGCCTCCTCCAATTTGTCACACTTGGAGGAGGATTCATGGATCCTGTGGGGACGCATCGTCAATGAGTGGGAAGATGTGTGGAAGAAGAAGGAAAAACAGCTCAAGGTAAGCAGATAGACTATCCATCAAGTACTGTGGGCAAATCAGATATATGCCACTTATTACTGAACATAAGGGTTTTCAGATATCATTCTTTTATTTAATTACAACAACAATAAAAAAAAAAAAACATTTTATTGCCATTTAGAGCAAAGTTACAGCAACATCAAATATACTGCACAAGCACACAGCCACAGATTTATTGCTGATATAAGGTAGTGAAACACATTACAGAAAAGGTCATAAAACATACAGCCCAATTTAAATATGTGAGTGATTTACTGGTAGTGCTAATGTGTTCATGAATTAAGAAAAATGGTAAATGTGCAGTGCCAATGCTGACTGAGGAAATGGATAGAAATAACTGGAAGGTTGGCTCCAAGAGAGAAAGGATTATTTACTGATGGCAACCAGCTGAAATGATTGATATAAAGTAGCATTTCTAGAGCAATTGTAATGATATATTTAAATAATAAATATTCAAAATTTGTTATGCAAATGAAGAGTTTAACAAAATCCATGGTGTGTGATGGGAAATGGTTTATAATCTTCATAGAGGTCATAGCATGAATTGTTTGCTCCTGGGTGTAGTATAGCACCTACAGCTGAAGTATGACTCTTTTGGAAAAAAAAATAAATAAAATGGCTGGTCAAGCCCTTTTATCAACTTTATCTCTTTCCAAAACATTCCTTATTACTACACGGTAGCTTAGGCCTTCTGAAATATTTTCCATTTCCTCTTAAAATAATACTCCTGCAGTGTTTTACATATCCTGCACACAATACTTTTTCCAAGGAAACAATGGGAAAGAGAAAAAGATATAAACCACTTAAGCAAATTTCATAGTTGTCACTTTCCCACAGAGCATACTGAACTCAGTGAGACAAAATAATGCTGTTAGTGTTTAATGTATGACCTCTTACAAGCCAAAGAGGCGGATCTCAGGCACTTCTAGCAAAGCAGCAACAGAAGTCTTTTGTCCAGCCTAGTATTCTAACAAAGACATCTCTAGCACGCCCCTAGAGTGCTTTTGAAGAATCTCAGTGCTAACAGTGTATGTAGGTGGACTCTCATCTCAATGACCAGCTGTAGAAATAAGCCATCTAAGCCAATCTTCTACTGTGCAGATGAGCACAGGAAACAGCTTAATCAGGTCAAACATAATTTGGTTACAAAAACATTGAGCTTTGCTGTAGAAATCTCAGACAAGGTTATATTTAGCAGCATAAAATGGTTTTATCATGTCTGAGGTACAAACTAAACCCTGGGGAGAACATCTGAATGCTGACAATCTTGGAACTTTGAGTAATTTGAATGTGTAATCCTTCAAATAAACTAATGGAGATTTGGCAGTATGTGTACTTGCTTTTAAGTTAGGCTGTTATGTACTGACTTGTGTTAATATTTAAATCAGTGGTTTGTTGTTTTTTTTTTTTCTTAGGAACTGGTTAGGAAAGGCATTCCACATCACTTCCGAGCAATAGTGTGGCAGCTGTTGTGCAATGCCCAGAATCTACCCATAAAGGAGCAGTATTCTGAGCTGCTGAAGATGACCTCGCCTTGTGAAAAACTTATCCGCAGGGACATTGCCCGTACCTACCCCGAGCATGAGTTCTTTAAGGAGGACAGTCTGGGTCAGGAGGTGCTCTTTAATGTTATGAAGGTAGGTTACTAGCCACATTTATTTAAGGCAACAGTATATTTAATATCAGAAGAATCTCTTTGAACTAGGACAAAGTAGTTATAGTTCATAGTTAGTTAGTTATAGGAGTATAAACCTCCTGATCTTTAACCTGTACACCACCTGACATTGGTTTTTGTTTAATGTCATTTGAAACCAGAGTTTACACAAGGAAAACACCTAAAGGTCACTGGAGTTTTTTTTAATGTTAATTTTTTATGTTTTTAAGATGAGTAATAATGGGGGAATAGCAGATCTTGTTCTGCTCTTAACTCGGCAATGATCTTATAACTTTTGTGTTTACAGGCTTATTCCCTGGTTGATAGAGAGGTGGGCTACTGTCAGGGAAGTGCTTTCATAGTCGGCCTTCTTCTAATGCAGGTATTAACGCAATCAAAAAAATATTCTAGCTATAAATCACATTTTTTTTAATGTAACATTTTATTACATAATAATAATATAATTATTACATAAAATATTATTATTTACAGTCTGTGATAATGTGATATATAATAGTTGCCTTCTTGCAGATGCCAGAAGAAGAGGCTTTCTGTGTGTTTGTGAAACTGATGCAGGATTACAGGCTGAGAGAGCTCTTTAAACCCAGTATGGCTGAACTTGGCCTCTGCATGTACCAGTTTGAATGTATGATTCAGGTCAGTGACTGTCTGCTGATTTGTTCCTCATAAATACAAAAAGCTTAGCTTAATGCTTATATCCAATGCACACTAAATTAAATTATACAAAATTATTGCTTTCACCTGGTGATTTCACTATCTCTTTTGGTTTCTCCTTGCAGGAGCAGCTCCCAGAGCTCCATGTGCACTTCCAGGCCCAGAGTTTCCATACCTCCATGTATGCTTCATCTTGGTTCCTCACCATCTTTCTTACCACTTTTCCTCTTCCTGTCGCCACCAGGATCTTTGATATATTCATGTGTGAGGTAGGACTTAGTGGTTATCATTCTTTCTGTCCTCCCACACTCTACTCCGGTTCTCATTTTTATGTAGTCATATGTTTTGCATACTAAGCTAATTTGAGAACACAACACACTGGTGTATTTCAGTGGTCTCTTATCGCCCTCTGGTGGCTTCACAATGCTACTGCATATATTTTTGGATCTTGATTTTTCACCAGTAGGTGTCCTTACAGGGTTTAGAGATAGTGTTTCGTGTGGGGATGGCCATCCTGCAGATGAATCAGCCTGAGCTCATGCAGTTGGACATGGAGGGAATGTTGCAGGTGGGGTTTTTATAAACATTTTATTCTCAAGGATAAACTCACATTTAATTTAATTATAGCTGCTATGCAAGCTGATACTTTTCTCAGTGGAAGCTACCACACCATGATTAGAGTCTAGGGCTGTTATACAAATGAGTTTGTTTTACAGATATGCAATTATTATTTAAGCCAAATTCAAAAGTTCTTTAAATTTCTTTGAGTAACCATTGAAATAATAACTTATTATATAAGTAATTTATAACATATAGAATAATTAAAATTTTTTAATACATTTGAAAGAAGTTTCTGGGTTTTTTTTATTTGATTAAAAAGTAAAAACAGTGATATTGTGAAATAATATTACAAATTAAAATAACCGTTTTCTATTGTAATGCATATTAAAATGTAATTTATTTCTGTTATGGCAAAACTGAATTTTGAGCAGTCATTACCCCAGTTAAAACAGCTGCTTAAGATTTTTGTAAAACTGGTGAGATATTTTTTCAGGATTCTTTGATGAATAGAAATATCAAATAAAAAGCATCCTTGATAAATATTAATTTTTTCACTACTTTAAAAAAAGAAAAGAAACATTTTACTTGCTGCTAACTACTGAATGGCTGTGTATCATGGTTTCAACAAAAATATTAAGTAGTAAAAACCTGTAGTATAAATAAATAGTAGTGTATAATAATTGTAATAATAATAATATTAATAAAGTAAAATTAAAAATAATAATATAGTTTTGATATTTTCATTCTGCAGCACTTTCAGAAGATCATCCCTCACCAGCTGGATAGTGGACCAGACAAAGTCATCCAGGCTGCTTATCAAGTCAAGTACAATGCCAAGAAAATGAAAAAGTGAGTGCACATTTATGTAAAGTGAATTTCTTTTCTTTCTTTTTTTTCCTTTTAGTATGTTTTTGGACATGTTTGACATGATTGCTGAACTGTTTCTTTATGTCTTTATTCTCAGATTGGAAAAGGAGTACACTACAATCAAAACCAAGGAGATGGAGGAACAGGTGGAGATCAAGGTGAGACAGCCATCCCACTCCTAATAACATTTTGCTTAAATGATGCCTTTTCAAACATTTTTGCCACTCTTCTTAGTATTGTTATTCATATTAGTATGCACTTATGGACACTGTTCATAGACTTTAAAGTGTTTCTACTGCTATTAACATTAGAAATCTAGTTTTTAATATTTTCATTTGTTTAAATTTTTCATTAATGTGCATTTAAAGCACTCTTCTTTGCATTAAGTTGTAAAATAGCTAGTTAACAGTGCTGAAAGTGTGTTCCAAATTTGACATTTTTCTCTCTTCTGAGGCTAATCAATCTATGTTATTTCCACTTTTGGGAAGTCATGGAAATGATAGTATGGATTTGTCTTTTACTATTGAAGCAAATGGGAACACAGAAATTATATTTGCTGTAGTTTTCCGTTCACCACTGTAGGTGTTTACTTAACTTTGAGAAACCCCGAAATGTGAAAAATCTCTTATTTTTTCAATACATTTTTAAGTAGTAAATATTTTAATAAATGCTATTAACTGAATTAATCAATACCCAAACTAAACAATGTTGCCAAATATAGTTCACAGCATCTAGTACTGTGTAATATCGTATTGTTGTATTTCAGTCTAACATTGTTGATGTTGACACTCTATTACAGAGACTGCGCACAGAGAACAGACTCCTGAAGCAGAGAATAGACACTCTGGAGAAAGTGAGTGATAAATAAGATGCGAAGCAATCATTCATTTAAACACATTCATATACCATTATGTCATCCCATATTTGCTTATCTTGAATTTGTTCATGGCTCTCCTTGTTGTCAGTTATTCTTTGGTAATTCTTTGGTGTAACCAATAACAAATGCTTGAACACACCCCATTGGGTGTATCATAACTGGCTTGTGTGCATGTCATTGGAAAACTTGTTGTGTTTTATGAGGCTGGTAAGTACAGCGATTTAAAAAAAAAAAAAAAAAAAAAAATCACCCTTTTGGGTGTGCACATAGGTAATGCTTGTCTACATTTCAGACAATAATGGTTGTCTGACAGGCTGTCTTTTGATCTATAATTTTTTGAGCATGGGTGAAAACCCGAACCTGCATTGGTGCATGTTGGAAAATTCTCTGCTTGTAAAGGCATGTTTGTGTCATGCATGAAACAGAAAGCCCATGGTGCAGATCAGTTTATATATAAAAAAAAGCAATAAAAACAAAAAACGCACATCTACTCGCCTTCCATCTCCTCCCCGCATGGAACCTTTGTACTCAAATGAAGTACTAACTCAAACACCTTCAGAAGTTCTCCATTTGTAACCCAGGGCCGCATTTGTTGCGCAAATATAGTAGATCCACAAACTTTAAAATGACACCAGTTTCCGCTGTATTCTCACCCTACTGACGCTCAGACTGTCCTCTGCTTGGCCTCCTTTTACACTTTTCACCCTGTTGTGGCGTCACAATCTTGCTTTATTTCATATCCACAGCACAAACACCATGCTCAAACCATGTTCCTTTTCTACCCCACCTCACTGCGACTGTTTCAAAACTGCATTTATGCTAATTTAGTGGATGTTATTCTAAAACAGTGTCTTTGCAATGTCTTAATGTAGGGGTACGAAAAAGAACACTGTTTTCTGTCAAATCAGTCTTATTATTTTGTTCTGTGTTGTAATATCCTTTGGTCTCTCTCTTCTCTTTGCTGTTTCCTTTATGGATTTTCTCTGTTTTTAGGAAAGTGCTTCTTTGGCAGATAGATTGATACAGGTACAATTTTCACTCTCCTCTCCACCATTTATCTTTGTCTTTCCCCTTTAAGAAACCAACAGTTCTATCTTTAGCTTTGCTTCATTTCCTTGATTTGCTTAAATATCTCACACCTACTCACAATCAAAAGTGAAATAAGGCAAATTCTACGATTTCTGACTTTAGGGAAAAGGCATCACTGTGCTTAGTATCTTTGGGCTGCAGTCCTGATTATTGGTGGAATACTACAATAATCCCCCCTTTGATAGTGGAAAAAAATTAAGTGCTAAATCGAAAGCCTAAAACTGCTAACAGCATGACAGAGCTTGAGATCCAGCATTATTTTTTCTCCATCCATACGTCCGTTTCCACCCATTCCGATTCTCCGCTCACCCCTCATCCATAATTGGTCACGTCAGGGTCAGGTGACACGAGCCCAAGAGGCAGAGGAGAACTACCTGGTCAAACGGGAGCTGGCCACGGTCAAACAACACAATGAGGAGACCAGCGCACTGCTGGAGCAAGCGCAAAACACCATCCGACAGCTCCAGCAACAGCAGCCGTTTGCGGTAAGGGCAGCTCAGAGACAGTGCCTCCTCCTGAATGAGAGGCCTGCTCTTTGAACACAGAAACCGGTTGAAAACACTAAGAAATGTTTTGCACCATGTCAACAGTTTGCAGTGGCAGCTGCACTTGATTCATTCGGCGTTGCCTAGCAACAAAATCTCAGCAAAAGGCAGCTCTTGTAATGATGCTCTTTACATGCATGACTGCAGATCAGAACAGCAGAGCAGAGGTCATTTGCATGCACAACAGTGCCAAATGGGGCTTATGTACATGTAAGAGTTGTCAGATATGAGTGTAACTTAAGCAAGAGTCTTGAGTCGCCACCGTCTGTTTAATAAAATCTACACTGTCAACTGAAGGGCAGAATATGGCTCATCAATTATTAATGTGCACATGCTCAACACGGAGAAAAAGCAGATAATGTGTCATTTGCTGTGGGGAAAGTGCTGTTTTACATAATGTTGTGTTGCAATTTCATTATGTTTTAATGTGACTGTTGTAAAACTAGTGTTTTTTGTTTTTGAAGCAAGGATGAAACTTTTGTGTGCATTGGTAAAATCAAACTGCAAGAGCTGTTCAGATGTTATGTCCACGAGTATTCAGTGCCAACAATGAATGATCAACAAAATTTTGCTCACACAATTTCTTTGGTTTTCAATTTAGAAAGGGAACCCACGCTACTCTGAAGAGTTCATCCTGCAGTTGGAGAGGGAACTGGTGCAGGCCCGCTTTAAAGAGGCTGAGTCTCAATGTGCACTGAAGGAGATGCAGGACAAGATTCTTGACATGGAAAAGGTGGAAGAACTTTTCTCAAGCACACAAACTCACCCGTAGACTGTTGTAGTTTTCCACCGTAGTGGAACTGTCGAACAATGATGCAATTGGCTACTTTGCTACAAAACCTGCTAATGAAGAAATATTTTTTATGCATATTACAAGTTTTGAGAATATATAATTTTACATCCTTAATTGAATTGCACAAGCTGCTTTTAATGATCATAAGCAATCAATTCTCATGCAATATTATTAGAATTTATTTTTTTTAGATGGACAGGAACGGTTATGTTGTTGGTGTTGCTGTGCTGCATTAAAGGGTGCATTAAATTGAAAAAAAGTCACTGTAAAGGCCTTTACATTGTTACAAAAAATGTTTCAAATGAATGCTGTTGAACTTTCTATTCATCAAAGAATACTGAAACAAAATATATCATGGTTGTGTTATGTCGTGCACTGGTTCCAGGACCCTGACTGTGGAAAACTGCTTATTGTTCATTGTTATACAAGCACTCCTTGTGCTAACTTTGTCTTAACTCTTTTGTTTCTGTTTCAGAGAAATGCATCCCTGCCAGATGAAAATAATGTGGTATGTCTTCAGGAGGAACTAATTGGTGCAAAGTTGAGGGAGGCAGAGGCTCTAACAGGCCTTAAAGAGCTTAGACAGCAGGTCAGAGACCTGGAGGAGCACTGGCAGGTAAATACACAATCTCAGAGACAGCTGTTTTATCCACAGTTTGAGAATAAGTGTGTGTGCAAGCTCTACTGTGTTGCAGTTTTGTGCTGTCCCTTTCATGTTTCCATTTAACTCGCCAATGTTTAAGTAAGGTACTTTGGCGTTGTTCGCAGAGGCATCTGGCGCGCACGGCAGGCCGCTGGAAAGACAGTCCACGGAAGAATGCAGCGAGTGAGCTTCAGGATGAGTTGATGAGCGTGAGGCTCAGAGAGGCAGAGGCACAGGCTGAGCTCAGAGAAATCAGACAGAGGATGCTGGAACTGGAGACCCAGGTCTCATTTACATACGATTGCTCATCTTTGTTGTACATAGTGTTGGGTGTTCATGAGAAGGCCAGTTTCTAAGCTTGTTTAGGGGGTGTCCCTGACTAAGGATTTACATAGTCAAATCAGAATTGTTGAATCTTGCCGATAGTCGAATCATATGTTTGGGGGCGGGTGAGGCAAAATACATTACCAAGAGTCAAGTAGTCAGACATCTGACAGTCATAAATACTGACGTTAACACACAGGGAAAATGTGTAATGGACGCTTTGCAGAAGCAAATGGAGTAAATAATGTTTTATGTTTTGATTTAATAGATAGCTAACATTGGTCGGCCGCATATCATGTTGTTATTACTTATTAGCTCTGATGAAACTGAAGATTTGCACTAAACAAAATCAAATAATCTGCTAATATTCGACTGTGAGATTGGTAATTGAATCAGGCTTGTCCTATCAAAGTATCGAATCTTTGACTATTCGGGGTCAACCCTTGCTTATTTTAACATTTTTAATATATATTTTTAAATTAATCATCATACAGACTTTTTCCTGGCTACATCTACATCTTTTTTTTTTTAAGGATGTTTAGGGTGGGTAATCTGGTATTACCAAAATTATTGACTACAAAACAAAATTATTTACACAAAATTATATTGCACTTAATTCTAATGAAATGGCTAAAAAATTGTTTTGAACCCTGAACTGCAGGCCACCGACTTTACACACATTTTTAGCCAATAGAGGGAGACAAAGTTAATGAATTTATACTCTGACATGATTCACTTTGAATTTGGACACTGCTTTATCACTTCAGAATTGAGTTTGGTTATCTTGGGATATTTTTTAAAGAAAACTCCAAATTACATTGAGATTTGTATGTATGTATGTATTTATGTATTTTTTTTCTCACTTTCAGAATCAGATATACAATAATCAACTGCGGCGTGCAGAACTAGAGGCACGAAATCTACAGGAGCGACTGCAGGTTTTGACCAACCAGAACAAGATGTTGCATGCAGAGCTGCAGGAGACAAAACGGAAACAGGCTGAAATAGAGTGCAAGGTTAGTGACAGTCAACCTAATACATAAAAAAAAAAATCATAAAGCTATATAATCACTTTGGGTAAAGTATGTATTTCTTATACTAGTTTACCAGTACACCTTTTATTCAATTAGTAATCTGTCAAAATAATAATGAAAAAAGATACAAAAAAGCAAAGTATGCCTCTAATTACCGCATCTTTGTATGATTTGGTTACATTTCCTCATTCATTGACTTAGCTTTAAATAGGGTTTAGCAGTTCCTGTTTTCAGCTCTTCAGTTTGAGAGCAGCAGTAGATGCTGAGTGTTTCTGGTCTCAGATAATCTTAACAAAAATAAGCCATTCAATAAAAGATGAATATATATGTATGTTCACAGTGGATTCATTTCACAGTTTTTTTTTTTTTTTTTTTTTTTTTTTTTTCTTTTTTACAACAGAATAAAGAAGAGGTAATGGCAGTGAGATTGAGAGAAGCTGACAATATTGCTGCCATGGCGGAGCTTCAGCAGCAGATCTCTGAGCTTGAGATTCAGGTACAAATAAGAACAGAATTCATTCAGTCCTTTCACAGCATAGCATAGTCTATCTGTCCAATCCAGGATAGCAGTCTCTCCAAAGCACAGCTGCTTATAGATTTTTTTTGTCCCTTAGCTTCAAGAATACCCATTAAATTTCACGTTTACAATGTGATTACATATTTCTGCTGTCACAGCATTTTTACTTGTCCACATAGTTTGGTTCTTGTGTGAAAAATATATACTCTAGTGTGTAAATAAGGGTTTGACTCAGGGATTATTTGTGAACACAGTTCTCCTGAGGATGTTCACACAACTCCTGAGGATACCGTTTAAGTAAGAAGGGGTATTTATGCATTTAAGTATGTTGTTTAAATTTTTTTTAATGGATTTGATAAGGTATTTGGTGATTGTCAACAAATAACTTTGATTGATCCCAAATCCTTTATAAATAGTACACAGTGTACAGGTGCATCTCAATAAATTAGAATGTCGTGGAAAAGTTCATTTATTTCAGTAACTCAACTCAAATTGTGAAACTCGTGTATTAAATAAATTCAATGCACATAGACTGAAGTAGTTTAAGTCTTTGGTTCTTTTAATTGTGATGATTTTGGCTCACATTTAACAAAAAGCCACCAATTCACAATCTCAACAAATTAGAATATGGTGACATGCCAATCAGCTAATCAACTCAAAACACCTGCAAAGGTTTCCTGAGCCTTCAAAACGGTCTCTCAGTTTGGTTCACTAGGCTACACAATCATGGGGAAGACTGCTGATCTGACAGTTGTCCAGAAGACAATCATTGACACCCTTCACAAGGAGGGTAAGCCACAAACATTCATTGCCAAAGAAGCTGGCTGTTCACAGAGTGCTGTATCCAAGCATGTTAACAGAAAGTTGAGTGGAAGGAAAAAGTGTGGAAGACAAAGATCCACAACCAACCGAGAGAACCGCAGCCTTATGAGGATTGTCAAGCAAAATCGATTCAAGAATTTGGGTGAACTTCACAAGGAATGGACTGAGGCTGGGGTCAAGGCATCAAGAGCCACCACACACAGACGTGTCAAGGAATTTGGCTACAGTTGTCGTATTCCTCTTGTTAAGCCACTCCTGAACCACAGACAACGTCAGAGGCGTCTTACCTGGGCTAAGGAGAAGAAGAACTGGACTGTTGCCCAGTGGTCCAAAGTCCTCTTTTCAGATGAGAGCAAGTTTTGTATTTCATTTGGAAACCAAGGTCCTAGAGTCTGGAGGAAGGGTGGAGAAGTTCATAGCCCAAGTTGCTTGAAGTCCAGTGTTAAGTTTCCACAGTCTGTGATGATTTGGGGTGCAATGTCATCTGCTGGTGTTGGTCCATTGTGTTTTTTGAAAACCAAAGTCACTGCACCCGTTTACCAAGACATTTTGGAGCACTTCATGCTTCCTTCTGCTGACCAGCTTTTTAAAGATGCTGATTTCATTTTCCAGCAGGATTTGGCACCTGCCCACACTGCCAAAAGCACCAAAAGTTGGTTAAATGACCATGGTGTTGGTGTGCTTGACTGGCCAGTAAACTCACCAGGCCTGAACCCCATAGAGAATCTATGGGGTATTGTCAAGAGGAAAATGAGAAACAAGAGACCAAAAAATGCAGATGAGCTGAAGGCCACTGTCAAAGAAACCTGGGCTTCCATACCACCTCAACAGTGCCACAAACTGATCACCTCCATGCCACGCCGAATTGAGGCAGTAATTAAAGCAAAAGGAGCCCCTACCAAGTATTGAGTACATATACAGTAAATGAACATACTTTCCAGAAGGCCAACAGTTCACTAAAAATGTTTTTTTTTAATTGGTCTTATGAAGTATTCTAATTTGTTGAGATAGTGAATTGGTGGGTTTTTGTTAAATGTGAGCCAAAATCATCACAATTAAAAGAACCAAAGACTTAAACTACTTCAGTCTGTGTGCACTGAATTTATTTAATACACGAGTTTCACAATTTGAATTACTGAAATAAATGAACTTTTCCACGACATTCTAATTTATTGAGATGCACCTGTATATTAGATGCCTTAAAATCACTTTAAAAGCAGTTGCATGTTGCAGATACTAGTTACAAATAACATCTAGATAAAAATAATGTTTAAAAAAACAAAGTTTTTCAGTGTCCAATAGTAAGATGTGAACACACGTTTCATGTAAATCAGTTGAAACTTACTGTCATTTATGTAGCTTAGACATTACAGTAAATAGGGCTATATATGTATTTGTTGACCGTGATTGAAACAGGTGTGTTTTGATTTGAGGGAAGGCTTATATTAGTAAGATTTACTGGATTAAATTGAGACGAGCGTTTGTTCTCTTCGGAGAAGACGTTGCCATCTGAAAAGGTAGCGTTCCCCATGCAGGAAGCCAAATTATTTTAAAGATTAGCAAAGTATATCATCAGTGCTGTTTTATATCAGTGTTGGGTGTTTGACTTTCCTTCCTGAGACAGATATAAACTGGGCTTTTTTGTATTCAAAACTAAATCTCACCTTTATGAGAGTGTGTTCATTTCTGTCACAAGCTTTTCTCTTCAGCACTTTCTTTTACCTTTCTATGAAGTTTGATGTTGGATAGTCTGTGTCATCTCTCATTTTGCTGTTTCCTTTCTTAGAGTTAACTTGAGAGTGTTGTATTTTGCTAGATGTATTTGCGTGATTTATTTTTGTGTGTGTGTGTGTGTGTTGAAATTGCATCAGCTTGCTATATATCAGATTAGACAAGCATGCTTCTCTCAGGCATGTGTAGCTCTTAGCTGTGGTTCTGTGGTTTTGGCTAGCTACATGGTTTTTACCCTGAGGGCTGTGGGCAACAGATCTGGCTCACCATATTTTAATTCACTTTTAGGCTGTTGGTAAAAGTCAGTGACGAAGAGAGACAATGAGAGAAAATAACTGCCCATTGTATATCTATCATCCTTGAACATCATCAAATGAAAGTTAATTTTGGGGATTGAAAAAATGTTAATTTAGGCTTTTAATGAATGCAATTTATTTTAAGTTCCACATTGTTTATTTATTTGTGCTTTTTGTGAATGTATTTTACATTATACATTAACGTATGTTCTGCGTGATTACTAAATCGGATTCAAATGTTGTGTAGCTGATACTAAATGATTAGATGTCTCTCTCACACACAAAATGGAACACCTGTTTATCATTAAATGATAAAGTAAGTTCTACACAAATTGCCGCATTTAACAGTTACACAGAGAAAAAATATTAAAATGCTATAAAAATCGAATAGGTTGACAGGCCTATTTTAAATGTATTATGGAGCATTTCGAATTTGCATCTCTATTCATCATTGTTACCGATTTAGCTTCAAATGGATCGTTTATTCGCTCACCTTTCGCCCACTCTTAACTTGACATGTCCCACTGCTGGAAAATATAACACCATGATGTCAACACAGCCTCTGGACTGACTCTCTGAGTCACCTGGTGTGAGTGTGGTTTTTATTTTTACTGGAAAGATCCACTATAAAGTGAACTTACAGGTCTGTCTGACACCAAACACCAACACACTAACCCGACTCCCCAGCATACAGATGTAGACACCTTTCAGAACACCCACACATCTTGTCAGTCCCGAGTCTGTTAATAGTTAGTGACTGACATGCAAGTAAGACGTGAATGAAGCCTTCACAACAAAATTGCAGGGAATCAGCATTGCTGCTCCTCAGCATTGTTATGATCTCTTAGAGTGGAGTGAAGTGGGGGTTTTTTAGTTTTAACACCTAGCTGAGCTCAGGGTTGAAACGGCTGCTTGCACGGCCCATGGGACCGCAGCTTAGCTATCTTCATTACCAGATGAGAAACCACTTCCTATCAGGCAGAGAAACACACAGAGCTATAATCAAAGCTCACATTTTGCTTTATGCTTTACTGCTCTGCATTCATAGGATCTATTGTAACAGAGAGATTTAGCTCAGCGTGTGTTTGTGAGATGCATGCATAAAAGTGAACAAAGAAAGAGTAATAAGAGAAATCTCAGTACTATACTAATGCGTTCCTGCGGAGGGGAACAGTGACATTTAAGCGTTTCAAATCACAAGCATCTGAAACACTGAAATGACAGTGTTTGTTGCCATGCCAACCTTGAGTAGAACAACAAATATGGCATAAAGATTTTACCATTTTAATGAAGTATTCATAAGGATGTGTGTCTGTTGTAGGCGTTTGGTTTTAATGTTTCAATAAATGCGCAGTGTCTTGTCTTTATCCGAGTTCATGTTAAACTTAAAGGTACACAAAAATAATAAAATCTAATATTTTCAGGTTAACATTTAACATTCATCAAAGGTTAAAAAGGAGCAGTGTCACAATAGAGTTCGTTCCATCAGATAAGAATTGCTCAATTTAACGAAGTTGAATCTTCCCCAGAAACAGGACAACAGTTCAACTCTAATATTACAACTTCATCAGCATCACCATTCGATCGAGTCATTGTGGCTCAGATCTGTTCTGCTTTTTGTGTGAAACGGTTATGCTGTTTACCTGTTGATTGTGAAAACATCAAAAAAAAAAAGTTAATTCTAATCCTTGAACTGAACAAACATTGGATATGCTTTGTTTTTAGGAAAACATTTATAACTGAATGTATTTTAGCTTCTGAAAAGTAGTTTCATTTTTTTCCCATGTAAATATATTGTCCTGTAAGGCTTAACTTTTGTTCCGTTGCAATAATTTAACGCAGTCAGCATTATATTAGGATTCATGTTTGCACATTAAAGAGATTAATTGAAAATGCACAAATCAGAGAAGCACAATTTTTGGTTTCATATTGGTTAGACTGATACTGTTTTTTATTGAGTGGTATTATAAGTAATTATTGTTGGAGAGTAGTAGGCCTGGGTATTGACACAGGTTTCATAATTTGATTTGATTTTGATTCACAAATGCTTGATTTGATTCAAATTTTGATTCAGAATCATTAAGACAGGTGCAGTACATGGTTTTTCTTTAGGACAAAAATGTCTCTCTCAACTAAAGCTGTAAACTATATAGGAATCCCTGTCTGTTGGTGCAATACTACAATATTATAGGTTAAAATTAAGAGTCCAAGCTATTAAAATCATTTTATATGTATTTTATATATTTATTTCATGATAGATTTATTCAAATATAGGTTAAGTAATGAATATGTAATGCAGTGCATATATTTAGCAAACGCTCCTTTTTGGAGTTATTTTTAATGGTTGACTAACGAGCTATGGAAAAAAATGGCTTTCCTGACATAAATGCAACATTATGTGACATTGTTTACAAGCTATTTCATTGATGCCTTACCAAAACATTGATTGAGCGATTTCATGAGATATAACTCTTTTAACCAAGTTGTAATTCTGATGTTCATTCATATTTATTTTGTGATATAACTAGTAGTAAAGAGGAACAGATGATTGGTTTAAGTGAACTGAGGTGGCTACAGCAGTCTGTCACGCCACAGTAAAGAGCATCAAAATTACATTTATAGTTTGAATTTCATGGTAAAATTTGCAGAATTTGAAAGCTGGGTCTTTCTTATTAAAAGTAAGAAAGCACAAAGCTCATTGCAACTATCGGATGGCAGGCATGCTATGAATTATTTTTAGTGAAGTTTCATTCATGCATCAACAGAAAACAGCATAGACTTAAAGATCTTTGATCTTAAGAAGCAATTTTGGTTAATTTAAAATAAATATCAATTACAATTGATTCATTGATATAGTCAACCCTGCCCTAGTTTTTAGTGTGTGTGTGTATATGTATCTATCTATAAAAACCGATAACTCCGTTTTTTTTTTTTTTTTTAATTTTCAAAAATCATGTTTTTTTTCATTGTGTATTTCAATTAATTTCAATTAAACTGCAGTTGGGTTCTTTTGATTAGGTTAAAAAATAACTAAAAAATGCAGCTAACTAATACAATAAAACACAATAAAAACATGATAACATAATAAAAAACATGATTTTTGAAACTTAAAAAAAAACTAAGTTGTTTTTGCAAATAAACTCCATCACTCAGACGTTTAATGTTGCCACCTGCTGATTTCATGCAGCTGAGTGTTAGGAAGTCCGCTAACTGCCTTTCCCTTATCACAACACTATGGGGGGAAGGGAGAGAAACCTCAAGAAAAACACAAATTCTTGGAAGAACACTTTAAATTCCTCGCCATCCCCATCCTCGGCCTATCAGAGCGCTGCATGGCAGCCGAACGCAGACCACAGGAATTGAAAACACCCTTCCCTGCTAGGAGGGTGTGTGTGTATATACGTTGATCTTACCTCAGTACCTCTATAACACACCCCTTTCTGCACCTCTTCTCCTTTTTCACTCCTCACTCTGTCCTGTGTGGCTTGCCATAACTGTACCAATGCAGAGGAAAACGGCTCTTTGCAGCATGTTTGTAGCATGTGTTTTGATTCCCTTTTTAACAGGTGTGAATGTGGAGGGTAAACATGTTATGTAGTGTGTACACATGGCTGTTCAATACCACAGCTCCCCCAAGGCATTCAGCAGCAGTGAAAAACACAACAGCATTTATAGCCTCAAAATCTGTTCACATATATTTAAACAAATATGGCCGCCGCAACACTCCCAACTGATTTTTCACTCTCACTTACTTCTTAAAGGGATGGTTCTCTCAACAATGAAAATTTTGTCAATATTTCTTCACCAAACCCATACAACTTGCTTCTGTGAAATGCAAAATGTGAATTAAAAAAAATACCTTTTAGAATAAGAAAAATGATCCTCTTCGTGCACAAATGAAGCAGTCAAGTTTCAAGATGATGAAAAAGCTGTATTAAATTATAGTGGAAGTATTTGTGTGCTTGCTTACACATTTTCTATAACCATATAATAGCTGTGTGTAAGGACCAAATTATAAATCTCTGACAATATTGACAACTGCCCTAGCTTTGTGCCACATTTATAAGAAGTGAATCCAGTATATGAAGGCATAATTCTTGTAGGTCAGGTGTTTTCAGTGAATCAGTTGATACGGTTCCCAAAACTGGTCTCACTGATTCATTTACAAATTGGACTGATCTGGTTCTCGAATTCAACTCAGCCATTCTGTGATCTAGTTGTAGCAGTTACCAACTCACTGAAGGTTTGTAGGACTTTGAAGATTGTGGCGCACTAGTCATATGGGTTACTTTAATGGTACTTTATAACTTTATATATAGTGTGTGGAAAAGAGCAACAAATATTGAAATTGTATCCTTTTATCCACGAAAGAGAGCAAGTCATGCAGGTTTGGAACCATGTGAGGTTAGTTAAATGACTTTGCATGAACCAATTCTGTAAATGATCGCTAGTTGTTCTAGGTGGTTTGCATATTGACTATAAAAATAATATATACATTTTTTTTCTTTCATTTAGAAAGAGGAAGGAAAAGTCCAAGGTCAGCTCAACAACACAGACTCCAGCCAGTACATCCGAGACCTCAAGGATCAGATAGCAGATCTCAAACATGAGGTAATGTCCATGTGTTTCTAGACATTTTTGAGTATTGTTTCAAAACATTTTTAGACTATGCACACTTTAAAATGGACAGAATAATAATAAGGGCATCAGCTAGGCCACAGATGCCTTCATCTGTGAATGCATGAATAAAGTGTGAATAAACGGTAACACTTTACAATAAGGTTCATTAGTTAATGTTCATTAATGCATTAACATTAACAATGAGCAATACGTTTTTTACAGTATTTATTCAACTTTGGATTTTAATAATGGATTAGTAACTTTGTAATTAATATTAACTGAGCGTAATAAATGCTTTACAAGTATTGTACAAGCAGTAGTTACGTGTAGTTTTGTGCACACCCTGAATGGTTTGTTATGAGTCTTAGTGTCAAAGTCTACTTGGTAGCTGTGATGTTTTACCCTCCCATGAGATGCTTCTTTTCCTGCCTTATGTATGTTTTTGATCTTTACTATTTGTTGTGTGGTTAGCTTATTTTTCACAAGCTTTATGAGCGTTTTGAACAGATTTGTTAGTTTTTCACAGGCTTTTTTTTTAAGTGTTAACTACGCCCTGTGCGTGGCCTCTTCCTGCACTTCAGTTTGCCCGCACACACCCCGTCGCACTCTTAGCGCTACACCTATCCGCTCACAGGTGCTGTTATAACCACCCCAAAATCTGTTCTGTCAACCCTGGGTTTTAATAAAGTGTCTGCACCTCTGGTAGAAGGTTGCCCTCATCAAATGTTCGGATCATTAATCAAGACGGTTCTTAAGTAGACCAGCAGTGGACCGATACAACAAGAAACGCGCACAGAATTTTCAGTGAGAAATTTCCCATTTTACATAGCATTACCTTGGCTCTACACAGTCGTTGGAGATGGTACACAAATTTTTTTTTTGAATAATAAGCAGTGAAATGTAGAATTTTGTAACAAAAATTAAGATTACTCATTTTTTTTCTCTAATTCATTCATTTTATAAAGTTTATAAATAGACAAAGGGAAATAAAACAACAAAAGCTTGTACTTTAGAGCCTTCCTGTGTGACCCAGAACTGTTTTTGAATATCAGGGTTAAGACTCTCTTACCTGTCACACGAGGCATTGCAGAGTTTTGGATCAGAAGGATTTTCATCATTGACGTGTAGAGGGAAGTGGCCACACAAAATTTCTCAAGATATGTCTCCTCTCTGCAAGTTTTAGTATTGTAGTTATTAATGAGTTCCACCCAATTTTATATAAGTACTCATCCAAATAACAGTCATGGATAGGTAATGTTTACAATAGAGGGCTGAGGACACAGTTCTGCATTGGAGTGATGTTCAGGTTAACAAATCCAGAAGTTTTAGATGTCGTCAGGGCTGACTAATTTGCAGGAAATCTCTTTTAGTTGCATGCTTCTTGTGTCAACTTTTGATTGTCTGTAGGTGGTGCAATTTTTGTGGCCAATGTGTTATTTTGGTTGCTACCCACTTCTGGAAGTGAGATTTCTGGTCATTTTTGCGATTTCTGTGGCAGTGACACACTTCAAGCTGTGCCACTTGGTAAATAGCTACAGAGGAAATACTTGCACTCTTGAAAGTCTAAAGTATAATAAATTGATCAAAATGGACAGTTAGTTATCATTTTATCAAAGCTAACTTCATGAAAAATCCATGAAAATATCCATCCATCCATTTCCCAAACTGCTCGTCCTATGATTCTCAAAATGGGTGTCGTGTGACAATTTAAAAGGTATAGATTTATTTTCTAGTTACAAGAAATATTTTTTTAATACAAGTTGATATGGATGGTGTAATGTTTATGTAGAATTTGACATCACTTTCAGTTGTAAGCATTGTGTTTGGAAATGTGTAGACAAAATATGTGCAGTGGGCATGACCTCAAAATTGACGATTTTTCCTTTGATGTATTTATGGAGCAACCAGTTTTAGAAATCCCCAGTGTGATGTTTAATACACCTTATATAGATAGCCAAATGTCACCTGCTTTAGTTTTTTAGCTAGACATTATTCTACAGTAAGAAAGCTAAATTGAATGTGGAAGAGCAGAACAGAAAACGGAAAGTGTTTAATTGATTTATACTGTGTGCAGGTCAGGATGTAGTCTGATTTTCTCCTCCTGCCTAATACTGACAACAAAAGGATGGTGGTTTGCGGTCAAACAACTTTCCACTAAATCGTTCATTCTCGGGCCATCTCAATCCCTATCAACAGAGTGCAGCAAGACAGCTTTACCTCTTAAAGCCTGCCAGGTTCCTCTTCGTGCACAATCAAACAGCAGCATGAATCCTGTCTGTAGCCACAAACCCTTACAAACAAGACTGATTTGGTTGTTTGTGGATGTGTACTTTGAGAGAAGAGCGATTTTAATAATGGTACAGTTAATTCTTTATTTTTTTTTTTGCTTTATTAGAGTTAATTATATATTAAAATGACTTTTTGAAAATCTGATCATGTATAATTGATCTAAATCAACAATTGTTCCAAGGCTAACTTCATCAGTTATCATAATAGTAGTACATAATGGCAAGTTTAATAAAATCGCTCATCTTTACAAAACATATCATTCATCTGAAAATGTTTACTAGAGATTTGTGGGCTGAAGTTGTAAAGTTGTGCTTAAAAGATCAGCCACACTAAAGTCAGCTTAGTCATAACCTTAAAACAAAAGGACGGATGTCTTGTATCTGGTTGCTATTTAAATCACGTAGTTGCTAAACAGCGAGAGGTTTCCAATCAGCTGCATTTGCACCAAGCAAAACCATACTTGAGCTAATCTCTCAACATCATAAAGTCATGACTTGTCATACTTGTGGCCTCACTTGCCATTTTGACACAGTCTTCCGGCTTGTTCACTTTTTTTCTTTCTGTAGCCTCTACAACCCACACATCAGCCCTCTTCTATGTGCATTGCATACGAATACCACATGAACACTGTGTTCTCATTTTAAAAAAAAAACTCTTGGTTGTTTTATAATTGGAGTAATATCAGATGGAATGACTACATTATGGAAGAGACATAAAACAGAATGTTACTGATTGTGGTTAAACTGAAATACCCATGAATATGTCTTTCCCCACATGTCTGTCTTTCTGTGGCAGAATGTTTCAGGTAAGAGTATATACAACTCCATCAACTGTGTGTTATACCACAGAGTATGTTTCTCAGTTCAAAACCACATTTCACACAAGGACTGTTTATTGGCTTAGCGTTGGCCATTTCATTTACTACCTTTTTTGAGCATGAACTTATTTTCAATTTAATGGACTTGGAGCATTGTATTGTACAATCATATACTATATGACACATGGTTAATCCCTCAAGTTATTACTAGCTTTTTAAATAGTTCACACAAAATAAAAATTTTCATAATTTACTCACCCTCATGTCCTTCCAAAACCGTATGCATTTGTTTCTTCAGTAGAACACAAAATATGTACATTTGAAGAAATGTCTTCTTGGTTTAAAACAACATGAAGGTGAGAAAATAATGACAATTTTTTTTTCGGCTAAACTGTCTCTTTTGACCGACTATGTAGTTAAAGTTGTTTGTGTAGAAAACTCATTTAATGCATAAATTTTAAGCATTTTGACCCTTTTATCCCATTAAATGTGTTTGTTTAAATGGATGGTGCTGTTCAGAGATTGTACATTGGTGTGTGTTTTGCAACTGTTACCTTTCCTATCATTATCTTTTGTGAAGAAATAGTTTCCTGGTGTTTCGTTTGCATGGTGTCAAATGAAATGGCTGAGGTGTTAAAGTTTCAGTTGTGCTGATGCTCGCTTTCTCTGCTCGTAGATCCGATGCTTAAGAGGGCAGCAGGGCTTACCCGGCCAACCCAGTTTTGATGGGATTCATATAGTCAATCACTATGGAGGGGACAACGAATCCTACCAGTCCTCTGATGAAGATGGAGTGAAGCTGTCACCCCAGCTGACCAGTCATCAGGTTAGAGGCCGGATCACACTACATCCAAACCTGGAGGACTCGGAAAGTGAGGGTGATGAGGAAGGAGATGCCCTACGACTTAGTGTGCCCTCAAATGGCAGCCATAAGACAACTAGAGTGTGATCATCTGGATTGGTGACACAAACTGCCATCGAAGGTCTGGGACGGAGAGTGTGACTTTAAGCTCGTCCTTTAAATCTGCCTACAGCATTGAGCATGGGACTCGAACTGGAAAACTTGAAAAGCCTTCGTTCATCTTTACAAATGGACTTATGGAGTCATATCTTTCTTAAGGTCATGGTTTACATCTGCATTTGTTTTGTTTTTGCCAAAATGCGTCAGATGTTTGTCCTGGCACTAGTTTTTAATTTTAGCCTCAAAAAAAAAAAAAAAAAAAAAACGGACGAATAGGCCTGTTTAGGCTCTTTGAGACCCTTGTAATAAAAATCAACATTTTGTGGCACGAGATTCCCAAACCTTAAAAGGGGGTGTTTCTAATACCCCACGAATTTTTCACATTACGAGAAGCGATTTTGTATAGCGTAGTGTTTTATGCATTAAGAATTTGCATTGTCATAGCTTTTATTTTTTAAATCATCCTTTTTTTAACAAACCGCGAGAAACCAGTGAATGCATAACTTTTGAGGGAAACGTATTACGGAACACTATTATCTTTAAATGCACATTAAACTCTTCCATATTAATACAGTGGTGTCATATCGTAAGTTAGCAAGCCTTGTTTTCCTGGCATGAATTATATGATTGGGTCTTGAACACATTTAGTGTGGGTCAAGGAACCAGCATCTTTGTAAATATGTACATGGTTTTATTTTTTTTTTCATCTCCATTATTACTTGAATATATGTATTCAATCGATGTCATGTCTATATTGTAATGTATTGTACAGTTGAGTTGAAAGGGATGTATTACTGAATTTGGGAGGTCTTTGGAGGTAACAACTTTTCCTGGCAAACTGCTGTCCAGTAACTTTTATGTAAGTTCTCCATTTCACAGAATGGAGTTTTTGTTTTGTGCCTGGAAACATTCAATGCAATTCTTGCTGATTTACAATATTTTCTACAGTACGTGGTATGCTGAGCATGTTATGAACAATGAATACCTGCAAACTGATGGAATCGAAGGCAGAGAGTGTTGGTTAGTGGAAAAATGTTCTCATTTTTTCTGGCCTTACTTAAGCCAAGCACTCACAGGCAATGAGAATACAAGTACACAGACTGCCCCTCCTTTTTTTTTTTATATATCCATATTTGTACCAACTAGCTTCTGAATCAGTTTGCTTTTTTGCACAGATGACATGCATATCACTTCACAACAATGGAAACTACTACTATTCCCTGTTTTTGTCAGTTGAGCTTCACTCTACATTGTTGTTCTCCTCCAATGAGTTTGTATGTCCCAATGGTGAAGACTTTAGAAATCATCTTCAAAGCAAAGAAATGAAGTTATTTCACATCAGTCTGCTATTTCTGATGTTATGCTTGGCTGGAGATAAATAGCACCTGAGAACAAGCCTTAAAACACATCGTGATGGATGTAAAGTTTGCCCACCTTTTAAAATGGCTAGATCATCTACAAAAATAAGACTTTGCGAAACGAACTTGCAAAGCACTAAACACTAAAGTGATTTAAAGTAAGTAAAAACATTATTTAATATAAACTAAAATCTTACAAAAAAATTTGAATTCCTGTGGAATGTTCCTGTGGGCATTAGAGGCTTTACACACTGTTGACAATGCAAAATAAGTGTCTTGAAGATGATGGATATGTTGATTCAGATCACAATAAAATATCATTTGATAGTGGCCTACGAATGTCATGCTTTGTTCGCATTTTTCAGTGCAGCATTAGAATTTAAAAAAAGAAAAGAAAATTAGTCCTTATTTAATGAGTTGTTGGATGAATCGAAAATGTAGTCATGTTTATGTTTTTAAGATTTGTTTTAAATTTTATGTAACTGTCTTATATGACAAATAAAACGCATTCAAGCTTCAAGCATTGCGCTTAAATAAACAGCTGCTGAAGGTACAGCCCTCCTTATACCGGATTACTATTGAGATGTGTCGCAAATAACGTTCAGGAAGCTTTTTGTCTTTGCTCTTACGCTAAAAACCCATGAGATGAGCTGCGCGCTCTTTGCCTTAAACTAAAACACCGCGACCATACTGAATTCATCTTACAACGAATAGTGAGATCAGGTAAGCGCTGCAATTCCTGTTGGCAAATGAGCCCTTGTCAAATATAAAGTGATTGTTAAGTATAAAACGTAGCCTAATTCTTAAATCAGGGTTTCGCTGAGAGGAAAATCACAGTTCGCGCGTTTCCAGTTATGCATGAAGTTTCATACTGTAGCCTACCTACGAATTTAACATTAATAAAACTCATTGACTCATCTCAGCACTGTTTTATCAGTGCATATGTAAACGATTTGATTTGCAGCGTTTGGTATTTCGTTGATGACATTAGTTTGTCAATTAGGACGTACATGAACGAATACCATTTGAGAAAAGCATCGCGTTATTTTGGTAGGACGTTTTTGGTTGTTCGGAGAAATATTTTCTCTAGTCTCTTTATAACTATTAATTATGCACTGTATTTTAGAAGTGTAATATAATGCTCATCATTATAGCCTATTAAAATTTATATTCAGAAAAAAAGAAGCAACACGACTAAAGGTTTTTTTTTTTTTTTTGCTACTTTGTTTTTTTTTGCTACTTTGCTAATTTTATTCTGAGAGTTGGTTTATAAGCTAGATCGTTACACTGACGCGATTCTGGGAGCGACAAAAGTAGGCCTATTTGGTGCTGAGATTCAATTATTTTCCCGTTATTACAGTGTTCTGTATGTAGCTTTGTCACTTTCGTTATTTGGGATAAATAGGCTGTATAAATATATCCAAATTATGATTTTCGTGATGAAGCACTAAGCAAAAGTGAGATAATGTTTGAGTATCAGTCAAGATATTGCCTATAGTGTCCTTACATTATCGGTATCCTATCTACCGGATGCCCTGCGGTGGTATATAATCGACGGAGGGCACATTGCGCTTTGATTTCCTGGGCTTCGCACACTCTTCTACAGATCCTGGACTGTGTGATTGTAGGTTGGCTATCAGCGTAGCCTACTGATGGGCGAGACAGATTTCATAAATCCATGCAGACTGGTCAAAAAGTGATCGAAACTTGAAAAAAAAAAAAAAAAAGTTGAAGCAGTAACTTACATAACGGTTTGCCCACATCATTTTACAGCTTTTTTTTTCCTCAATACGACAGACTGCAGTAGCCTATTGCGCTCTATGTAAGTGAAGTGATTAAATTAGAAGACGGCTGTCACGAGTCAAAGGTAGACTGATGGACTGCTATGGGCTCCCACTGATTGTCTGCCGCACGAGCTGAATGCGTGTCCCTGTTGTGTCCACGACAGATCACTCTGAACAAGGCAGCTCTGTTCACCGAGCAGCCACGAAACTCGAGAACACCGTGACCCCGCTGGCGTGTGGACAGCTTTATTCCAAGGCTACAAAAACCAAGTTTTACCTGATCACTTTGATCAAGCCCGATTAATGAACCTATAGTCAATTAAAAAAATCAAGAGCAGCATGTTAAGATGTTTAACTTCAAGGAGCATTTTAATTTCGGCATAAACTAGACTTAATATAAATGTCATTCCAAAAAATGGTTGATTTTGCATTTTGAAAATGTAAATAATTAGGCTAAATATTCCATTAAAAATTAAACTTCAGAGAAGGATTACATTGAGCCATCTCAAATGTTTAATGAGGTATAGGCTATGCCTTCAAAACTGGCTTGATGGTAAGTTTTATTGCTAATTTGGCCATTTTTCGCCTAGCGCTTAAGGGCATGACAATTCATTGTGTTTATTAGAAAGAAAATTTGATGTTGATATTTCTACAAATGTCAGTTTAATTTTTTTTAAATATTTTTTTTTCTTCCAAATTCATAACAGGGTTGACTATCTGGGAACAATAACTATTCTGGACAAAGGTAGAAAAAACAAAGTTGTTAAGAAAGGACAAACTTTCTTTGAAGAGTTGAAGGTGTCATTATGATGACGTTTAGATTGTCACATAACAATTTTTTTTTTTTTTAATAGATTTGTACATGAGGGGGCATAGTGACCATAAAAAGTTGACACAGGCTTAAACTGAATTAGGCTAAAGAATAAATACAAAATTACAGTTACAATTTCATTAGAACAGCAATATTTCTTAATTTTTATTTTTATTTATTTTTTTATCAAAGTGTGCATTTGGGAATGCAGCAAACGAAAATATATTTAAAAATAAAGTAGGCCTACATTTAGGCTATGTTCGAATTTTGTTGATGTGCATATAGCCTATACTGCATATAATAAGTTGTGTTAGCATTTACACATATTCATGTTTAAAATATTAGGCCTAATTAAAGACAAAAAAAAGATTATCCATCAATGACATCCATATTGTGTTAACAAAACACAAAACAAGCAAAAAGTGTTTTCCGAAGTAAACAACTTTTTTTTTTTTTTTTTTTTTGTTAGCCAGTTTTTAATACCTGCACAAATCATGAGTCTATAGGGAGAAGGCACAGGCTGGGTTGTCGTCTCCGCGTTTCCTCTCCCCCTGCAGCTAGGGATTGAGTAACACATTGATAAAACAGTGTATCACTTATCCTGATAGCCACGGTCCCCCCCGGACCTGTCTGTCCTCTCGCAGAGGGGCGGACCAATCACAGGCCTAAGGCTTGGTAGTTGTTCCTTTAAAGCACCTGTCTTCATAACACCTGGCAGACGAGAGAACTACTTTACGCATGCTCCCACTCTGCCATATCCTCTATACAGACGCGCTGCTCAACCAATGGTCTTCAAATCTTTTCAGAGATAAAAAAAAGCCGCCGCATCCGTGGATCTGACAGATTGCCTGATCTTCACTAATGACTGAGGACATAGCAGGAAAGAACCAGAGGAGACACAATGCCTAGGTCTTTCTTGGTGAAGAGCAAAAAAGCCCACAGCTACCACCAGCCACGATCTTTGGAGGATGACTACAGCAGACTTGATACTATTTTAGCTCATATATGTGCAGGTATGTCAAAATTATATCGATTTACTAATAGTGTGGATAATAATGCAAAATGCTTCGCAATTATCAAACATACGTCAAACAGAAAATGTATACCTAGGTCTATTTATTCAAAATAAAACGTTGTCAAGCTCTTTTTTTTTTAACCATAACCCTAACCCTTTTATGATGACATTTTTCCTTTTAAAACTATTATTTTTCAGATTCCTAATAGATGAAAGACAGACTTGTCTAAGAAAGAAAGTGATGTGAAATAGCGGGCGTGTACGACTATAGTTTTTACATTTGTGTGGGGGAAACTCTAGATTCTAGATTTTGGTTGGCACAGTCAACCATAGTAGGCTACATTAAATGTTCGTGAACAGTTGTGAGATAAATATTTTATACAGCTGTGGTTTTGACGAAAAAAAAATGAAATCTCGTGACAGAAAGCAAACCTTCAGACGAGTCAGAGTGTTGTACGGATGCCCTGACAGGCGACGCGGCTGGCGCTTGTTCACCGGACTCTCACCTGGTGGATCAAGCGGATCTTTCTTCCAAGTCTCCTCTCAGCTGTGAGGGAAGCGTGTGCGACCGCTCCTCAGATTACGAAGACTTTTGGAGACCTCCATCACCATCAGCATCACCTGGTATGGATTTATTTATTACACTCTAAAAAATGCTGGGTTGTTTTAACCCAACTTTGGGTCAAATATGGACTAACCCAGCTGTTGGGTTAAATTTTTACATTAAATTTTTAACCCAAAAGTTGGGTTAGTCCATATTTGATCCAAAATTGGGTTAAAACAACCCAGCATTTTTTAGAGTGTAACGTAGCCTATTCAAGATATCTGAATCTCATCAAATTTAGTGTGAATGCACTGTTATACGACTAATTTCTTTACATATGAATACTTGTCAACGTAAACCTGTTTTTTTAAAAAAACATTTTGTTTTCTACCAAAATATTTTACAAGTCGGTGGAAATTTGCATGAGGTAGCGACCATAATATTAGACACGCTTCGTTCATTTTGGTTCATCAAACGGAATTTAGGCACAATTATATTTAGGCTATCAAATAGCCTATCAAAAATATGTAATCGTAAATCTTTTGTGTTTTGTTTTAAAAGTAAGACATTTGCGAAATTAACTTCAGCAGATTTTGGCACAAATTGTAGGTAACAATTAGGCATACAATTTGACCCTTGGCTACACAGCTATCATAGTCACTGTAAAATACCTCAAAGGTTTATTAAATACGTGGAAATCATTAAATGGTCGATTTTGTTTCTTTAACAGAATCAGAAAAGTCCTTTTCACCCTCCGCTGAGGAAACACAGCCCTTCGCCGTCCCCTTCAGGCCTTACGCGTGGAGCAGGTACTCGGGATGTGAAATCAGACAGCTGGTACAACATACCCTCAACCATCACCACTCTCTGGATCTAGACCGGCCTACTCCTCCAGCCTATTACAATGACCGCGTGGCCGAGTCCTCTCTTTTCACTGAAAGAGGATCTGGCGCTAGCATTTACAACAGTTATAGCTCCACTGCCACTCTATTCGAGCGCGCCACTGCCTCTGGACTTTATGATGACAGCAGCATGCTGGGAAAACGACCTGAGGTGAAATCCAGCTCTGATGTGATGTGTAGTCGTCTCCTGCTGAACGGCGCATTCAAATGTATCAAATGCAGCAAGGTAATGTAGCGCAAATAGCTCCCTCAGATTTTTATAAAATCGCGATTAGACATTATTAAAGATTGCCCTTTCCGTTCCACAGGTGTTTTCTACTCCACATGGCTTGGAAGTTCACGTCCGGAGGTCGCATAGTGGAACAAGACCTTTCGCTTGCGACATCTGCGGGAAAACGTTTGGACACGGAGTCAGTCTGGAACAACACAGAGCTGTGCACTCACAGGTAGACTGCTCGAGTTTTGTTTTATAATGAAAATCATTGCAAACACGTCTAAATGAAATCAATTGAATGCAAAAACGAATTTTTAAAAACACGCCTTTCATCCCACAGGAGAGAAGCTTTGATTGTAAAATCTGTGGGAAAAGTTTTAAAAGATCATCCACTTTGTCCACTCACCTCCTCATACACTCCGATACACGGCCCTATCCGTGCCAGTACTGCGGAAAGAGATTTCACCAGAAATCAGATATGAAGAAACACACATTCATCCACACAGGTAAGCTAAATACACGGAAAGAAATATATCTATAGAAACAGAAGTTTGGATAGAAACGCTGATGTATGGATTTTCTCTCCCAGGTGAGAAGCCACACAAATGTCAGGTGTGTGGGAAAGCTTTCAGTCAGAGCTCCAATCTGATAACACACAGTCGAAAACACACCGGATTCAAACCGTTTGGATGTGACCTCTGCGGCAAAGGATTCCAGCGCAAGGTCGACTTAAGAAGACACAAGGAAACACAACACGGACTGAAGTGAGGAAACACTTCAGGACTTTACCAAACACTATTGGACAGCCCATCGGGACTTTAATAGTCTTTTTAATTTAACAAGCTACAAATGCTCATTCATAAAACATTAAATCAGTGTTATAGAGTAGGCGACTAATAGCGTTTACATTAGTTGTAGAGCTGTTTATGCTTTGTGAGATTTGCCTACGAGTCAGCAGCAGGCCAGCAGGTCTGGCAGCTTTCATGGTGATGTTATACAGGGTATCACAGGGTATCTTGATCCAGATCAATAGCCCGCTGCAGAGACATGCCAGGCATCGTGTCTGAACCCAAAATATTATCACCAAAATAATCAGGGACGAAATATAACCGCCGCGAGAAAGGACACTGTATCATCCAAAATATCAGCTGAAGGAGAGAAAAATCACCGCATCTCAAAAGAATGTCACTTTGTTTTCAACGCTGCAAAGGGAATGCTGGCAAAACAAGCACTACAATAGACTGCGAGATTTCATCAATAAAATGATTGTTTGTGTATTATAGCCCAACATAAACGATTTGGCAACTTGTCGAAGTCTTTCCATTCATCATTTTTTTTTCTTCTTTTCTATTAGGTTCGTTTTCTTTAGCGTATAGCCTAAATAAACAAATATGTAAGAACTCAATTGTCTAGCTTATACATTTTCAAATAAA